>CM029784.1:15518833-15986803 GCA_017562165.1 Ectropis grisescens
CTCAAAGTTTATTGTTTTTTTCTATTTATTGTATGAAAATCTCAATGCGGTTCGCAGAATACATCTACTTACCAAGTTTCTGTAGTATAGTTCTTATAGTTTCGGAGAAAAGTGGCTGTAACGTACGGACGGACAGACAGACAGACATGACGAATCTATAAGGGTCCCGTATTTTGCCATTTGGCTACGGAACCCTAAAAAGCAAAATCTTATGCTTTGTGGGGAATATTTGATGGCATTCGTTTCAACATTTGACAGCACGACGAATAAAAAATATCTCAAAAGCTTTTGTACGGTCAGAAAACTATTTATTCAACGGCAAATTGAACGGCATGAAAACTACCTCTCTTTAAATTTCCATAAAATAATTTGGAAACATCGCTTCTGATTTCCATTTAGGACCATCAAGAAACATCTAAGATAAATATCACGTTTGTGTTCTAAACAGCTTAAGTTACCAACTGTCTGAGAGCTCAAATTCATTATTTAGACAAACCTTTCAAAACAAAGGAAAATAATATCATGTCTTGTTTTGTACTTTAAAAAAATTCAGAGGTTTTTTTACTGTTGCTCTACTTAGAATCGATGGAAGGACTGGATGAGCAAGACATGGGCCTGATCGTAGGCAGAACGTCTGCCCATAACAGTATAGCGCCACGCGGGTATTTGAACATGAAGAATCTAATTACTGTCTAGCACTGCGTTCGTAGCCCAGGAAAAGTCACCTAAGACATTAATATTGCAAAAATTCACTTTCTCGCAAATGCGACTTCAAAAAAGAGATGAGAGCTATATATCTAGTACCTATAGCTAGTATATCCGAAATGGATTATCCAATATCCATCGACTTACGAGTCTGTTCTGCTATTCTAAGCACACCTACATACATGCGTGATCCACACAAAACACGTTTAATAGCTGCTCCATTAATCCGAAACAATTTAATAGAAAACGAGCTTAGTTTTAAACTGCTGTAAATCAGTTTCGGCAGGCTTAAACCTCTAATCGACTTGCCAGAACAATTGAGATGGAAGATATTCGATAATTTTGGTAAAATCGAAATTCACTCCCTACAAGTTCAGCCACCGTAGTAACGTAATAACTTTGCTTTTAAAATATGGATCCCGGGTCATCCCACGTAATGGATATTTTGGTAGTAAACAATGTCCGCTAAAATATTATTATAGACTAGGTAATCTGTTACGCAGCTGTGCACAAAAAGCTTTTGCAGAAATTATTTTGGTAAAACATGTTTCATTTATTCCTTATATATTTGTTTTTAAATTGAACTCAATACAAGAAATAAATAATGGCACTATGATGCTAAATTCTTCACATCTAGTAGTACCTGATATGAAAGAACACTCCATAAAATTTCACGCTGTATCACCACTGAAATAAATTTCAACAGGAATTTTTTTCGTGATCCTAGAGCGCACTGCGATAAAGACAGATAACGACAGTGAGAATTTGATACGAAAAATGCAATTATTGATATAAAAAAACAACACCAATTTTCTTCATTCTAAACGTAAAATGTTTAAAGAGTTTCTTTCGTCTTTTAAACGGGAATTGAAATATGAACGGCTTATCATGGTAAAAAAAAAGAAGTGTGACACTCGGGGACTGCCGCGGTATTTGCATTTTTATCAACACACGCAATAGGGATGTTAACAATTTTTCGGAATTGCTTTTATTTTGAAGAGTGACATTTGTTTACCATAAAAAAACGCAGAGAAGTAAACAATCTAGCCAGTCTTCGACAGCTAAGAGCATTTAGTCTGTAAAGCTAACACAAATAAGATTCAAAGTCGAATGACCGAGTGGGGAAGACGGCGTTACGGTCTTCCGTCCCTCTTTCTTGTGAACATAAGAAAGAGATGCACGATCACTAAAATTCGGTCTCCAGGCCCGCTATAAAAGTTATGCAATAGCTTAAAAATCGAAATCTATGGTAAAAAGCAAAAGTATCGCATGGAAATGCCATTCTAATTTCAAGGTAGAAGTTTATTTGAGTGAGATAATTCGGTCTAGGCCTTAGCTTGATTTCTCTTTCAGGAATAATTTAGATTCAGGATTACATTACTCGGGTCTTACGCCTTCTGCTCTAACTCACAAGTCCATTAGGTAGTACAAAGACCCATCATCAGCAACTATAGCTCCGTTTAAAAAAAAAACAAGCAGAAGTTTATCGCTCTCTCAACCAAGACATCGTTACCGCCGATATCTTGGCTTGGCACTCAGCTTCGTATCTTTTCAATGTAGATAAAATATGCAAAAATAATAATAACGCAGCACTTCGCACTTTAAAAACTTTTTCATAATCCAAACAGCGAAAATGTGGAACATTCCGTCTGCACCAGTGCTTTCGCAGTCCTAATCTATAAAATATTAAATGCGAGTAAATAGATATCTTTAAGGCAAACACGTTGTACTTTAAAGCTTGTTGTACCCTGTGTTACTAAGGATAATGGTTGTTTTTAGACCTGAATGAAGATGGTGGCTAATTCTTTAAAAAATTAAAGTGGCACTGGGAAGTTTAAGGAGAGGGATCAGTAAGGCAAAGCCAAACATAAGTTCGTTTTTAGAATTAATTGTTTATATATATTAGGAATGTTCGTTTATAAAATATTTAATTAAGATTGTGAATAATTATTAGTTTTAGCGTGTTATAATTTATTGTTGTAATTGGGAGTGGCCATCGGCTCCTGTCACACAGTTTTTAACTACTTCAGGAGCCTTTGGGTTCAAATTTCTTGTACATGTATTTATGCCAAATAAATTATTATTAATTAATAATTAATTAATTAAGTATATTCAGTTACTTGGTCAATGCCAAGTAAAATATGCCCATCTGTAATAAAGCCGAGGAGGTTTATGCCATAATCTCAGGAAGTACAGGACCGATTTTAAAAATGATTTCGCCGTTGGATTTGTACCAGTACGTGATCCTTCAGTGTTATAGACTATATTACACTGTGTACCACGGGTGAAGCCGGAGGGGACCGCTAGTTCAGAACAAAAGCAAAATTTAATTTGTCACTCACGAAACCAGTGGCACAAAAAATATTAAAATAATACCAAACTGAGAAGAAAGAACCCGAGCAAAAAGGGATTTCCTCGTAAACTGTTCCGAATCAAACTTTCCAACATTTCATTTTTATCGTTACCGACTAGAAGTTTCCCGTAACACCCAACTACATTTAACTTGATTCCGTAAAAGCATCTTGGGCCATGATCCTGACCCACATATCAATAAAACTGACGGCTACGTGCCCGGAGAATACAAAGGATACCTACCTGTTGGGAGCCGTTAACTTAACGCCCCTCACGGTCACCGACAAATCCGACTGTGTTAACTGTTTTGTTCTATTTTTTTTTACTAAAGTTTTACATTTAGAATGAAAATAGTTTGAGAGGTTTTTTTTACAAAATTGCACTTCTCCGTCACTCTCACTGCCATGATTTATCTTTATCGCAAGACGATCTAGGATAACTGTCCGAAAAAGTCCGATAGTCCATATATCACGCAGATCAGTTGCACACTCTTTGAAATGTATCCAAAAGAAATGGATAACCTTGCAACTGCGGTGGCTGTCATTGTCTAGGAGCGTTTAGGCACGATATTTAAATTGAAACAGAAAATTTTATGCATTTTATAACATAACTAGCTGTACCCCGTCACGCTTGGCTGTGGCACATTGTGATGCAAAAATTAAACAACAAGAACAAAATTAAAATTTTGATTAACCCCCGACTACCTTAGATTTGTTATCTGTACAACATTCTACTAGTCAAGCCCTTTCATTTGATACCCATATTAAGGGAATTGTGAAAAAGGAAATGTAATTCGCCATTTTGTGGTAGCGGCCATCTTGGATTTGAAATTTGTCATAGTGCAAAGTATTCTACTAATCAAGCCCTTTCATTTGATACCCATATTGAGGTAGTAGTGAAAAATATTATATAATTCGCCATTTTGTGGTGGCGGCCATCTTGAATTTGAAATTTGTTATAGCGTTTAGTACTCTACTAGTCAAGCCCTTTCATTTGATACCCATATTGAGGTAGGTTGTGAAGAAATATTTTGTCCGCCATTTTGTGGAGGCGGCCATTTTGAATCGATATTAACCAAACATAGCTAAGAACACCCGCACGGATATTAACTTTCAAATAAAAAAAACCGCATCGAAATCGGCCCATCCGTTTGAGCTCTACGGTGCCACAGACAGACACACACACAGACAGACAGACAGACAGACAGACAGACCGACAGACAGACAGACAGACAGACATCGACGTCAAACTTATAACACCCCTTTTTTTGTCGGGGGTTAAAAACAATCCTTGATGCGGATTATAAAATATCATTCTAAAATTTGAGCTCGATCGGTGCAGAACTTTTTGAGTTTTTAAGCGTACACAAACCAACATAACATTTTTATATATAGAGAAGATATGTAAACATACATTTTAGATGGAACTTAGAGGCTTAGATGAACTGAGAGCTGAGGGTCCTAAAGTACCATTTTAGCAAATATGTACGGAATCGAAGATTTTAAATAATGTTCACCTTTATTCCATATAATCACAAATTATTAACCTTTTATTGACAGTCGATTCATAGTGTGTTTTATTTCCTGAACTGAACTATTAACCCAATACGTACGTTACGTATAGGTACGTCAATTGTAGTTTAGTTTTAAGATTATTATAAACAATATTTTTTTAACTTAACTTGAATGTATACAAAGAAAAGATACAACCCATATTCAATGGTATCTAACAACAAAATATAAGAGCACACATTACCCCCAACATCCCCGTCGTATAGTCTGTTAGTAGATTTGTAAATACCTTCAAATTGGATTCGACGCGAGAGTGTTGATTCGTGTTCGCGGAACTCGGACTCCAACTACCGAATTTACGTTCTTTGACACACAGCGACGTAGTATGTAACTATTTTTTCCGTTACGTTCTGAAAAAAATGTTGAAAAAGTTTTTCGCTTTTCATTTCTTGCGCGTCGATTTACAAAGGTTGTTTTTGTTGTTTTTACCGTGTCGCTACTTCCGTTTCCCACGACATATTTATTTAGTTATGTTTGAAGCAAATATTATCTCAAGAGATTTACACAAAAACATCTGAGATTTGCGTATAAATAAAAGAGAAGGAATTTTATGGGTAAAACAGGTGAAGTATGCAGTTTCAATTACTTCGCTCTCCGAATCCAATATGTCTCGAATTTCTATACTGATCTGCAATAAAATACTGCATAACATGTAGTACGACTTAAAGAGATTGACATAAAAGAAAGCCGCGTCAGAAAAGAGTGGGTGATGCTGCGGTAAGTGTTTTAGCTTGTTTGAAGCTGTACGAACTGAAATGCTCGAAAGCGATTTTCTCCATTTGTATGTACAGTTTTATTATTTTGTCACTCTATACTATTTTATTTCACAAAATGTTGTTTATTTGTATACAAATTGATTCCATTTTACACAGGACCTAAGCCGATATTGAAATCAGATCTTAGTCCTGGCCACGCAGTTGTTATAAGCTGACTAAAACGTGAAAGTCAATTAAAGAATATTATGCATATTGTACATAATTTGCAGTACCATTTGCCACATTCATGCTTTATTTGTGATTATTTCGGCAAGCGGTTCTATTGTACTAGTTTTATTCGATAAACCCGTCCTTCAAAGACTCGCATTTTGCCTTCTCTTTTCCTATCTGGAATCAAAAGTGTGTATATCGCAAAAAGTTTTTTCACCTTAACTTTGAACTCAATTCTTGTGTATTGCCATTCTTCTTTGTCCTTCTAAAAAGAAACAATAAACGAGTGTTTTTCTTTTTTTTTATTTCTAAATAAAGAGTGACGAGACGAGCAGGTCATTTGCCTGATGGTAAGCAATATGCCTACCACATAACAGTACAGTGACAGGCAGCTGTTGGAACATGAAGAATCCAAATCATTACCTTGCACTGCACTGTGCTCGTCACCTAGAAATCTAAGATGTTATATCTCTAGCCCTGTAATTTCTCTGGAAACATTTCCTTTCAAACCGGAACAAATTCCTGCAAAACTGCTTGGCCTTAGGATAACTGGCAAATTCTTTAATTGAAATAAAATACAGCGATAGTTGCGAACAGTAATAAAATATTTTATTCATGACTACAATGAATAATTCATAAAAATGTATATGCATTGAGCCAACAGTACGACCGCCTGAAGGTGAGGGTATTTCAGTCAATCTAAAATTGACCGCACTCTCTTCGCGCCAAATTAAAAACAAACATCGCCCAATGTTATGAATAATATTTCTACGTGTTACATAATATGTTAATGTGAAAATGGCAAAGGAAATAGAAACTACCAGCCATAGTTAAAATAACAACGAACACAAAAATTTATTTGCAGAAAATCGACAGGGGGAAAGAGATAAGATTTTTTAAATCTTCAGGTGACGAAAAAAGCGCTATGATGAATGGTGGTTTGAACTCTTCGTGGTACTGTACCGTAACGTTAGGATAGGCATGTTGCTTATCATCAGGAGCGGGTAATATTTGTTATTTTTATCTGTGTAAATAAAAAGTTTAGTTTTCGAAAATCTAGCCTACTTGGCTAAATTGTTTCATTTTTTTTATGCCTTTGGCTAGCTTTATTGCATTCTACTACCTACTATCCTACTGATATTATAAATGCGAAAGTAGTGGTGTTTGTGGCTCAATCACGTCAGTCCAGTTGGATGTATTGGGCTAAAATTTGGTACATAGATGAAAAAGGTATTTTTTATTGCAATACAACTACGGAATGGGAAAAACATGGGTCCACGGTGCGCTGGTGTACACGTAATATCCTGTTATTAAATCTTGAGTGAGGTATTCCAACTTTTTGATTAAGCCCTCGGTAAAGTTGAACAACGAATGATCGTAAGTGGCCTTAATAATGCACCTAATAAATAACTAATTTCCTGTAAGTGCCAAACTAGCTGATAATCCTACCGGACGGCTGTCACGGGTGACGCTGCTAAGCTCGGTTCTGCACAAAAGGCGTCGGTCACAGAGAATAGTAGATGAATTTACTCTACCACTGATGTGTTTATAATTTTGTGATTTCATCACTAACCACCATAGTCTTACATTCCCACTTGATTCAAGGCTTACAGAGGCAGCTCACTAAATGTTTACACTGCTGGGACTCAAAGTCTTTTCACGCAAGGAGAGAATCAATGCTGAAATTCAACAAGCTGGCTTAGTGCGGGCTGGCAGATGACGCATTACCTACTAAAATTCCACAAACATGTTGGTTTCCATACGATGTTTTCCTTCACTGTTAAAGCCAGATAAAAAAAACTCCAGCCAGCCAGGAAAAATACTCAAATGTGCAGCCGGGATTCAAACTTACGACCTCATGATTTTCAATTGTATGTTCTACTAGCACAGGGTCACATAGATTTTGGAACATGAAGAGTCCAAATCGTTACCTAGCGCTTGTTACCCAAAAATATAAGATCGTTTATCTCTATGCCCTGTAATTTCTTTGGGAACATTGCCCTTCAGATCGGAACACAGTGATGTTTGCACATTACTGTGGTAAAATAACTGGCAAAGTCCGTCCGTGGCAGAGTCCGTTTGGAAAAGGATTGTGATACTTTCCCAAATGGACAGTGATATTTTCCGAGACGGAATCTGCAAATATAGTTCGTACCACTACAGCGCAACATAATACCTATAATGCATAAGTAGATATACGTTTGCGTATGCATACTTGTATCGATAGATTTACATAATAACACATTAGGTATATTGTCAGCCTGTTTTCCTAAAACCACAGGAATGTTCCTGTAACCGCCTTGACCCGGCTCGTAGCGGTCTCAGGTGTAAAATTCTGCGGTTCCCCCTCAAGAAGCTTTGGCTCAATTTACGTCATTGTTATTATAACTAATTTAGACTTTGTCGTTGTTGTAAATCTTTTAGGTAATAAAATTCTTGAGGCAAACTGAGAGACAACTTGGATGTCTAACTTCTACAAGCATGGAATTTTGGGAGGATTTTTCAACGAAGATAAATTCAATGCAAAGGGTTTCAAAAAGAAGAAAAGGGTTACGAATTTGGAAGAAATCTAATGTTTGGATTTTAATATATTACTAATAGTGATGTACATATATATTAATGAGGGTATAACAAGTAAGTATACCCTCTTAATGTAGACTTACAACTTACAACAAATAAAAATGCACATTTGAAAATTACCTTGTGGTGTTTAAAATCAATGCACTTATAAAATAAAACATATAAGATCTAAAAAGTCAAGCAAAAACATTTCAACCTATAAAGAGATTGGAACCTAATAAATTATGCGAAGAAAAGTGGGAAGGCTTCGGGTCCCGAGTGGCGACCGCAACATGGCCAAATTGGCTGCGGTCAAAATTATTGCTTCATATTTTGTTGACCACAAACCCAATATGCTCAATTCCATTGAAGTTTAATATTACCATTTTACTTTATTGTATAGTACTTTTCTACTGATTTATGTTTTCTGCGAGTTAGTTTGTTACGTATATTATTTATTATGTCAACTGACGTTATTTCTATTAATAAAAAAAAATACAATAAAAACTATACTACGCTATATTTTACGTATATCTAAATAACTACCTATAAGTACTGAGCACATCTGAATTATCTTAGGACCGATGAAAGGCTAAACATTAGTCAGATGACATAATTATGATCTCTATTTTTTAACTGGGAACTGTTTTATTTTTCTTTCTGTGTTATTTTATATTGAGTAGTATTTGTGTACTTTGTTTTTAATTCAAAACATTTTTGATCCGTCTTACCATATATTACTTTTTTATTATGATTGATATCTTATCTTAAATAATAAATAATTCTTAGTATTTTTAGAAATCTATGATTTTAGGGACAAGTACTTCATAGGTGCTTTAGTACTCGTATTTGTTGTATAAAACAGCTGGCGTTTCCCACAATGTCAAGACCGGAAGATAAAAATGTGAGTAAACGACAGTATACCTATAATATGAAAAAGTTAATTCCATTGAGATGAATCGATGATTTTTTCAGAAATCTAAACCTACTTGTAATTACAAAACTTGAACATAAAATACTGTACAAAAATTACTGACACAGTCTAGTAAAATAACTACATTTAAATAAAACAGATGTTTAAAAGCACAATTAACATTCAGGAGAAATGAAAGCAGGTCTCATATTTCCAACTCTGACCGGCATTCATAGACCTGACCATAACACATCTCAAGTGGTAACATGTGGACTCAAGATGATCACACACCCCTAAAACTAACGAAAAAAACCTTTTTACTTTACTCAATAATCTCAACATCAAGTTAAAGTATTTGTACTAAAGAATTTCTCGATCTCAAGATATTTTAATTAAAACAACGTGCTCATAAAATTCCATCTTTACGTCACCCCGTGAGATACCGAAATGTTTGTCGCTTCTAATAAGTTTCGAAAGAATTCCAACAATTCTTAGGGCTTAAAAGGTTATTCTTGTCGAAGTGAAAACTTCTGCGCGCAAAAATTGAGGTTAGCGAAGTATGAGGAGTAAAAGTTCCAACCAGTACATCACTCACGCATTCTCCAGAATATTTTCACCTATGTCCTATTAAAGTAAAACTTCACTAGTGCTCACGGAAATATCGGAACGGCCGTACGGAGGCATCGCGGGGACGCACAACCACCCCTCTCTGAGGGCTGCGAGCTACTGAAGTACTGAACTACCGCAGACGAACTTGCCGGCAGACGACAGAATGAAGGCTGCCTTACTTGCACCCCTCATCCCTCGCTCAGCACCTCATTCCAAAAAATGCACATATTAAAAGCGAACAAAAATGTCCCGAGAAAGAATGTGAGAAGTTTCATGCTCTGTAATCACTTGCGCCTCAGTTTAAAGCTTTTGTTTACGTTTGATAACGAGCCTTAGGAATTTGCTAGTTGTCAGCAAAATAGACTATTTTTTTATGTGACAGCCAAAACGGTTTCCTATAATTTTGTTAGTTTTTATTTTATAAGATTTAGGAGTAACGGGACTAGCAAAACTTGTTGCTAATACATTAAACTCTTATATTTTTATCAATGAGCTAATAATAACTACAATTCCGCATACATAATTTTAGTATTATTAACTACTCGTACTGCCTACTGTAAAAATCGACTTAAGTAAATTTTCTTTGCTTTTTTTAGGGTGAATCTTTGTCGCCGTTAATCATAATAATGAGAAGACCGAGTTTATCTTAGTATATTTCCTGCATAGCCCCTTACAGCCCCTTCTTTGAAAGTTGACGCAGCTCCCACTTAATTAAAGGTTTGCAACCCCTATCGATCAAATGAATGAGTGCCAAGAAGAAATATTTTTCTAGAAGAAGAAAGTAATATAAAAGGAATCTTAGTAGCATTTGCGGCTGACAGAATGCGGGTCGGAACTCGAGATATTCAGTCGAATATTTCGTGAATCAAATATTTACGGGACAGGGTTAACTTCGGTATTCACTGCAACTAAAGCTCAGTTATTCGGAACCTTGAACTGAAAATGGCTTATTATGATTTCTAATGCAGAGATTTAAATTTAAGCTATAATTCAGAATCAAGGACGGCTTAATCAGTAGCAGTAGTAGCAGTAGCATATTCTAAAGCTTACCTCGAATAAGAACCGCGATTTCATCACGGTAGGGAGTAGAGGCCATTCTAAGCCCAACTACTATTAGACCTTCCTTTGAGTAAGAAGATTTGATTCCGTTCAACGCCGAATTTCAATGAAAAGTTTTGTCACCAGTAAACATGTGAACTCAGCCTGCTGAATACTGGAATCGTATGATTCTGAATCGCAAACTGCGAAAGGAAGTTTTGATTTTTGTTTGAATAATACCGATTGTTGAGTGTTGGAATTCGTATGAAATTGTACTCAATAATAATTTGGTTCTTGATCGTGATCGCTGGATAACAAACAAAATGCGAGAACGTTGTTTTGTTAAATTATCTATAGATGACTATTTAGTGAACAATTGGAGGTATATTTATGATATTTTTGGAAGACATGTGGATGGTATTGTGTGTCAGTTCAAATGGAACAAAATTCCCTAGAGACCGCCAATTCAAAGATGTCCTACTTTATGCAAGCTTTTGAATGGAACAAGTGGTCGAGAGCCACACCTGCTCGTAAATCAGATACCGTAGAATGAAACAATCTAACCGAAGAACAACCGTAGCAGTCTCACAAAAAGGTCTAATTTACAATATCACTAAAGTAGCCGATACAAGAATGCTATTGAAAGAAGGGCGCTCGCAGATAAGGGCTTTATCGATGCATAAAGCATGTTATTATGAAGTTGGTCAGCCTCCTACGAGAGGCGAGCAAAAAGAACTGCGGATCTTCATTGAGGTATCCGTGGAGTTTCTTTATTAGCACCTGTCGTAAATTTGCGACCTTCGTGATGTATCGACTTCTTTATGCGACATGTCGCGTGACTCGATTGCGTAAGGCCTCTGACTTACGATTTTTTTACTGTTATCGCTTACAGCGTATCATAAATACTGATCCGCTCGGAACAGAGTATTACCTGGAACAAAAGCAAAAAGGTATTTAGTATGAATATTTTACCGTTCCAGAAAGTCGTTTAAATGGAAAAATTAAAAGCACAGCGGTATTTTTTATTTTTCCAGCGAACAATTCGGGTGTGTTTTTCAAAGGCGAGTTCGGTGTTAATTTAATTTTGTTGGAAAAATATAATGGAGAGGTGGGGCCTTGACCTGACGAAAATTGGTGTAGTTTAATTGGTCCATTCGATCCGGCTACAAGCAGGAACGTCTCTTTAAGGCCAAAGCAGACAAGCCACGTTTGAAACTAATGTGGGGGAAAATTCTATATATATCTGTGTTTGAAATGAAACTTTACGTTATCAAAAATTACGATTAGACTAAACATAGTATGGTTATTTGCTATTTTTATAAATAATGCGTATACTTTACTGAATGGTTTTTGAGCTTTCAAAGTTCTACGCAACAAGAAGTATGTTATGGAACTGTATGTATATCTCTGAGACTTATGGCCTTAGTTGTAAAAATAATTAAATTAATTATAAAGCCTTCAAATAAAGTGTATTGCTTTGTTCTTGTTCCCGTTATATTCCCGTGATAAAAAGTAGCCACATCCAAACTAAGCCTTTTTTGCAATATTAGTAGGATTTACCGCGTAATTTTTCTGGAAACATTGTCCTTCAAATCGAAACCCAGTAATGTTTTTACTTTTCTACTAGACAGTATAAACTAGCAAATGTGTATAGTGGTACTTCTCCATACGGAGTCTGCATTGCCAACTGATGTGGCAACTTTAACAAGTTATCATAAGGTGCCTCATCGTTTGTTTTTTACTATCTCTAACTCTCATTGTCAAATGTTGCCAGTCTGCTTCGTACCCTAAGTTATGAGATTAGGGAACGAACAGCGTGTCCGTGCTCAGTGCGGGGTCCTCATTAAAGCACATTGTCTCACATTACGTCTAGATGAGAGGACGGCGGAGAATACCCTCGCTTTTATAAGCACAACTTAATCCAACAAACTGGCTGGTTAAGTTTTTCTATTTCAAACAAAATCACTCTCGAACCTATTTTGCCGAATGTTTTTTGCTATCTCTGTTTCAGGTAAATTGTGTAAATCTATTCTAATCCATACTAATATTATAAAGCTAAAGAGTTTTTGGTTAATCGCGCTAATATCAGGAACTACTGGACCTATTTCAAAAATTCTTAAAAAAAAAGTTGGATATGTACTTAATTTCTGAGTGAAAATAATTCGTATAAATTGTGTAATAGTTATTAACAGAGTTAAATTTGTTTTTTCTTCTTCCAAAGTAAGTAATGTCATGGGGATAATGAGTTAGCAGGATAAATACATTAAATAATTTCATCGTCTATTGTATCCTAATTGCTTCACAATTTATCTTTGGTAAATATCCTGGAATTAACAATAACAGAACAGCTTAATGATAAGAAAGCCATCAAGAAAATCAATACAAAAAACAGACAGGATTTTTAAAGGCCATATGTATATGTATATACCAAACTCTATCGCCCATGGTAGAAGATTATGGATTTTGGCGTTGTTTTTCTTATTGTAAGAAAAGGATGACAATTTTGTGACATAAAGTTCTTCATGCATAAACAGTTATAAGTTTACAAAATGATTTATAATTGTACCACTTAGATGTGGTTTTCCCTTACCCAAAACTCGAGCGACCCAGCAAAAGGTTTAATGTAATATGGTCCTCCTAAAGCGTCATAAAATCATAGTCTATACGTCAAAAGTTTCTCAATAACAAATACCTAGAATTTCACCGAAAGGATGGACCCTGAACTATGAGATGGAATTTAGCCGAAGTTCGTCGGTATGGTAGCACAGTGGGTACATATGACGTGCTAGGAGGAGTACCTTTATCGTGGCATGACGGGAGGAATGCCTGCGATACAAGCGCTCAAACAGTGCAAGTAGTTGACTATCTGAGTACGCTATTGGAAACATGTTATTTACTTAAAATATTGTTTAATAAATTTGGTTTAAAATTACACACTGAATAAATGTTGGTGTTCTTTTTCAAGTACCATTGTCCAATATCAAAATAAGCAAAGCAAATCTTTTACTATAGGAATCAGACGGCGACCTTAATCCTTAAAAAATTGAATGTTTCATCGTATAATTGACAATCTAACGACGTTGGATTATAAACAAACTTACACCTACCGTGGGCGTGTTATCTCACACTTTTTATAATTTACATACTTTGTGTATCTACAAAGAATGCTTTTTGAGTTAAGGTTGTTTAACGCGTTCATTTCATTTAAATGTTTTTTGTTAAGCCTATGATTGACCACCATCTCGCCTGATGCGATTAATCGACTGTGCGATCTACGATAAAGCGCGTTTACCAAAAAAAAAAAGGATTCACTAGGTGTCATAATGAGAAATCTCCACCGCCATAATAGCCTAATAGCGAAATAATAATTTGATTTAATTTTAAACGAACACATTATTTTTACATCAGCTTAGCCAGCAAAATAAGAAGTATTATAATTAATATTACGAGTAAAAAGATGTATTGA
The DNA here is from genome assembly GCA_017562165.1 of Ectropis grisescens. NCBI lineage: Eukaryota > Metazoa > Arthropoda > Insecta > Lepidoptera > Geometridae > Ectropis > Ectropis grisescens. The sequence goes on from CM029784.1 coordinate 15,532,973, forward strand.
TCATCTTTATTTTACATAAGCGAATAGCAAAATATATAACAAACTTAAATATTATTGTTAGTTGTAATAATACAGAAACTATAAATAAATAATTTACATTAAATACTCACAAAATAATATAATGTGCTACATATTTAAAACAATATTTAAATGCTACTCTCTACTACAATAATTGTAGATTAAAAATAGATAAATAACCAAAAACTGTTAAGTTATGTAATATTTTATTGAATCATCATAAATTAAAAACACCAAAATTCCAGTTCATAATGCAAGAGAATTACTTCTCGAAACTTTACCGAAACGAGGTTTGGTTGTATAAACTCTGGGAGAAGTTTAGCACTCAATAAATGTTTATTAACCTTAATTTCATTGGATAACAATATAAAGACCAACACAATGTTATTTTATGAAATTAATATTCTATATTATTTAAAACAAAAGAACTCTTTTATTAGGGATTTACAATTAATAAATAAAAATTGGTTGCCTAAAAGCTTTATTTAATTTCCTAATGATAAAATAACGTAAGATTAGAAACTTTTCAATAACGTTGCTTTATAATATTACAAGCTTTGCTTAGTTTGGGGTCAGATGGTGTTGTGTGTGAATTGTCTACCAATATTTATTTATTTATAATAACGAAGTCGTTTTAAACTCAAAGTTCGTAACTCACACAGCCAGTAACTTATGTTCCCAAGCACGGATTGATAATGCCTGGAGGAATAATTGCAGTGACAGAATAAAGTTTCCTTCATGGGTAAGTGTAAAATAAAATGCGAATGTGTACCTACTAACAGAAATAGATATCTAGGTACCTGATCTAATCTATCATCGGTTTCGTTTCATTTTACGCGGCAATACAAACACCCACAGATTTCTGAAACAATTTAGAAATCTGTGCAAACACCCTTTAATTAGAATAGTATAATTTGGCTCCATTCTATTTATGTAACTCAACATTATATCAAGTTTATAGACTACGTCACCAGGGGCGTAACGCAGTTTCTTGAAGTGTCACCCGGCAAAAACAAAAACAAAAATATATAATTTCAAATACAAAATAACGGATTATTTTAAATAATAACCTAAGTATTTACAGACCCATCCAGAGCTAATTTATGTTACACTTGGCATAATTTGTTGGTCAAATCACTTTTGATATTTTTGTGAGAGGTCGGTCAGCAAGACTTGCGGCAATCTTACAAAATGTCCAAATTTGCCAAAAATCAAATGTTTATGTCAATATTTGATGCTCATTTTATATTTAAAAAGTCGCCTTAAACATATAATTTTACTAAACTCAACAAAATCACTATTACACTTCAGAAACAGTAAACCATTTTCCTATATTTATTTATTTATATTTCTGGGTTTCCGGAGTACCTACCTACTCTAACTACACACTGGCTTCAAAATATCGAACATTTCACATAAAAACTAACCCTGAAAAAGTAAATCAGTTAATATCATGTAACATGGAAACATTAGAAAGTAACACTCATCAAGTGAACTCAGCTGAAGTTTCAGCAAAAAGCTTGACGTCTACAGGAGGGTGTTTACACGCTCAAGGGATAATTCGTAGGCGTCAAAAGGGCGTGGGGAACCGATGTCAGGACTTTTTAGGCAGTGACCAAACTTACATTGAAAAAGGTCAAAGTTCAAAATGAAAGGCATGTTCCTCAAAATCAAAGTAAAAGATTTTTATTAAAAAATGTACAATTTACACATCAGAAAAAGAAAAAACAAAAAGCCTCTAAATTTTGTCGTGTTATTATGGTACGGATCACTGTATCAATCTTATTATTTCTACTTTTATTTTTCATTTTTAATCTTTTTCCAACTTATCTTTGAAGATTTAAATTTGATCGTAATTATTATAACAAAAAAATTGAATCGTAACTTATAAGGTAGGTAGCTATTGTCTGCATTTAGAAATATGTAATTCAGACCCAAATCTCTAATATCGGGTCGAAGATCCTCATCTTCAGGTAGACTCGAAGAGCACCGCTAACATACAAACCCCAACATTCTTTTGCGATAACTATTTTAACCGGAGATAATTTCAGCAGATACGGCGCGATAAAATGGAATATTTTGGAGATAAAACAGTTTGAAACTTGGTAACTGTAACGTACAGGCTTACTAGAAAGCATCGCCAACGTCGCGTGAGCGCAGAGATCGGCCCGGCGTTCTAATGACCTGCAAACATCGGGATATCGCACACGATTTGCGAAGCGGGGCTCGAACGGGAACGTAATTGATGACAAACATACGTACACAGCTAATATAATATTATCTGCCGTGTTACTTCACTGTTTACTCTTTGAGAGCAAAATGATTTGGAGCGCTGTTTGTTTTATCATGTTTCTGTTTCATACTAGTTTTGATGGATATTGTCTAGATTTAGTGATAATTCATATTTTTCTATCCCAAAAATGTTGTTGTTAAGGTTGAATTGAACTTTTTAAATTTCTGATATTCTACTAATATTATACATAATTGTAAAGTTTAAGTAGTAGGTAGTAAAAACGACCTTTTTGAAGTGAAAACTTCTTTTAACGCGCCACAGACAGATTTTTCGTGGGTTGTGAATTGAATTCTACCGTCACGTTTGGCAATGATAAGAAATCTTCGGGTAAACTAAGGACCATGGTCATCGACCATCTAGAAATACGTTAGCATTGCCTATTGGTCATCTAGAAATGAGTCAGCAGTTTTACATGATATGCTCATGACCACGCCCTCCGGTTTTACCCGCGTAAGTAGTTTCCAAAGGAAAATATCAAATTCTGAATTTTAAGTTTTCACTTCTATCAACAGTTCCTATGACTGGCAATTTTTTTTTTAACAATGATAGTTTTGTACTAGACCATTTCGCTTATATTAGTTAGGTCTACAATAGAGTCTGCTTACCTAGAAGGAACCGATTTTCTTACGAGGCAAGTGTGGAGTAAAATTTCGTCGGGCGAGTTTTTGTAACGTCTACCATGAAATGATGGTAATTTTGTGAGCTACAATCTGCCGATAAGAAAAAGTCCAGGAGATATGTAGTTAGATCATGGAGATCCAGTGCAAGATCTCTAAAGTGTATCTGACAAAAACCCGATTCTAGCGATGTACTAGACTTTGAAATCTTTATCAAAAATATATAGTAGTACGGTCGAATTGAGAAACCTCCTTTTTTGAAGTCGGTTAATAATGGTGTCGTTGTTAATAAGCCTTTTGGCACGTCTCTTGTTCGATTCTAAAGCCTCCAGCCATTTTTGTCAACTTAATAGTGGAACCGAAACTCACCTACGCTTACTCGGCGGTATCATAGCGTTCCTTTGATATATTTACACAGTTCCCTATTTATTACAGTGCTATAAGTTTTATTGTATTTTAGTCTGGAATAGCACATAGGCTACTTTATGTTGTGGCAAAATGATGGGCGAGTTCCCATCTACTACGTCGTTATAATTACATGATGTTACTAGTAACAAATAAATAATTACCATTAATTTACTACTGTAAATTACTAGTAATTATTTTAATTAAATTAATCCATAAGTGGCCAAGGAGTTGCCACAATTGCAGAGGCAGTGCCTTTCAAATTTCTTGGTAGAAAGATAGATCACAAAGGACGTACTCCATCATTAGAGGTGGTTGTTGAAAATTTCATGAACAACCTCAATAAGGTAGACCAGCAGCCTATCAGCAATATCAAAAAAGCATGGATATATGACAACTACCTCACATCACGTCTCACTTGGCCTTTCCTAGTATATGACATCGGTAAAACCCTCCTGGCAAAGCTAGATGCCAATGTCATAAAGATATTGAAGTCATGGTTCGGATTGGCACATGCGGCTGATCCCTCTACTCTTTTTAGGGATCACAATAGATTTGGGCTGAAACTAAAGAAACCGTCTGAACTTTACAAACACCTAAGAGTTACAAAACGCATGTTTTGGGAAAGTCACAAGACGAATTAATTACATCTCTCTGAAAAGACAAAACTGCTTCAGACCTGGAATCTAGACTTCAATTCCATAAACAATTTATGGCAGGTGCACAAGTAAATACTGCTGGGTTGGGTGCGAGAAAGAAAAGGGAAGACCGAGACATGGTAAAAACCTTTCTACAACAAGACGAAAATGACGGTTACAAAGTGCACGCTACGAATTTAGAAATGCAAAGTGAGTGGTTAACCATAAGTGAGTTCTGTATCCCATTAGCTCTAAAATGGCGCACCTTGATCTATGACTGGTCTCCTGCCTTATTAAAATTGTATCTAAATGCATTCCAATTGACCCTCCCTGACCAGAGTAACTTGGTAAGGTGGGGAAAAGCCTCTGAAAATGTTGCTATACTTGTGGAGAGGCGATATGTACAGCAAGGCACATATTGGTGGGATGCAAGGTGCTCCTTAATGGGGGTCATTACTCGCGGCGCCATGACAGAGTACTTGAAATCATTCGTGAAGCCATGAGCCTTTCAGTAGCTAGAGCCCAAAAGGGATTGACGACAAACAAAAGACAAATTAACTTTGTAAAAGAAGGCTGAACTTCAAACTCCAGGCACAAGCCTTACTCAATCCTGGGTTCAGCGCCTGATTGGACTATTTTAATGGACACGTATGAAAGGCACTACAGGATCCCAGAGGATGTGGGTGTTTCGTCATCCAGACCGGACATTTTCCTTTTTTCTAGAGCTACGAAACGCATAGTCCTTGTAGAACTTACCGTACCGTGGGAAACTAATATACCTAAAGACCACGCGATGAAACAAAATAAGTATTACGACCTCCTAAACGAATTAACAAAAAACGGCTATGTAGTTAGTTTATACGCTGTAGAAGTGGGAGCAAGAGGTATACCAGCAAAATCTCTCTACAACCTGCTGAAAGACCTTGGCTTATCCAGAAGTGCAGTAAGTTCTATACTAGAACGAGTATCTAAAGCTGCACTAGTAGGCTCATATCAGATTTGGCTGGGCAGGGAGAGAAAAACGAGTGGTGAAGGTGAGTGTTGATGTACGTCAGAAAGGGGCCCCTTAAACCTACGCCCGAGTCACAAGTCTCGGGGTCTACTCGGGTTTTCTCTCTCTGCCACACGATGGACCCGGCACCCGCACGGTGAATCCATGGAATGCTAAGAAAATCGTCTCATTATGTCAAAATATTCCACAAATTGTTTGGTGTTAGTTTAAACACTTCTGTTCATAAAAATACAAATGATGACAATGTGCGATTAGCTTACTTTATTCTACTTATTCTATTAAAATAATATTTACTAAAACAAATATTCCATAAAAATTAAACGTAAACGGAAAGGAATTGATTGATACATAAATTCCTTTAAATAAAGAATTTGTGGAACGCATAGAATCGTTGCTACAATCCTTGACATACATCCCTTATCATGGGAATTTATGGAAAGCAGACGTCTTTCGACCACTCAAAAAGGACTCATGGTTAATGCACTCTCTGCGGAGCCTACTAGTGTTGGGACACGTACGATAATGTTTTGGAAAAGTTTTAACAGCTTGCGATATTCATATTATAAACGGATAATTTTGTATGTTTGTGGAGTAGTTGCTTGTAGATAGCATCTCTGCTACTGAACCGATTCTGATAATCATTTTATCAATATATTAGCCACATCATCTGTGAGTGTCAGAGGCTATATTATCCTACTAATATTATAAATGTGAACGTGTGAACGCTCAATCACGTCTAAACGGCTAAACGGATTTGTTTAAAATTTGGAGCTCAGCTGGATTATAGTCTGGGAATAGCACATAGATCGCAGAAAATATATCACAGAAAATATACGTGGACGGGAATAAAACCGTAGAGCGGTGCTAAATAACAATTCATGTACGATTAATTCGTATTGAAATAATATCCAATAGAAATATTTTTTAACTAAAGTAAATATATACATATCTAACATCGGACCAACGTTTAAATATATAAATTATGGGATAAAGATCCGTTATGACATCCATTTTCAGGGTTTCATAAAAAATCTGCTTTAAACCAAAAGTATCGGTTTAAATTCATCTTTATAAACAACTTGACTTTTTTTGTAAAACACTGATCATCAAAAAATCAAAACCCTTGGTCCAACTCCGCTTTCTTATTCTTCTTATCAGCTTTTATATTTAGAAATATCTGACAAAGTTAGCTCTCTCTTTACCCAAATATTTCTTTACTATACCAAACTACAAAAAAATCAGACCTCTGATATTCGATATCATCTCTTATTCGATTATTATTTGTTCAATTCCTTATCCCATCACTATGGTTTAAAAGGATTCAAATGTAGTAATCGTCGAACCCACACCACAAACATTTGGTTTCGAGTGTTTTTATAGATATTCGAGTGCGGAAGTTGACCAACCTTAGAGTAGACACGCATTAACTTTTTTGTTTAAGTACATATTTTATATTTTACAACATTTATTCACAATTCATATTATCGTATAATATACTATATTCAATATTAAATAACTACCTAACAGTTTTTAATACATATCAAATTTTTTTGTCACAATAATTCCCTAAACAAAATTTTTATATTACTGACATAACGTAAAAATACACTACATAAGTATCACTTCATTTTTTTACTAGGTACCTACATGTTTAAATATTTTTATGAGAATTATTTTTGTTAAACGATACAATTTAAAACAGAAAAACCTTGTTGTTGCTTTTTTAACTCACATAATGGAGTTATAAAATTTTCGATAGGTTTCGAAATTTTTACACCATTAGATTAAACGAAAGATTGTAAAAACACAAAGAAGAACACATGGCTCCAACCACGCGTGACTGTTTGAGGTTGACGCTCATTAACTTTTATCTGTTAACTTTTCAAAGTTTGAAGTTTAAAACTAATTGTTACAGTATCAATGTATTGAAAGGTTCTAGCTTCATTGAATAACACGTTTCTTCACTATGTAATAGTTTCTGTTGGTTTTATACTTTTACTAAGTGATGTTTTTCTTATAAAGTTGGTTTTAAATGGTCTCTTCTGCCTACCGAATTTTGGGCTAGGACAGTAGGTGCAAGACTCTACAAGGCTAAACTCACAACTATACATACACACATAGGTACGTAGATTATTATTATGATATCGACATCATAACTAGCCATGTAGGTTCGAATTCCACCTGCATTTCTGAGTAGTTATCCAAGTGTAGATATAAAAGTCTGTCTTCTCTATTGGCTTTACCGATGAAGGAAAACGGCATTTTAAAAGAACGACATCTTTCGAGTACATGTTTCATGTTCCAAATCGCACTTGGCCGTTGAGGTGGATTATGGCCTTTCATCACTAGGCAGAAGCCCTGGAATTCTAGTAGTGAGAACACAATAACAAAAATAATACATTTACAAAAGATCGAATAACGAAAGTTCAAAAAATTGTTGACTGTGTTATGATGAACGATAACCTTAACTAGGAAAGCAAAAGCCCATCATGCAGGGCTTTGTATGTATTGAAGTCAAACCGAGGAATTTGACGCTTTTTTAATTTATACTTCCTCGTTCTTTGACTCTAAATACTCGGTTGCTGTTTACCGAAGTAATTCGTTTGGAAGCGTGCTTTTTGTATTATCTAAGTCAATATTCGATGCTTAAAATTGTTGGTCAATAGTAACACTTACTATAAAAGTACTGGTTACTACACGAATATAACCTTACCTTACATGGCAAATTGTTGAGTATGTGTTATCCAATCGGTACAGATGCTTTTGACGTTTAACACAAAAAAAAACAATTTACTTTACAGAAGAACTTACTCTATGGACTATTAGACATAAAGACACTTTGATTATATCCATCAAGAATTACTCACTGAGACAAAGTTTTCCACAGTTTTCTTTATTTTGAAAGTTTTGTTCGTTTGATTATTAATTGAAACATCAACCGAGGTGGCGGTCAAAATTATAACCCTACCATTGTTAGAAAAAAAAACAATTATAAAACGATGTCAAATTATGAAGGTGAACTAAACACTCTCCAATATGCATACAATTAAAAATTCTGATTTCTTCTGATAAATATATACATGTTAGCAACCCCGTTTAAAAGCAAGAAAAGGTGCATAGCGTGGCAACATCGGGCGACGAAAACTGGCTTTAAGTAGTGGGTCGAGAAAGAAGGGAGGCACTTTTTGCTCCAGACGCCGGCCACGCCGGACATACTGTGTTTTGCCTTCGTGTCTTTGTTTGACCAATTGATGATTTTGTCATTAAGGCTATAGTAACTGTTTTAACGTTCCTTTAAATATTGTTTGCTTCACTCTCCCAATCTTCTGATGTAGATTTCTGACATCAGAAGTGGGATACCACGAGGCCTAGCTCGCCATCTAATCTGGAGTTTTATGGTCATTAGAGTTCTTTGAAGTTAAAACCTGTCTATCATTTGCATTGTAATGGGTTCAAAACGAAGACGCAATGGTAAACGCAAGCATGTAAAAAAGGCGTGGTCGTTCATCATCAAGTAGCAGCTCAAAGGCAGTGACAGTAGCTGGTCTGGGATTTCACCATAAGCGCGCTACCCAGAAACTGACGAAGGTATCTTTATCAAACGATGCCACAACTGTGAGTACAAGTGCCAATAGTCCTACCCTCTATAAAAATTGATACCTGATTTTGATCCATTAGGTACGTATGACTACTTACATGTTTTTTGTTATTTGTTATGTAATTGATCAAAATTTAGACGTCATTATTTTGTCTATAACCTGACACTTTAGTACTATTACATTTGCTTAATGTATACACCGTTCATTAAAATGGTCTAACGTAATCTCTGTAAACATCATGCACAATGTAGTGTCCGATATCTATAACTACAACATGATCCCGAAATGAACGCTGTTGCAATGAATGAGTGACTGTACACGACTTGGTGATTCGGTGTGAACACCAGGTTTACTATTTGATCTGCAACAGGAATCTAGTATGAAACGCTGTTGCAGTGAAAGAGTGGCAATACACAACTTGGTGATTCGGTGTGAACACCAGGTTTAAGCTTACTATTTGATCTACAACAGGAATCTGACATGAACGCTGTTGCAGTGAAAGAGTGGCAATACACAACTTGGTGATTCGGTGTGAACACCAGGTTTAAGCTACTATTTGATCTACAACAGGAATCTGACATGAACGCTGTTGCAGTGAAAGAGTGGCAATACACAACTTGGTGATTCGGTGTGAACACCAGGTTTAAGCTACTATTTGATCTACAACAGGAATCTGGTATGAACGCTGTTGCAGGGAAAGAGTGGCAATACACAACTTGGTGATTCGGTGTGAACACCAGGTTTACTATTTGATCTGCAACAGGAATCTGGTATGAACGCTGTTGCAGGAAAGATTGGCAATACACAACTTGGTGATTCGGTGTGAACACCAGGTTTAAGCTACTATTTGGTTTAACACAGAAATTTCCTAAGCCTAAAGGAAAAATGAGCTGTACTAGGCACTGGTTGGTTGGTAATGACTGAGTAATCGTAGGGGTAAGGCAACAACCCTCGCTCTGGCTGTTCAACTTAAATACGACAGAAGTTTCAAGAATGCCTAAGAATAAAGGTATCTTTGAATTGACGTCATGTTATCGTTCTCGTATGAACTGAATATGTCATGATAGGCCGAGCTTTGTTATTATTTTAATAGATTGTAATGTTAAGTGTTTGTACATTACAGCTTTATCGTGCCTGGGGCAGGCACGGTGCAGGAGGGCCGTGTTAGCAACCCCGTTTAAAAGCAAGAAAAAGGTGCATAGCGTGGCAACATCGGGCGACGAAAACTGGCTTTAAGTAGTGGGTCGAGAAAGAAGGGAGGCACTTTTGCTCCAGACGCCGGCCACGCCGGACATACTGTGTTTTGCCTTCGTGTCTTTGTTTGACCAATTGATGATTTTGTCATTAAGGTTATAGTAACTGTTTTAACGTTCCTTTAAATATTGTTTGCTTCACTCTCCCAATCTTCTGATGTAGATTTCTGACATACATATTTATAATTTGGACGCTAAATAATGCTGACACTCAATAGATTTATAAAACATAAAACAACAATTCTGAAAAAATAACAATAACCCGGGCCATTTATTGAACACAATTACGTTTTTGTGTATCCTGTTGATCTGTTTGTTTTTACAAGTCATTGTTATGTTAAAATATACATTTGCATTTTATAGAAATTGGTGAACATGAAATGAAACGTGACGAAAATTGAAATTATCGAAATGAAATGTAAATTACAGCTAGAATTTATTGGACATTAAAATATGTTTGAGTTAAAAATAAACGTAACAGAGCAATCAATTTTCGTTAATATTTTTTAGTTTTTTGGTTTTCGAAGTGATATTTGCGGGGGAAGTGTGACGATATGTCATTTTATAATTTTATTTAAACAAGCAAGAAGTTGTTTGCTTCAGAGGAAAGGGCCATCTGTTTTACAATACCGAGTAATGGGATGAATAAAATAATTGCGCCTGATGGTAAGCAATAGGACTCAATAATTTGGTCGGCATTTTTTCAAAACATCATCCATAACCATCATCACCATATCATCTGATGTTTCAAATATTTTAGTTAGTCTTTACAAAACTTAATTTTGATATTTAGCACGGTGACCAAAAACACAACTAACGATATTAAAAAAATATATATTCCAAAAGGCGACAGAAGTGACATTTTTCAGTGGCCGAGTTTAGTTTGTACCAAATTGTTGTACTATGAGTAAAAAATATATCAACTTGCGTGTCTGGCAAAATGTTTAGATTTTTATTATAATTTAGAAAAATACACAAAATAACGCATTATAAAAATAAGGTTGTTAATCAAGATTAGTTCAAGATTTTATTTTAAAATTACGGGAATATTAATAAATTTGGATTTTTTGGATTTTTAGATGTTTGTTGCTCGATCACGCCATAAAAACAAAACAAATCATTCTGAAATTTGGAACTGTAGATAGATAGACTTTAGATAGATTATTTATTATTAGATTATAAATCTGCAATAAATATAGCACACATGATACTTTACATTCAGAAAAAATGCATAGTTTCCAAAGGAATTTTGGTTTAGAAGACGCGCAGCCTACCAATTTAAATTCCCCTAACTCTACTTACGCACATGTCGAATAATAATTAATATCGTTCCCGAAGCTTGTCTGAAAGTATTCTATACTAGTAACATCCCACGGTTCCAACCGCGTAGTTCCCGATCCCCTTATTTCACCGGGATAAAAAGTAGCCTATATGTTGTTCCAAACTATTATCTATTTATGTACCAAGTTTAATCCACATTCTTTCAGTGCTTGAAAGAGTAATAAATATATATCCATTTATACATACATACAGCTTTAGCATTTCGATGCCTTAATTCGCAAAACGAATAGCTCGGATGTAGCAAATTTCGCAGGGACTACTAAAACTTATTTAGAAAAAAAAAACAATTATAGCATCAAGAGAAAAAACCAAAATTCCTTAGGAAATGGTGTTTTTTTATCAAGTTAAGGTATCTGTTTATAATATTACCTTACCAATATTTATAAATTATAGTATTACTAAGTACTAACCTTACTCGCTAGTAAACCAATTCGTCTTGTAAAATCAACACAATATAACGATACGAAATATATATATTTTTTGCTGATTCTACAAGGAAAATAATGAGCATCGGAATAGCAAAAATATAGATAGGAAGGAGTACGTAGTGCCAACGTGTCACACCCCCCGGCTAGGAAAGAAATGATACAAGTTATGAAAACGACAAGTAAGTTTTTTGTATTTTTTATGACAGAGCGACAGGACGAACGAGATATACGTGTGACGGTATGACAATTGGCTATTATAATACAATGAAATATTTAACCTAAAATGAATTGGAATATTTAATACATATATTTGAACCTGAACAATTCAAATTATTAGCTAACACTGCAATGCGCTAGGCACCCAGAGAAATGAGATATAATTAATATTTTTGATTTCCTTTAAAATTTACCCTGATGCTAATGTGGCGCCACCCTAATTTAATGCATTTAGACGGACACTTTTTCACTTACACTGATGACACTCTTCCCCTCAACATCACGTCATATTTTCACGTTACATTGTTATTGTTAAAACGTTAGGTTAAAAACAAAAAACTCATAAACAATTGAAAACCCTAAAATGAGTGATCCAACCTACGAAGAAGTTTATTTGACACGAACAGAATTGACTGAAGCCGTTAATAATGCGCAAAGCATTTAGTCATATCCTCGCTGAGGTGAAAAGTAACGTGTTGCACTCGAGTGTAAAGATTTTTCACTTTGATTCAAAATTGAGTAAGCGGTTAGAAAGCAACTTTGCACTATTGTATAAAAAATAACTATTATTATATTTCCGGCTACTCAACTGTGATGTTGTATTGTTAAATATATTTTTTTGTAATTTAAGAGTTTGTCAAACAACTTCAACAATTTATAATTGACAGTATACTCGAACCAGTCTATTTCAAAATGTTCAACATCAAGCTTTTTAATACACCTAAAACATTTCCATCCTAAGGTTCCCTGGAAGAGATCGCTTTTAGCGATAAGGCGATATTATATGGCGATTAGCGATCGTGACACTAGCTTTAATGTTATTTTTTTATTTTACTGTATTGTTTTGTTTTGGTGTGAACAATAAAGCGTACTTAACTATCTCTTCCAATGGTGGATTTTGGCCTAGAATCTCTCCTTTTGAGAAAATTCCCTGATTATCAGTAATAGAAAAATGAAATGGTATGCTTATGCTATGATTATGCATGGCACATGAGGTCATTACAAAAATGACTCATCTGCTGAATTCCAAGACGCCGTTAGAGTTTTTAGATAAGGACATCAACAACTGTCCACCGCTACATTGCAAGCTCGCCGGCTTTACGATGGTTTATGGGCAAAAAGTTGAACATAATAAAGAAGCCAAAGAAGGAAGCCGCCGCGACGAATATTTCGGATGTTATTAAAATACCGTCTTTTATGCCCCGCGTTTTAATCTGTTGCTATTGTCATTTGATTTAGACTTTGCGTCAAATCTGGCTCGTAATTTTTGACGGAGATTAAAATATTTGAGCGAGCCTAAATCTATTCGATCATGACGGTTCCGGCCACCGGAGGGTTTACCGTCAACACAAATGATATTTGATATTCTTCTTTTTAATTTTCACTTGAATTTACAGGCAGATTAATAGCAAAGCCATACTTGTTTTAGTTTGTTGGTTGAAAAGCGGAAAAGGCAAGAAGTTAAAGAAATGGAAAGGGATCATTTTACAGTAAGCATTTCGTTTTGCAGAAATGATTTGGAAAAACTGTTCGTTAAAAGTGAGTAACAGAAGGTTGCCGTATTTAAATATCTCAATTATTTGGAGGGTTCATATTTTTGGTAATCAAAAAAGCATTATCGCCCTTCAACTGCCTAAACAACTTTTGGATGTAAAAAACACTCGCTAATGTGTTTATGACAGCTGTTTAATTGCAATTTAAGCGTTGCAGCTTTCGGTAGGGCCTAAAATTAAATATAGCACAAAACTCGGTAATGGTTACAGTAGCTTACTAATACAAAGTTATCGCATTGTTGATTGAGAATGTACAACTCACACCAAATTATATTGTAGGCAACTAAATTTTTTACTTATTACTAAACGACAGACACGTACGTTTGACTTTATTTTTTGATGAATATATCTATTCTGTGGGATGCGTTTCCTGAGTGGGGTTTTCCCCATGGTGAATCTTGGTGTCTTCAAATCGAGAGTGAATCGGTTTCTTCTATTAAGTACCAATAAAGTTAAAGCTGCCATGCTGTCATAGATATTTTTTATGAACTGTTCATTATTCAGTTTAAGTTAGAAGAGCAATGTTTCCAGAGAAGTTAGCATAACAAAGAGATAAATCATCTTACATTGTCATGAATTTGCACTCGTCATGTTCAAAGAGGCGTGACATTGTCTTAGGTAAACTGGCAGGCACGTGTAGTAGATGTGTTTGCTTGCCATCAGGCGCACGTCTTTCACTATATCTTATAAAAAATATTGTTTGAACCGCGTACCTATATGTATATTATTGTAACTTACATTATTAGTAGTACATTATTATTGTATCTTTTATTTCACATATAGTTACAAAGACCATTATGTTATAATTTTAACTTTTTAATGTTAAAGCTTGAGAATTGTTCTCATTGTCTGCTCACAGAGTAGGTAAGTAAAACAAATACCCAGTAAAATGTGCCTGTAAAACTCGTTAGTGTTGCCATAAACCGCTTTATTGCTGGCAGGAGGCTAGATCCAGATACGTTTGTTGGTAACTTGGGTGCCCAGATTAATTAATTTTTGTTACCTATCTTTCGTGTTTCCGAGGTACTTTCTAAATCGCGAAATGCTTCTTTCTAGCTGAAAAGTTATCGGAATTGTATAAGTTTTTGGAAAACTTATCATCGTATACGAAACCTTACATTAAGTGTTCAAGTTAAATTAGTCGCTTTAAATTATTAGTAAGTCGGTTTAGAAATGTTCGATGTTTAAGTTCTCAAAATCGATCGGAATATCAAGTGCCAATGTAAAGTAATTTCCAGTATAGATGCATATTACCGTGAAATTATTGGTAACTTTTACTCACTACAACAATAGTGTTTTTTATTAAATTTTCAATCAATTACACTACTAACCACTACAACTAAATGCTGGCGTTTTTACATCCACGTGTATAACGTTATCATTGCCATTCAGTGTGGTAATGCCACCAGCCGTCAAGGCAGGTTTGACCATTTTGTTTATCTCATGACCAGCATTGGTTTATGAATAATTCAAATATGTACTTAGTGTCAATATTTTTGTACTTGTTCGCTTGGGTATCATGTAGATGTAATACAATGTTATTTCAAATGAACACATATTTTTATCCCAGATAATTTATCATTTATAGAAGTACAAGAAAATGTTTAATCGATGTCATATTTATTGTCATATTATTTAGTTGGACTCTTTGCAGAGTCGACCTGGGTAGCACCACACCTTTGCCAGTTATTCTACCGCCAAGCAGTAATGTACAAACATTACAGTGATAAGGTTTGAAGAGCAATGTTTCCAAAAAAAAAATAGAGGGCAAAAAGATTAATCATCTCCATTCTCGGCAGTGCTATGTAGGTAATGATTTGGACTCTTCATGTTTCGATAGCTGCGTGCCACTGTTATGTTATGACCAGGCGTTTTGCTTATTCGTACTATAAGGGCTTTGATTGTCACATCACTCGTCACTATAATATAACTTGGTGTAAAGCAATTACATAATTCTAATCTCGCTCCAGGGTATGGCGTTGTTTCCGTTCTGCCGCTTACAATAAACATCGCTTATCAAAATATACCCAGCCCAAAATATACTAAGCCCAACGTCTAGTGTGACACAAAGAAAGAAATATAAAAACCCTAAGAATGTTTCTTATCTTGGCAATGGGAAAGTCTTGTATTTTCTTTATGGGGATTTACGCGAAAGCCCTACTCTCAGGCTGCGTAAGAGTTTGTTTTCAAAATAATATATCACACTTAGCTTAAGATTACTTTAAGCTCCGTATAAGAAGATATATTGAAGGCTTAATTCAAGAATTCGCTGGTATTTATTCCTTATCTGAGACGCAGAAAGATTAGATTTAGTGTTTTCGATATATTTTGTGACGCCGAAAGTGGGTGAATCAAAGTTGTAATGTTCTAGTAGCTAGAACGTCTAGTTTAAGATCATTAGTTCGTAGGTTGGAATCAAAACTCACTTTTGATTACTTTTTGAAGTTACATGGCACCACCATGTTTTCGTCACCACTGGCATTAACAGTGAAAGAAGCCATATTTATTTAAAGAAACTGAAATCTTCCAAGAAACATCTTTCAAGAACATGTGGATGGTGAATGTCACGTTGCACATTAAGTGTGATTTTAATATAGATGCAACTGAATTAACATAACTTTTGAATCTGAATATTGCAATTGTGTACTAACATACTAATTTTCTAACTTAAAAACTAACATAATGTCTTTGTTCTATCTCACCAGTAGGCAGAAGAAGCCATCTGAAGTCAACAGTTTTAGCATGGGCTTTTATAAAAAAATATCTAAATTAATTTTGAAAGTAAATTACGCCATTAAGTTATACTAAAATATGCACGAATCAAATAAGCCAATTGTTGTAGTAAAATAAACGAAAAAAAAAACAATTAGTTTAATAGATAGGTACCACGTTTAATCGACATACCGTTTTAGCTAAAGTAATTTCCGTATACGCTTTGAACACAAATCTAACTTCCTAGCTTCTAAAACTAACGGAGCACATTCGAATGTTCATTTGCCGCATTCTAATTACTGCTGAGAGCTGGTATTTGGTCTGAGCTAGACTTTGAAATAAGACACAATTACTTCTAATCAACACCTGTCCGATGGAACTGATATTCACAAACGAAGAAATCTGGACCCGGCTTTGAGGGCGTGACAAATAATAATTATAGCGTGGAATAACAACAACCATTTAGAATGTGAAGAGTAGAAAAAAAAAAAAAAAAAACAACAAAATTGAATCTTGCATGTTTGTTCTGTTTGTTGTTTCAGTTTTTATGACGTGACTGAGCAATCAATCACGTCATAAAAACTGAACTCTGATAGATTATTCTAAAAATATATATGCCATTTTTTTTTGTCCAGAAAAAAAAGTTTAGGTTCAATATCTTACCTAAATTATGAGCGAAAAAAGTCACGCTCAAATACTAGTAAATCGTTAAAAGTCGAACTGAAAATAATGTTTCAAAATAACAGAATAGAGACATTGAAACAGCGCACAGTACAATGTTTGAATACATTAGAGGTATTATTATCAATAACTGTAGCAACACGTTTTATGTTCTTGACAGCATTAAACAACACACTATCGCCAGAAATGGGGTTTAACGACGTTTCCAATGCGCCTCGAGAAGCACTAATACAAACATTAATATTTAAATGTGCCAAAGGATTCACTCCATCAATATTTCTCATGGAGGTACTTGAAAATGTAATGGGATGAAAATTTGTTTATTTGTCGTTAAACTATCACATTGAGGGCACATGTAAAATGAAATGGGACTTTTTAATCTTGTTTAATTATCTATCTATATCACAAATATGATAGTTGCAATTTTTTCCCAATTATGTAACCTTTCGTAATTGGTTTAGAAATATTTATAATTAGATAGATAAACAATTAAAGACATAACATAGATAGACATACACAAAATATGTTTTACTATAGGAGTCAGATATGTGATATTTATGATTGTGAATACATGGCACATGAATACAAATACAAAGCATACCTAATTGTTGTAACACATACGTATACAGTGACAAATTATTATTTCACATAGTTTGTTATGCATCATCACGGCTAATCATTCTAATGAAATGCGTTAATCTAAAAAGTATATACTTACTCTAAATATGATGACAATCAAGTTGTATACTTTGAATTCGTTTTACGAATATATTATACAGAGAAGATTTATGTTTTTGTTTGAAATGAATAAACTCATACTCTACTGTAACAATTTGTATATTTAATAATAGAGTTCAGTTAGAAACATCTATAAAACTCCAATAATTAAACCTGAAAGAATTTAGGGAATACCACAAAAAAATGAAATGTCTGCCCCTCAGTTTATCAATTTATTACGATGATATTTGAATGTGTAATTCAATTTCCAATAATAAAGTACCCAATGAGTATCTTATTAACAGTTTTAAATTCTGTGACTAAAAACAAGATAACTAAAACTAAGACCTGAGCAAAATGTTATTTCAAACAGCTTAAGTGCTTAGTCTCAAAGAGCGACATTACAACATAAGGGGAATAAACTTGACAGAATTCGAGTTATAAATAAGAAAGTTTACGGGCGAGAATCTACAAAATATGCAAACTCTCCGTATAAATATATTTCATGTTCTAATTTCACGGGATGCTCTTCATCTTTCTGCCATATTTATGACGTTCATTATGAGCTTAAAACGTCGTTCCATAGTAACTTTTTAGTTGCGTTTTTGCTGGCACTAAACAGAAACTCAATTAACAACTGGTGAACATAATTAAGCCCCAAGTCAAACCACCATATAAATATCAGCTTTTAATAGGGATTCATTACAAAAATGTTACTTACAAAAATGACAAAACTTAAACAATATCGACATCACAGATAACTGAAACAAAACGTAATGTGTGCACAGATTTCTAAAACAAAAGGCAGATGGAACGTGCAGAACACAGATCCTTGGTTCAGAAAGCAAATATCAAACGCCAAAGCAAATACAAACTCCTGTCAGTACGAAACGGACTTCCGTCTCGTACGGGAGTCCCGTGTGATTTTAAGTTTTGTACAAGATTATACCGTCTTGTGTCTTCAAACATTGCAAATATTGTTCCCAAAAATAAAAAAAGGAAAGAAGAAATCATTTCATAGGAAAGTTTGAATATTTTTACTGCTTTTTGTATAATTTAGGCGATTTCATTTCGATTGATGAATAGAAACACAACACCTCAACGAAAATTGGTTAGTGTTCCTGTACTAAGCTGATTTTTTTTTCCCTAAAGTTAAGGTAAAATATAGATTATTTTTTTGAAGATACTCGTTGACCAAATTATTTATGTACTTGATATAGATTGTATTATTCTATTTTAAACCCTGTATTTATAATCGTAATTTTTTAATTTAATGTCAATCGATGCCTAGCACAAATCCACGTCATTACTAGTGTTTATAAAAGTACAATAGTGTTGATGAAAACTATAGTTATGAAGCAAGTTTTAATTCTTGTAAGTGTAGAGGAGCTTAAAAAAGTAAGCGAGTTTTTTTGAGAGATCTAATCGTTTCAATCAACCTCATGTTATCTGGTCGAGTCAGTAGTGACATTGTCGAAGTTTTATACGGTGCTAATTTGTGCGTACATACTTACCCAAAAAAGATGTTGGGATCAGGCCAATCGCTGTTGGTACCACATATACTGGCCTTGCTGCCAAGGTGGGTTGTAGGTATTAAGCGTTGCACTTTCGAGCTCCTTGTCCCACAAACTTGATTTTAGTTCTCTGAGTGGACGTGAGGCTGCTGTTCATTCTGTCTTGACTTTCTTTGTCCAAAATTGAGGAGAGGGCTGTTAAAGGTGTGCGTCAAAAACGCCTTTAATTTGGTTGATCGTGGAGCTCCGTTGTCCGAAGTGAAGAATAAAATTCTTGACTTCTACAATTTTCTTTGGCAATGTTATGGCAGACCCACAAAATTATCAAAATAATCCTATGCTATCATCCGTTGGCTATCAACTTGGAGAATCTTCGGCCTCGCCCTGGCCATTCGCTCTATCATTTAACGTCTCTAGTCCAATGTAAACGTTAGGTATTTGGACGACGTAACTTTGGGTGGCGATGTGAATAATGTTCAACTGATTTACATAAACTCTTAGACGGTTTTCGTTGGTTTGTATCAACATTTTTGAAAAACTTCATGAACTTTTCGTTTGCGACACGCGTCCAGACAAAGATTGGATAATAAACAAATTGAATGATCTGGCCCCCCAACATCAAATCAGTTGACAAAAATTCTCTGCTCCTTCTGTGTTCACCGATATTAAATGAGTATTTGCCACCTTTTGTCAAGCATAATATTCAAAATTTCAAAAGAAGCTCCGATAAAATACTCAAAATAAACACACACATGACTTTTACTATTATTCGGCGTTGTCTTTTTATTCCGATTTTTCTGTACGAATATTCGAATTTTTAGTTGCATGCTAAATCAAAATTCTTAACTTTATAGGATGGAAATAGTAATAACAAGAAATCCTTGCATAATATATAATCGGTGTAATAATAAATTATTTTAACATTATAATATATGTGTTTATTATACGCGAAGATTTCCGAAGCTAAGACAACAATAGTGGGATTTTTTTCTTAAGACTGGGAACATTACACGCACACCAACGTGAGTAATTTGACAACGTCGGTGAGAGCTGTCACGCACACGTAACTAATTACTGGCCTCACAGTGTCGTTCACGAAGGTTTCATCTGTTTAGAAATCTGTGAATGTGTGTAAAAAAGGTTCATTGTTTTTCCTATTTTATTCCTGATTTGATTATAGTATTTTCCTGAATAGAAGAAAGAAAAGTAAATGAAAATAACTTAATTCAATGAAACTAATAGCATTTTTTGTTTTCAATTATTCAAACAGAGAAACGAAGGAGATATTTAAACGGTGTCGAGGTCAAATTATACTTAAAACTCTGGCATCTTTAGAACGCACAGCTATTTATTTAATTAATTAATGTAATTTATAAGCAATTGCTCAAATATTTACCGTACCTACATAACATTGTTTGCGAATTAATAAAAGTAGAAAACAGCTGAATGAGGTCGAGTTTTTGTGGATTAACAATTAACTGTGTACATTTTTTAGTAGTGGGACTGAAAACTAACGTACATAGTTATTATTTTATTAATTCATTAATAACTCACGCCGTACGCGACTGAAACTTAAGTCGTACTAGAGTGACTGGACTAACCATATCACACGTGAGTTATCCGTACAATATTAAATAGTAGTCATTTCATTTCATTTCATTCATTTCAGTGGTAGGACTATTTGGAGAGTCCCCCTGGGGAAGTATGAACCTTTGTCAACTATTATACTCTAACTATTCCAATATACGAGATGATATATAATATGATACAACCGATTAAAAGCTAAAAAAGAAAAAAGAAGAAGAAGTCTTTATCAGCTGACTATTATTATCATTGTATAAATTCAGACCAATGGAAACTGTGTTGCCAGACATATTGCATGCCTCAAGAAGAAGAGGACAGTTCGTATGGGTCAACTTTTAAAATGTTTTGCATCACCTTATCTTACCTGCAAACAGCAATAAAGATTTTTGTATTTTGTATTTGTATGTACCGCTAAGAAGTAATGTCTTAATACAGTATCCCGGATCAAAGTGCAATTTAAAAAAAAATTACAGGATATAAGATAAATCATCTTATATTTCTGGGTGGCGAACGCAGCCCACAAATCAGCTAGCGATTTGGTCTCTACAATTTCAAATAATTGCATGGCGCTGTGCTATTATGAGTAGGCGTGCTTTTTATCCTTGTGTGGTTTTGTTCGTCTTTTCGTTCTATATTATAAAAAACATACATTTGAATGCAAACAGTTTAACATAAATAAGGGTGAGATTTGAAAAGTTGCTGACAGTGGAAGCTCCGTGTAATACAAGAATTATGGAGCGGTATAGGAAGGGAACAAACAAATATTTGCATAAACATGATTACGATTAGAATAGAGAATATGTATGAAGTGGTGAAAGCGAGGATGTGATGTGACGGAACGGCGCCATGATTTTGGCGCTGTGCTGGAAAATGTTTTCACAAACAACACGCGTGTAGATGAGAATACACATAATGCAGGGTTACGCACTACGTGGATAAAACAAAATAGGATAAGGAAAAAAATAATACGGCCAAGGCGGGCTTTTAAATTTGTCCAGGTACTTTGTATCAGGCATATCAAAAATCTTTCGTATATATAGAAAATAATGTTGAATTTAATAACAAACCGCAAATATCCATTAAAAAATTGAAGTGTTATTATTGGACTTTATTGCAACCATATTAAAGTTAAAATAAACTTTAAATTACTGCATCTAATTTTTATTAATTGTAGATAATGTTTCTTCTGTGTAGTGTGCATATGAAACAAAGCAATTCATTTTTAACTATCAAATGAATAAGCAGTATACTTTATGTTCTGACTGCTTGCCTTGAGGATTTTTTTCACAAGGAGAGTCAATGTCAGAAACCATCAAGCTTGCAAAGTGTAGGTTGGCTGATGACACATGCCCTTGGTAGATATCTATCTCTCTTGAAACATTCCGGTTTCCTCACGAATGTTTTTGTCAACATTAGCATCAGTGATGAAACTAGTATAGCTTCACTAGGAATAATACTCAAAGGTGCTGGAAAAATTCAAATCTACGACCGCATGCTTGTGATATTCTTGGTCTTACCGCTAGACCACCACTGCTCTGAGGCTTGAAACTGCGTTACGCGGATCCATACACATACGGGCACGGGGACACGCGCGGTCATTTTTTTTTGTCGAAATATGTACATAGATGCGATCTAGTTTTCCGCATAGCGCATAGCATTTGCGTCTCTCAAGTAAATTTCAACATTATTTTAATTTTTCAATTAGATACAAGTAAGAATGCCTTTACATTCCCCATTCCCGTGGTATGTATGACCTTATGGCAAACAGTAAAGCTACGTTCCATTCCCCTAGTTCCACCCGAGACATTTGTCTGCAAAAATGAGAAGGGCTTCGCACTAATTCGAGGCTCTATATCATTTCCCCAGTGGAAATAACGTGAGTGCAGGAATCGTGGAAGCTTTAGCAATGAGCTCTCGGGCAGAGAGGCTGTTCCGACCCATGAAAGAAACTTTTAAAAACTACAGTACTTTTTAAAAATAATGCGGAAACTGGAGAGACGAGTTATTAAATGCTAATTAACTCAGAAGCGTTGGTATTACACATGTTTTGTTTTATATTTTTAGATTAAATGTCTTGGTAAACAGAGGGCAAGATAACGTACTAAAATTATTCGTGTTCAAATAATTGGGTGGTGTTGTTTTGTTATGGGCAAGCATGTGGCATACCATTAAGCAAATGTCATGTTATCAAATCAGGAAAATCAACTCAAAGAGGTTTTTAAAATACTCTGGAAAGATTAGGTAAGCCTTTATCACGGATGCAATATAAACTGAATTAACACAAGATCGAAGAACGGCCCGATAAGTAGTAGGCGGCAAAACCACATACCTAAACTGTTGTGGGGGGACCTAGGGAATCCAGAACCATAGAACGTCTGGCCCCATTGATCCCCGAAGAGGTCATTGCTTACTTTGTGTTCAGATGCCCCACTGACGGGGGTACTATGGACTCATGGCGATGGTGGAGGGTGTGAAAACTGAAAGGCCGTAGTGAAAAAACCGACAGCGTTTCCGGGATCCCGCAGTTAATGGCAAAATTGGAATTACGGTTTTAATGAAATGTTATTCTGATTAAAAACAGACCGTCATATTCAAATCAAGTGCATGCTGCGTGCACTTGACTCTCATTTACAGACGTATAGCTTACCATCAGGTGCACATACCTAGGCAATGGAGTTCAATCGTCTCCATCGCATAGGAACTTATGCAAATTCTTTAAAAAAATAGAAAGTGTTGGTTATATCTCGGGAAATCTGAACTCAGGATTAAAGAAGATTACATTAAAAGACATGCATATAACCAGCAGTGGGATAAGACTGTGAGTTATGATGACGATGATGACTGAAAAGTTAGGTACTCAATTTATTTAAACCGTTTTTAAAAACTGACTATAATAATTTAATATTCAAGCTAGTTTTCAGGTTAAGAAAATTGTCGGGTGAACCCTTTGGATTTATGTATTCTATGGATTGAGAACAATGTTACATTGTCGAACAACGGTGTATGGACTTCGCTGAGTGTACTTTGTCAACTATGCTAGTACAACCTTTCATGCTATCGCTTCTATGCGAAAGCTTAAGTGAATAATAGAATTTAGTTCCCCTTGTTAAAAAGACTTGAGAGTTTTGACACAAGTATTGAACATTGCCGCAGAATTGCTGGCTTATCAGTTTTATTATAGCGTAGAGCAGTGATTTGGACTCTTTGATTAAAGAGCTGTACTGATATGACAACAGCAGGCATTTCGTTTCCCATCAGGTGCATGTCTTTTTCGTTCCGTCACTCTTCATTATATAAAAAAATATTTTTCAATGTTTTTGAAGCAATGAGAACGCGTAACAACCATTGAAACATAAACAAAGTCAGTAAAATAATTAAATTAAACAAAACAATTATCCAGTTCCTATTACGATAAATATAAATCTTCATACAATTGCAAAATAAACTCAGCACGAATTCGGCACATTCAGTACTTTTCGTCGCGCCTCGTTTAATTTTGCAGATAATCAAGCTGAATTCGTTTCTGTGAAATCGCCCGTTGAACATTGTCGCATCAATTTGCCAATTAGGTCGCGCCCGGTGCCTTAATGCCGTAATGAACGGTGAAATTTGCGAAATCCTCACTAATCCTCCGAGAAGCTGTTACTTTACGATGCCTGAACGTATTTAGACTGTTTGCTTGAGAGTTGAGCGTACTTTTATTAGCGAGAACGCCGTAAAAGTACGCTCATCTTATAGCACAACTACTATTGTCTGTTAATCTGTTTAAACTGTTTTTAAAATCATAAAGCTAAGGGACGATGCAGTTAATTACGGTGTGTTCTAATCAAAAAACTGAAAAAGAATACGATTTAGAGTTGAAAACACCCAGATTATACCCACTCGGGCAACGCATTACAAAACTGAGATGTTTTTATTACGAAAATGGAGTCAAACCGAAGAGGTTTCGAGTCTTTGTAGTATCAACCAACAATCGAGGTCGTTTTCTGGAGTTACGAGAAGCTTTATAGAAAAAAGGGTAAGGTTATATTAAATCAGGTTCAAGGTCACTCTATCTGAAATGGAACGCCTACCAAAACTTGGTTAACTCAGAAAGCGCAGAATCCTAGGACTGGGGTACTGGTACATATCTATCTCATTATAGCATCCAAAGCATTAATATCAGTGAAATTGTCAGTGAAATTGAAAACTCAAAAACATTTTACTATCAATCAATCAACAACGCATTAAAAGTTCCCACTGCTGGGACTCAGGCCTTCTCTCGCAAGGAGAAAGTTAAGACCAGTATCAGAATGTAATAAAAGTGGTCAAGTGCGAGTCAGACTCGCCCATGAAGGCTTCCGTAGCAGCAAGTAACATAATACAAAAGTTCATGTACTTCGTTGTTACTTTAATCAGTGTTTTAACAATTGTCAATTTATGACGTATTAAAATAAAACTACTAACTAGATATCATGCAGACTAATTTTCATTGATAGCTTACATGGTAACGTACATCATACACTTATTTTTATTTTTGTCATTCTCTTATTTAAGAAGTTACAGGACACCTCCTGTAACAACTTTGATCCAAAACTATTCAAGAGTCCTCGCGTTAAAACCTCTATTCAGTTTTGAAAATAAAAATCCATAGAAAATCTCAATATCATTTTGACGACTAAATATTTTTGAGTTTTAGTTCTATGGTATGGGACACCCCTAAAAATTTTGTTTTTTTTTTTAAATAGAACGCCATGACCATTAACCATAGACTTATACAAGTACGTAAACTATTTGGTCATGGCAAAGATTTTGAAAAATTAAATAGCAATATTTAATAATGGACTTCTTGTAACTTTCCCTCTCTACTACAGTAACTATGCTAAAATCACTAACTAACGATTGCAACCTACCGAGATCGACCAAATTGCAAACGAAACTTCCCAACATTTCTTGTTAGCATCGAGTCTCTAATGATCACAGAGAAATACGTATAATAGTTTGTCCAAATATATACATTTTCAGCTGCGAGTACTTCTATAATAATCTGTGCTTCGAATATTCCTATTAATCATTTTCGCAAAACTGAAATATAGACAGATAGGGCCAGTACATTTTCTAGAATAAATAATAAAATTGAAGTTAAATTAGAATTATCGCAGTGACTGTAGGTACTGTGTTTTCTTGCTGTCGATTAACACACCGGCTTTTTTTCGTCCTAAACCGCGGGCCCTCTCCAGAAATTATACTGTTGCCATACGTCGCTTTTGTTACCGCCAATATTCGATCTATAATAAAAGATTAAAACCACAGTCTATTAAATTCTTTAAAATGTAAAACCGAGTGGTTTCGCGTATGACATTGGCAACAGGCTTCACGGCCTGACTCTTGTGCCATGTCAGTTGAATTGGCCCCTAGTATTTACATGTACCTTTAGTAGTACCTTTCATTGATACTGGCGCCATCACATTTTCTGTAGACATAAATCAGTATTGCAGCTAATTCTACTTAGCCTCTAAAATAATGCAAATATTCAAACCTAGCTACATATACTCTAAAATAATGCAAATATTCAAACCTAGCTACATATACTCTAAAATAATGCAAATATTCAAAACTAGCTACATATACTCTAAAATAATGCAAATATTCAAAACTAGCTACATATACTCTAAAATAATGCAAATATTCAAACTAGCTACATATACTCTAAAATAATGCAAATATTCAAACCTAGCTACATATACTCTAAAATAATGCAAATATTCAAACCTAGCTACATATACTCTAAAATAATGCAAATATTCAAAACTAGCTACATATACTCTAAAATAATGCAAATATTCAAACCTAGCTACATATACTCTAAAATAATGCAAATATTCAAACCTAGCTACATATACTCTAAAATAATGCAAATATTCAAACCTAGCTACATATACTCTAAAATAATGCAAATATTCAAACCTAGCTACATATACTCTAAAATAATGCAAATATTCAAACCTAGCTACATATACTCTAAAATAATGCAAATATTCAAACCTAGCTACATATACTCTAAAATAATGCAAATATTCAAAACTAGCTACATATTTGAACAGTTTATATTAAGAAATTCGCCAGAAGATCGTCTCATTTTAAAAAACTTTCCGAGATACTGTTCGACACAACGCCTAAGCAAAGCTTTAAAAAATTGGCTCAACGTATAATCATTGTCATTTAGCGTGATAATATCAGCCATCATGTTTGGCACGCTTCCAACTGGTAGTACAATCTATATTATTTATGGATAATTCAGATGAGCTTAGTGTAGGTTAATTTAGTAATTAGTGTGGAATAGTTTTCATTACAATTTAGTTGTTGTTAAAGACTAATTACGATCAAAACTATCATTTAATTACCTCGACATTATTATGTGATTATGTCGTGTGTACTCCTAGTGTTTACATTATGTGTTCAAATCGTGAAAATTTAATTATGATATTTGTTAAAGATTGCCCGTAAAAAAATGACTTACGTATTCATGTTGAAGGATTGCATCAAATTATATATAACTTCAAAGGCTTACCTGAAATGAAACAAAAATCCTGTTAGACAGTTCACAAATAACAATATATACTAGCAATTACTTTGCAAAGAGACGTTACAGAGAATTTATTACGTTGATATTGTTATCGGAAGGCAGAAGGAACAGAATCCATCTTTGTACATGTCTTCGGTAGCCTGCGTTATGAGTTATGGCGGAAACCCTTTCGATGTTAATGTCAAAAGCAGAGTATTATTAACGGCAATAGGATTAGATATATTTATGACAGACGTTAAATTAAAATAAATGTTTGAGTATTTGAAACCATTGAAATAAATTAATACCTACATTATAGAGTAAGTTAACAACGTGGCATGAATCTTGTTTCTAGATTAATTATAGAGCTAAGAGATAAAATCACTATACTTATCCCGGGGTTGAGCACAATGTGGTGACTCTTCATGTTTGAATGTTTTTGTAGTGTAGAGTGATGGGGCGACCAGGACATGTGCCTGATAGTATGCCTATCCGTGATATATCGCCGTCTAAATTATTGCCTAGCACTGCACACATCACGTAAAGATAAAATAAGCTGATTTATTTCTATGCCCTGTAATTGTTTTGGAAACATTGCCCTTATCAGATTGCCATAGTGATTTGCATATTATAGCTTAACGGTAGTATAACTGGCAAAGGAGTGGTAATTCCCCAGGCGGATTCTGGAAAGTGTCCTACCACGACGTTGAGCGGCGCTGTGGCTTTTATAGACAGATAGGTTGACTATCAGGCGTATATTTTGCTCGTCGCTCAATATTATAAATAAAAGAGGTCAAGTGCGAGTCGGACTCGCCCATGAAGGCTTCCGTAGCAGCAAGCAACATAAAAACAGTGGACAGCATACTAAGGTACTGAAAGAGAGTATGATCGATCGTTTGACCATGGCCCTTGAGGAAGTCTCTGAATGGGGCGAAACCAATCTGGCCAAGTTTAACGAGGAAAAGACGCAGGCGTGTCTGTTCTCCGCAAAAAGGAGTCAATTTTAACTGACTCCAACTTTTCGAAATGTATCCGTGCCGGTTACTGATCATCTTGAGCTTTTGGGCGTTACCTTGACTTCTACGCTCAACTTTGGCTCGTATGTCCAAGGCTAAATTAGCTGCCAAAAAACTAGGTGTCCTCTCAAAGGTGCAAAAAAACTTCAAATCTGAACAATTACTTTTGTTATACAAAGCACAGATTCGCTCTTGTATGGACCTTTGGGACCTTTGGGATGGATCGGCTAAGTATCAGCTTGAGGCTCTGGAATCGATTGATAGGCGTGCCAAAAGGCTCATAGGCAAAGACATTCTAGTTCGAGAAAGACTTCAAAGTCTTGAACATCGCCGCAAGATTGCTAGCTTATCGGTTTTTATCGGATACACTTCGGAGAGTGTGCAACTGATCTGCATGATCTAATACCTCCTTGCCCTTTTTTCTATCGTACTTCTCGTAACTCAAAGAATTTCTTTTTTATTTTACGTATTTATCTTCTTACACATTATAAATACCTAAATAGATACCTAGGTGTTGTGATATTTGTGAATGACCCATTTCACTATAATAATGTTTACCGAAACATTCCCTTCACGTAAGTTAATAAGTATCCCCTACAGTTCACTTTAGCCCAAAAAGCAAAACATAATGAACAGCTCAATGGAAAGAAAAGGGAAAAGATAATTGGGTAAGAAAGAGAACGGATACGTTAGATTGATGTAGCCTACCATTAGCAGCCTAATCGCTTAGGCGCTACTGCGGAAATACAGCAAGTTGGATGTGCAGTTTTGCTTTATTTTTCGAAAGCAATAGAGTTCTTTATGTTTTTTTAACTTTTGTAGATTTACATACATTACACTTAAACGCCATCTCGCCTCATGTTAAGCGATAATATGCGGCCTACGGAGCGTGTTCACCTAGAAGAAACCTTTGTAACCATCGGGTAATACCCATTCAGGCAACGTATTCCAAAGCCTAGACGTTCTTATCACAAAAATAGAGTCAAATATCTTCGTTCGTGTCTTTGGAAACATCACTATAATGTGTATTGTGCAATAAATAAATAAATGTTGGTGGATAATTCACAGACACACCAACTGACCCTAAACTAAGCAAAGCTTAGTATAGCTAGTATAAAACATATATTTGAGTGGTAGGATACCAAAGTTTGTGTGGGAAGTAAACACCTTTCTCGGGTAGAGTATTGAAGGGCAATGTTTCCAAAGAAATTATAGAACAAAAAGATTATATTTATTTCTGGGTAGTTCAGTGATTTTGACTTTTCATGCTCATTGAGCAACCTTTTATTATCTTCGACAGGTTTTACTTTTCAAGCATTTATCGTGCAGAAAGCTATTCACAATCGTAGGTTCAAATCCCGAATGCACCTCTGAGTATTTATTACTACTACTAGTAACCAAGTGCATGGTTACAAGAATGTTATTATCATCGTAAAGGAAAACAGCGTGAAGAAACCAATTTTAAAAAATCTTTTCAGATCTTGTCATTCAGTCCGCCAAATTAGATTTTAGCTGTGACTCTCTCCTAACGAGAGCAGGTCCCAAGTCTCCCAGCAGTGGGAACATTTAACTGGCTGTTTGTGCTATGGTTTTTAAATACAGATAGGTATCATATAACAAGAACTCATCAACTTATCGTCTTTTGACTATCTCATAAAATCTCTCCCAGAACAACCTCCAAGCGGCAGTATCTGACATTGTTTTAAAATAGAAACAAGGAAAATGCTTAGGAGGGTGTGAAAAAACGTTTTGTATCTTATTTCATGCTTCAAAGCACTTAACACTTAGCCCGGGGGATCGGAGCCGATATATCTGCTCAAAATCTCGCTTTATTAGATCTTTTCAATGCATATCAATAAGAGTGTTAGCTTCTTTATGACGAATTGAAAATGTTTTTACGTTCCCATCCTCTTTTTACGGGAAAACAAAGGAAGGGTAATTGATGTAGTTAGTCAATTGTTTTTATTTAACCTTCGATCTAAGATGCGGTGATATGAGTTTGACGTGGCTCTGTTTTTCTCATTATTCGTTCAAAGTATTTTCCCATGTATTTGATTTTATCACTTTGTTCCGTGTAAATAAATGAACTTCTTTATATGCGTTTATTTAGTTTAGTCGACATGGTTTGTAGCAATAATTTGAAAAAGGACGGGCGTGACAGCTAACCCTAACGGCATAAAGAACGCAACTATTTAAATAAAATAATCCAAATCACTGATGGATTATATTTACCATATAATGTCTCTGAAACATTGCCCTCTAAAGTGGATATTCACGATTCACGAAGCCGGGACGGACCGCTAGTCACGTATGTGATTAAGATCTACCTAATGCCAAATTTTGCCCTGGCTAAGATATTATGTAGTTAAAGTTTAAAGAAGTATACATTTATACCACCATATACCCATACATACAAAGCCCACTGATCACAATTACAAACAAGATTATCTTATACATTCGTACCTATAAAGTAAAATATATGCAAATTTAATTATACCAAGTTCACGAGTTCTAATCTCAAATCATCGATATATGCAATTTGTGTTTGTTGTTGTTTGTGTGAAAAGAAATTTCCCCAGTGTCATTGATGGATGATACGGGATCAAGCAATATTACATTTTCATAAAGTTTGTACCAGAAAATCAAACGTTTACTGAAGCGAATTAATTTTAAATATGATTTATTTGTAGGTTATATTAACTTTCTTTTCCGAAACATTGCTTGTACGTAATTATGTTTCTTTCAGTGCGTTTGACGTCGGTTGTATTCAAAACTTCTATGACGATTACAAGTAATTACTCCGAAATTTCGAGCACTTTTAACATTCACACGCTTTGAGCATAAACATAGTATAAACAGCCCACTAAATGTTCCCACTGCTGGAACCCAGGGCCTTCTCTCTCAAGGAGAGAATCAAGGCTAGAATCCACAACGCTGGCCGAGTGCGGGTTTGTGGATGACACATGCCCTCGAAAGATTGTAGGTACTTGTCGGTTTACTCGCGATATTTACTTCACCGTTATAAGTTAGCGGCATTACGCACTTGACTTCGAAAAGACAGTGGTGCGTGTAGAATTTGAATCCGGAGCTTCCGGATCGGGAGGCGTCGTTCT
Source organism: Ectropis grisescens (assembly GCA_017562165.1). NCBI lineage: Eukaryota > Metazoa > Arthropoda > Insecta > Lepidoptera > Geometridae > Ectropis > Ectropis grisescens. Next base: position 15,564,227 of record CM029784.1, read on the forward strand.
AGACTAGCCGTAACTTACTAGACCTGCCTTTCTGAAATCACGCTTTGAGAAAATGTTTGAAGTACGGCGGTTTTACTAATTCGTGATAGAAGATGAAGAACAACAAAAGTACACGAGCGTTAACATTTCCTTATATCTTGTTTTTGAAAAGGACCAGTTCTGCGAAATCAATCGCTACCCGGAATGAGTAAACGACTACTGAACAATTCAATAAATACAATTAGCCATCAAAACTCCACTCGAGCAATTCTAGTAATTACTTAAGTTCGATTTTCCTTTGAAGCGAATTTGTAAAGGTCTAAATACAAAGCGATAGTGCAGATAGCAATCAGCAGTAAGACAAAGTAACTCGAAGATATTGCCCGGTTATAATCGTACCCTTATCGTTATCACTGTCCGTTTCTGGCAGTCATTGATAACTTGTAATAGAGGGTATACGGGACCCTAGAGTTTCACAAGAACGTTGCTAACGTTTATCAATACAGCCTAATCTGTTGTAAAATTTAAGTATTGTCCGTGTTGATACTCGTAGTTTACTCTTACTAAATAAATATATGGCATTTATTTAGTACACAGGGTATTTTCTAAAATACAACCAAAGTATTTTCTAAAATGTAAAACCGTTTTTTACGTAACAATTTTTACAATCAATTCACACAATATTTTTGGTACCAAGCTTTCATAGAAGGCGGTGGCAACTTTCTATTTTTTCCATTTTTTTTTGGACCGTATTGTTTTATCATTTCATGTTATAAAATACAGATCTATACTAATATTATAAAGCTGAAGAATTTGTTTGTTTGTTTGAAAACTAGGATCTCGAGAAGTACTGGCCTGAATTGAAAGATTATTTTTGTATTAGGTAGTCCATTTATCGCGGAAGGCTATAGGCTATAGAACATAACGCTACTATCAATAGAAGCGGAGCATGAATCAAGAATGTAACAAAATCTGGAAAAATAGAGTTTTTTTAGAGTTTTCGTACTGTGCTTTGACATGACAGCATTTGTCTAACATTGCGTCATTGAATATAAACCTTTGCTTATCAAATTTGTAATCTGAGTTGGTACGACTAATTTACGACAGGTGGCGTAGCAGGTAGCTGAAGAGGTTTGTTGTTTGCAAGCATATCTCAGGAATGACTGAACCGATTTCAGTCATTCTTTCACCGTTAGATGTGTACTAGATCCCGATAAGTGCTATATATGTACCACGGGCGAAGCCGGGGCGGACATCTAGTTAGAAAAAAAATGTGAGTTATTCTCACATTTTTTACACTTTACAGTGTTTTACCATTAGCATTCGAAACAAACAAAAGTCACAAACAAACATTTCAGTGACGTATTTTTTACATATAATTAATAATAAACAAGCATATAGTAACTAAACGGTAGTTCTAAACTTCTTAATATTTAATTTCAAATAAATCCATAGATGGAAAAATAAAAGCAAATAGAAAAAGCGGTAGACGACGGAATCTTATTATAGTAATTAATAGGTATAAATTGTTGTACCGAACCTTAAACAACTTTATTTATTTACTCTACCCAAACTGTACAATAAAGTGAATAAAAACCACCAAAACGAATATATAATATGAATAACCTTCAAATTATAATGAAATTCTGAGAAAGCTCTTCTATATCCGGTCAAATTAAAAATAAACTTGATTATGGCCAAAGTGGCGTTTATGAAAATTTTATGAAAGTTAAATATTCATTTCCTTGGAAAGAACTTCAAGAATAGCATTTTACAAGGAAAAATACTTTTATCGAGGATCAAAAGCGAAAACTCTGATTTTGATGGATATGATATTTACATTTTTAGGGTTCTGTAAAGGGGACTCTATTACTAAGACTCCGATATCAGACTATCCCTCACTTATTTGTTCACTACTAATACACTACTTTAGTGCATTATGCCCGAGCAGCACGAGGTTAGTTTTTCAAGTTAGGATAGCTGTTAGCAAGCTAGTATGCTAGTAATTCTATCTTCGTGTAGACAACGCTACGCTACTAAGGCCGCATTATTGGCTATATTATCCTATCCGTGTATGGTTGTTGGAAGAGATCGCTCTAAGCAATAAGGCCGCCAATTGAAAAGTCTAACATAAGATTTTCTCTAGTTCCTGTTGTAAAATTTTGTGTTTTTACTGTATGTGGCTTTCTTATCTTATCTTATGTGTTACTCTTTCAAGCAAAAACAACTGATAACTTTAGTAATCTTAATACATTGGTAGTCTGAAGTAAAACTTAGGCTACTTTTATCCCAAGAAAATTACGGGATTCTGGAACTACGCGAATGAAAAATAAAAGTTATCGCCGTCCAAACATAGCACGTATTTAAGTCTGTAGCAAGTGGAGTACCTACTCACGTGTAACAATATACCTGCAGAATTCTGCTTAAAATAATATGTAACAGTTACATTAGTTTTCAGTGTGCAACTGCGCTAAGATATAGTTCCATTTGGTACTTTTAAGCCATCTTATTGCAATGTAGTCAAGTAAGAACACATTTTGCAAGTAAAGAAGTCGTTTCTAGAATTCAAAGATCAGTTCGTGACGACTTTAAAGGATTAATGAAGCGAGATCGAAACTGCACTGAACTTTAAAGCCGTCATTTCGGACTTACTACTGAAGGACTTGACAAGTTCTTCGGATTTTGGCGTCTTTATGCAAATCTTGCAATGTTTTTAATACTAATCTTAATAAGTAACACAGGGTATAGACAAGGCCTAAGCCAAAACACGCTGATATAAAAATATATTTTTACTTTTCGTTTAATACTCGTATTTCCATATTATAAAAAATGACTGTTGCTGGCAGAACGTTCTATATTTTCGCTGTTCGGATTATCTCCAGAGTTCGGACAGTTCGGAACTGTCAAAGCGCTTTATTTATTACTAGGAACGCCACGTGGGTTCACCAGTGTAGTTCCCGTTCCCGTTATTTTCCCGCGATTAAAAGTAGGTGATGTGCAATTCCAGACTATAATTAGTTTCTCAAATTTGAACTCAATCCGTTCACCTGTTCCGACGTGTTTAAGCAACTAGCATCCAAACTTTGTATTCAAATCATTATCAGAATTATTTGGTAGAAATGTTAAATAGCTCCTACAAAATGTTCTTCTGTTTACATTAATTTAAATCTTATTTGTGTAACAAAATAAGACTTAATTTTGTTTTTTGTGTTCGCCTGACGTCTTGCATGTCTTTATAAATTGTATATCACATTTGGTCAAAAAATGTCACAGGCTATTGGCTAGCTGAAGGCGTATTTTAAATACAGCGGCAAGAAATTGTGGTGTTGACAGATGTTACGGCTCACTGTCTCATTTTGAATATCCCAATCGGTGATCTTTTCAGGTTTGATGCAAACAGAAACTTTTTACTAAATCTTAAATCATGGATTTATCAAACTACCTGGTCTAAATTTTAACGGCGATTGCCTAAAACAATCCTTGATTTCAATAAATGTGGACGATGATCATAATATATTTTCTTGAAAATAAACAAAAACTTCAATTCCAAACTAAATTCAGACACGATCAAATTTCATGTATATGAAAATAAGTGTTAGTTTTTGTTAATATTTCAATAATCGCCGCACCGATTTCTATAAAATGTATAAATATGGCACGTTCGTTGTGGAAATCTAGTGGGAGTGGACCTACGTTCGGCAGTGGACGTCTTGCGGTTGATGATGATGATGCTATGGGACCACAACCGATTTGAGAACCTCCTCCATATTTAAAGTCGGTTCAAAATACAGCCATACTAGCATATTTCACCTAATATTACATTTTTCTGAGGCGCACAAATAAGAATAACGCGATACAGCAAAATTGGATCGGGATCAAATGAGCTTTTCATCGAATCGCGCATGTAATGGCTTCTTTAACTTTCACTCAGCCCGTTCAATTCTGTCAATTTTATAGCGACTTGTTCATAGAAAACTTATCTCGGTAATCAAAAACGTTAGCAGGGCAATAGTGGTAGGACTCTTTACAGAATCTTCTTGGGGAAGTACTACACCTTTACAAACCTTACAGTGTTCCGGTTTGAAGTACAATATCTCAAGAGAAATTACAGGGAAACAAAGATTCGCCATTTTGCGTCGGCGGCCATTTTGGATTTAAAATTTGTCTTTTTGTTTTGTTTCTTACTAGTCAATCCCTTTCATTTGATACCCATATTAAGGCAAGTTGTGAAAAAATATTTTATCCGCCATCAATAGTAACCAAACATAGCTAAGCACGCACGGAAACTAGCTATCAAATAAAAAACCGCATGAAAATCGGTCGATCCTCTACAGTGCCAGTGCCAGTTACAGAGACAAACATCGACATCAAACTTATAGCACCCCTCTTTTTGGTCAGGGGTTAAAAAGATAAATCATATAATACATTTGGGTGAATTTTATGCGTAAAAAACATTACTGTGTTATATAGTTCACCGTACTCGAAATTGAGAACTTCTGTCTGAAAATCCTTGCGACACTGGAAAACGGCGGAGCAGACTCTCCTAATGTTGTCTCTAAATCGCAATGAATCTCTTGCGTCGTTAACTTTAAACAGAGGTATATCATAACGGCTCACACTTCACTTTTCTCCTTTTTCGAGAACACATTCCGAAACGAAGCAAACAAATGATTATACTCAGAAAAACAAAACAAAAGAGAGATTTTTTCTTTTTTATTATTATGTATCTGAGCTATGCCTGCCAGTGTTTTTTTTTCTTACCAAAGAGTACGTCGTCCTCACTACTTTTTGATCCCTCCTCGTATTTTGACACCTTATTTATTACAAACGTAACGACTAAATTGTTTCTTATTCACTTTTAACATTGCCGTAAGACCCATTATGTTTCTAATAATAATGACTTTCGACGAAGTTTGAAACTTCGTAACCCACGTTTCCATTGACGATTAATTTAACTGGTTTCAAACTAAACACCGAAGAATAGCTTAGCGAAATTCAATTACTGTTTTATGGATATCTATAAAATTAAGTTTTCAATGTTATTCGTGTCGTAGCCTGAATTTTTCGTTTCATAATTGTTAAGAGTGCCGTATTTATTATAGTAGTAGGTTTGTAATTCAAATTCTATTGAAATTCACTCAACTTGAAAATTACTTTATTATTAATAATTAAACGATACTAACAAGGCCTTGCGTAGTTCCAGTTGTATGTCTATCATGTATATAATAAGTATTACTAAGTCTCTTCAGATTATATTTTTAATCTGATTCAAATATCAACTCGGTTCGTTCAGCCATCCCGACGTGGTTGAGTAATAAACATTAAATCATCAAACCTTTGGCATTTGCAATATTAGTAAGGTTTGCCATAATTATAAAGGGAAGCGCCATGTTAGATGTTTACGGGTGGGTAAATTGTTTATTGTGAACAATGTGCATGAAACTTGATTGAAATATCGGGTACTAGCTTCAGTATATAGCCACAGTAAATACTTCATTATTAACAGTGTTGTCAACGACTACGAAAGCTTCAAATAACATTCAATATATTTAATTATATAACGGGACACTCACGTATATACAGTCGGTCAATCCGACTCGAGTTTGGGCCGCGTCCGGCGGCCTCTTTCAAGGAGAGTGCACGCGCGCGACGGCTGCTAAACGCCAAACGGGGAGTGTCCCGTTATATAATTAAATATGTGTAACAACCACGTTAATTTTAATACTAAAATATTCAATATGTTAGATAATAATATTGTATAACAACATTTATAATTTTTTTTAGATATGCGTACATTGAGATCGAGTATAAAATGCTGATGCTGATTTGTATTGAATTGAATAAGGGAGTTCTGACTCATCTATTCAACTAAACACGAATTTATTACTAATTTTTCATATAATAAACTCACCAGTACCTAGACTACTAGACTCTCATTCATAGCGCTTGAATAAAGAAAGCTTTTAATAAAATAGACTCCATTGCAAGTCCAATTGATTTCATAGAGTAGCTTCTTACTCGCTGGAGCTTGCAAGTCGAATGAAGAGAGCACTTTTCCTTGACTAGGTAGGTACTAGAAAACTTCAGGAATCGTTGAATTATTTAGAAATGTTAGAGTGAAAATAATATTTAGTTTAAATTGATTTGAGTAGAAATCGATATTCGAAGAAAATTAAATTCGTAGTAAAATAAGATTTCTTTAGAAGTTATGATCTAGACAACATATTCGGCACTATAACATGTTTTCATAGGTAATAATCATAATGTCATTAATCAATACACAAAACAGATAAATAATTAGACTGCAAGATTTTTGAGTTACTTATAATTTTTTTATTAAAAAGCATCCGAAAATTATAAAATATAGCATAAATGAACTGCATACCTACAAAAATACCACTCACATATCAAGAAAAGCAAAATAAAATGTTTAAATTTACAATCAGAATCAAATAAATTAAATATTATGTGTAGATAAAAACATGTACTCGAAGATTTATTTCATACTCACATTAAGATTTTTTTTTATTTATCACGCAAAATTCACATATTTACAAATTCAATACATGAATATTAAACACAAAATATACAGTTCAGTTCGATGGTACTAACAAAATAAATTTTGTAAAGACTGTAACGTCACACATGTTTTCCTGCGCCGAAACTTGGCAAATGTACCATCAGTTGAACGTGAACACTGAACAATACTGCAGAAAATCTCTCATGTTTTTTCATTCTATTTCTCGTCCATTACCTACGCGACACCTACAAACAACGGCCACGCTAATTGCATCTGCCTCGAGCACCCATTCACACGACATAATATAACAAAACCTACATAACACAGCTACCTGACGCTACACTACGATGTCACTATGAATGCATTTGTGGAGTTGAAATGTTCTTAGCTGGGCATGGTGTTTTCTCTATTTATTGTCCACACCGAAAACAAAGACTATGTATTTTCGTTTGAGTAATCCTGCTGGTCGGAAAATTTATTGTAAATCAGCCACACTGTTAGTAAATACGATTTGTTTATCATAATAACGAAGTCAGTGCGATGTCAAATAGTACCACGAGAATGGTACGCAATTATGTATACTGCGTAATTTCGGCTTCCAGGGCGGAAATCATTTTGCTATTAGATCCCTTATTTTTTTATTCGCTTCAGTTTTACTATATCTGAATTAACAAGCTCAATGAGATATTTCTAAGTTCGATCGAGATCACAATCATCAAAAGCTTCCACAGCTTTGACTTTGCTTAAAAATATATTCTTTCATACAGCGTTTAAATAAATAAATAAATAAATATTGGTGGACAATTCACACACAACACCATCTGACCCCAAACTAAGCAAAGCTTGTGAATATGGCGGCCAGATAGCTGATATAATACTTATATAGTTCTAAATACATACTTATTATACATAGAAACATCCAGACACAGTGCAAACATTTGAATTCATCACACAAATATTTGCACTGGGTGGGATCGAACCCAAGACCCTCGGCGTCGCAGGCAGAGTTACTACCCACTAAGCCACGAGGCCAGTCAAAACATAAAAAATTCTCACTTACAATAGGCCACAATCGAAAAACTCCTAATCGATCAAAAACAAATCACTCACAAACACGCCATTGACACAACTCGATCTGTTTCCACGAGAGTTAAAGTCACCTATTGCCACCACACTATGTGAAGAAAATGAGGTTGTTAAAATGCATATCAAGGGACCGTAACCTCATAGTTCCATTTTCCTACTAGCGTGAGTAAAAAGAGACGTTTACTCGTAACAAGTTGTTGTCTAGCGCAGTCAAATTAGCTACTGTAAACTTTGCCCACTTTACGTGGAACTAACTACCTGAACCGAATTTTGAGTGGTATTAAGTTTTAGTTTAGAATAAAAGTTATTCTTTAATTATGACGTGGATTGACAACTCATTGTTAGGAAAATGAGAGAAATGGAACTGTATTTTTGTGTAAACTGTCTTTCGTGGTTTATATTTGATGGTATTTTTCTAGGAGTAGTTTTGTTTTTATTGATTATTTTGTTGTATATTTCAATATGTTTGTTTACATCACTGCATGCAATTTTGAAAACTTAGCACAACAGGTAAAATCTATGTATAAAATAGTGGTAGTTTAGTTCTAGGCAAACCTTATATAACTTAATTTGAGGGAGTTATGAATAATTATGTACAATGTAAAAATTACACGCCTGTCGTGCCATCACAGCAGCCACACGTAGAAAAAAATGATGACGCGCCTGTCGTACCATCTGCACAGAATCGGTTATTAACTTTTACGTATGCACTAGCTCATAATATTGTGTGGGATTCTTTATTATTCGCTAATTCAAATTAATCTCAGAGCACTTGAGAGCACTGCGGTCTCTTGTCTTATAAGATATTCTGTTAAAAAAACAACTAATCGGCGTATGCATCTTCTATAAATCGACGAACATCCAAAAAAAGCCGGGAAGATGGAGAATTTATCCTTTGAAGTCGTATTAATAATTTGCTAAATACTTTCATTTTTCTAAACCACGCCAATTTCAAAAGGTCACCTTTTTAAAGTAATATGATTACGTAAAATGTTTCTCTGAAATTAGAACAACCTACTTAATTAATACAAGGTTCGTGAATTTCATTTTATCTAATGGAAATTGCGTTGTTCAACTGTAGGTACGGTATTACAAAAGGAATATCTTAATGTTGAACTATTTTATTAGTACAATGAATGCAAACACCTACAACTTGGAAAAATAAATATGATTAAGTAGCAATACGACTGTTTAATTTATCCAAAAGAACTGGGAGTTATATGGACTGCCGGTAGAAGACAAACCTTAGAAACTATTGTTCTAAACAGCACTATCGTTTCACAATACGTCCCCTGTGCTATACAACTACAGGTATACTGCTTGATTAAGCATGTCGTTGAAACAAACTCACAAGATTTCACCCATTAAACGCCGACTTTATACGACTCGGCTACCACCTGACAAATAAAATACACTCAAATATGGGCTTTTTGTCATGAACGTTAAGATACACATTGGCAACATAAATTAGCAGACGGCTGGCAGCGAGCGGTCTGCTAATTTGTGTTACCGATGTATTCTGTATCTTAACACACATGACATAACGCCTATATTTGAGTGTATTTTATTTGTCGGGTGGGCGCGGAGTTGTATAAGTAGGCGCAAAATTTACTCTCTCTAACAACGCTCTACTCGTCTATCGCTCCGCTGCTCCACTGCCACTCCGATACTACACCGTTGCCAAGGGCGCATCCAGAGCTTAGGCGCCAGGGGCCCATCACATATCACATAGGCGTAGTCAAGCCACAAGTCCGTGCGAAAAGTGCCTCCGTGCGTTTTAAGGCCGTATCCCGAGCAAATGACCTTGAGTCTAAGTCTAAGTGAGAAAAATCTTACCTCATCGCACAACGCAAGCGAGAGCAAGAGAAAAATAGTAGGATTTGTCGCTGTTTTGCGCTCAAATTTTAGAATAAACTCTTTAACAAAATTAAGATAAGATTTTGGTCTTTTGAAAACACATTTCCCAAAAATTTTCGGAATGGTGTTGGAATTGGCCCATTCATTGGTGGTGGTGAAATCCAAATAATGGCGGTTTTTCGAGTAGATAGCATGAAAATTACAATTATTTCTATTTTTATGGTTTCGTTGTGAAGAGATTATTTAAATAATAACTTCCTTAACAAAAAAAGAAACTACTACCACTTTAAAGCCCAGAAATTGTAGAAATTTAATTTAATTTTACCAGTTAACATTGGTTTTGGGTAATGAGTAGATAGCTTTGAAAACTGGACAAAAACTCGTTTTGCTGGAGGACGCACCTTAATTATTGGTTTCCATAGGTTCTGGACCCAACCCAGGGAGAGTCATGACCTCATGGATCCAACCTTGACCGTTACGCCACTAGATTAGCATGTCGGTGACACTTAAGACTTTACCTCCACAAAAAAAACTCAACGCGGCATTTAAAGAAGTTCCCACTTTAAAAATATTTTTGAGACGTGGTTTTGAGAATGGAATTGTCTTGAAAACAGACAAGTCTTGCCCCGTTGTTATATCATTAAAGTATATTCGTGGGCGAGCTTTATTTTCTAATTTTCTTCCCGAGATTAGGAAAACCTGAGGTGAATTTTTAGTAGGCAACAGTATGTAACAGCTTCGGTTGCTCATAAATTATAATTATTTTGAATTGGAAACGTGGGTTTATTATCTTAGTTTAGGTTAATTTCCCTAATTAAATGTTACTAAATCGATTAGACGATTTGAAAATGTTCTAAATATCTGCCAATTAACATATTCGTACCTACATTGTTTTGACCTGTCACGATTATTTGTTAAACTAGTATTTTCATTTAGGGGATTTTTGCCGTGTTTATGCGGTGAAGTAAATTCTCGATATTTCGATGCATATCCATGCACCATGTAGACAAGGTTTTTATTAACGAAAATTCTTTATTGTTCACACCATGAAAAAGTCACACACAATTCAGGAAAGTAGTAAGACTAGTGAAACAATTGGCGGACTTATCACTGAAAACCATTTCTTCCAGACAACCTTGGGATGGGCAAAAATCTGGAAAACTCAACTTAGACTTTTATCACCTTAGTTTAGGTAATTTTTTTCTTACTTAACAAAGGTTTACCAAAGCGATAAATACATTTAAATGTGATTTTATTTCAGGAATTACTTCATAATCGAAAAGTGTTGTGTGGAAACTATCCATACAATTACATTGCTTTTAGATACGCGGTTGTAAAAATGTCTACCAGTTTCCATACATTTTTAGAGATATCACATTTGTGAAAATAAAATGTTCAACGAAATACATTAATCAAATAAATTGAATAAAATATTGTTTTGACATTCCTCACAAAGCACTAATTAACATTGTTTTTAGATATCACACTACACTAGTGTAATTAATTAGAGGTACGGAATGTGTGCCATGCTTCCATGTCGATGCAAGTTAATTGAGAATTTAACATAGTACATACCTACATGAAAAACAACTCAATATAGTAGGCACATTACCTATAGTACCTTCATAAAAAACATCGTATTTCTGTGATTTATTTATAGGTACTAGTACTACAATACGTTCTCTAATATTTTTTTAAATATGAGTACTCGTGTGCAACAAAAAGTATTGGAAATTGAAAGGGGATTCTATTCCCGTAGATGCAGCGTTATTTGAATCGAATAGAGTGTCATTCTACTTCGTCGACGAAGTGACATCGAAGCCAAGAAGTATGCTGAAATATGCAAATATATTCACTCAGCATTTTTTAAGAATCGACTGTATTGAACTGAACATAAAGTTGATATTAAACGTATATAATATCTTTGTATCTGAACCGCAGTCTGAGTACCAACGAGACGGGATGTTTGTATCAATTTTCCTGCTATAAGCATGATAGGCCTATAAATGGGTGACATTTTCTTGAACATTTTCTCATGCCGTGATAAAAACAGATGGTCTTTGCTGACATAAAAATACAAGTTTGTTAAGGTTTCGCTAGATTTTGTAGTGTTAAATTTATAGATAATTTTAATTTTAATGGAAATAATAAGTATGAGCTCCGCGTAATAAATTTTACCGCCAATGTAAATTTGTTTGATATAATTAATAGGTAGTTAAACAATACGAGTATGTTAGGGTATATTTTTCAGGGCTAATGGGCTAGAAAAAAGTTTTTTTATTTGTGGAATGAACTCTATTTTTAATAGTTTTGTACCAGCAGAAGTAACAGGAATGATACTTATTTATGAGATATAATTTTAGTGGTTGATTTGTACTCGTAAGTATTAAATACAGTGACCAAGACGATCAAGACATGCTTGCGATACTTCATAGTTACAAAAAACGTCAAAGTACCATGCAATTTTTTTAGTTTAAAAGTTATCAATTTGCCCTGTTAAGTAACCTGTAACTTATATCGAACGATTACCTTTCAAACCGGAATACAATACTTGGACATTTCTAGACGATTATAGGGTAACTGGCAAAAATATGACACTTTTCCTGTCAGACTCTACCAGTCTTCTTACCAGTACAATTTAATATGAGACCAATTTTAAAAAGATATAAAATTGTGTCGATTTGAAAAGCAACTTAGGTACTCATATCAAATCAAATTATTCGGTGCACCGCACTGCAAGTAGTGTACGTCAGTGAAGTCTTGGGCATAGTTTGACTTTTTTTTTTTTTTTTTTATTTAAATTAGCCACTCCACAGACTCCGGGGTCCGTGATCTTTGTCATTACAATTATCGTTTTTTACACATATCTTGGATAAGGAGAAGAAGAGGAAAATAGGAGGAGTTGGGTACATTTAAAATCTAATTCTAGTGTTCGTCTGTAGAGCCGATCACTACCGGTTGGGATTCCGCTAGTAATCGACTCGACATCGAGTGTTTGCCTTGTCATTTGCCTAAGCTGCCTCCTCCCGGCCCAGAGCCTCCACAACGGCCGCATTTCTGTCCCTGATGGCCATCTGTAGGTTAAAATCGCGGATGGTCTTCGGTGATGCAGCCCACGCTCGCCGCACGAACCGACCGATGGCGTCGTCGGTGTCGTCAGCGTAATATGTGAAGGTCCCCGTGTGCCGTGAGATTGCCACTACCGCATGGGGCACGCTCTCGTGCAGCTTCATGTTTGCCTTGGTTTTGATTACGATTACCGACTCGTATGTTAGTCCTTGAGCTTCATGGATAGTAAGGATGCGTGACCCGGTGCCTGATCCATAACCCTGGTTTGTCAGGGTCTCCTTCTCCTCTTGAGTGTGAACTAAGAAGAGGGTATTTGGTAGGGTGTTGGGTATTTGCGCCCCTTATATCTTCTCTGTTCTAGGGACTTTATACGGGATGCTGAAGAGTACATACCGGAGTATATTTCCCTCAGTGCATATGCGACGTCCATTGGGTTTCGATGTGTGCAGAGCAACTCCTGGCTGATCTTTGTTACCAGGTTCGGGCGATGATACCTCATTTCGAAGAGATTTTCCTGTCGATATAAGGCAACTGATTGACGTCTCCAATGAGGACAATTTCACCAGCACCAGACAGCCTTGAAGCCATCACAATGGCTCCAAAATGGTTCATGAGAGCTTCGTCCACCATGAGGCGACTGAAACTTTCTCTACCGAAACCATTTACCAGAGCAGAAGCCATGGTTCGCACTCTGGTTTTGACCAGGTTTCCGATTCGGTGCGATAGCTTTTCTCTTAGATCTTTGCTGCCTCAGTTGTTGTAGTGATGATGGCGTCCTTGTCCACGTCGAAGTGTCTAATCACCCATGTTGTTTTTCCACATCCTGGAACTCCGTTGACCCACTGTATTCTCGGTACCTCCCAATTTTCCCAATCTGCTTTGACGTTTCCGTTCCTTCGATGGTCTTGGCCATCTCTAGGATCTTATCGTCCAGCATAATCTTGGTGCATCGGGCAGTAACTACAATTGGGTCATTTGGTGGTGTCGCATAAACAGGCACTCCCGCGCGCTCTGTCTCTCTCTCGTTCAGTGTCACGAAGCCATTTTCAGCACTGTAAGCTGCCATATACTGTCCTGTCATGGTTCCCTTGATGACCCGGGATGTGACATTATTGTAAATGGCTGCTTCGGCCTCCTCGAGTTTCGCCTTTAAAAGGCTTTCACTTCCTAGCCTATAGGACTGCATGATGTTTTCGCAGGTCTTGAGGTTGACTTGTCGTGTCGCGCTCAGTGTGGCTATGAATTCGATGAAGGCGTTGCGTGCATGGCTCCGCGGCTCCGAAGCCGTGACATAGCGGGGCGGTTCAACCTGTCCCATGTCGGCTCTCGTTCGGGCTGGTTGTTGCTGTGAAGCTGCTTTGGGGTCTTTGACGTCGAGGGGGCGATGAATGGGATGTGATTCGAGTACGCCCTTGCTGCTGCGTTGAAAGCAGTCACGAACGCCGTGTTGGTGCCTCGGCTGCTAGTTAGATTGGCTGAGGCTTTTCCGCGGCTGCCCTCTGCTGTACTCTTTCGGAGCCGGTTTGGATGGTCGAACTAGGAACAGGATGTCCCCAGCTGTCAGTTGCATTTGTTTGGTCGTGCGAAGGGGCTCTGAGGAAGCTCAGATTTTCCCCTGTCTTCGTATACGACAACCTCATGATGTTTAGAGGCCTCAATGCAACCCAGCCGGTCTGCGACTCTCGCTCTTGAATATTCGATTGCCATCGCATCCACGCTTATCACCCGGGGTGTTTCACCTGCATTTCTGCTCAGATGTGCGAGCAGCGCACTTGCCTGTGTGAAAGGCGTCCGACCTTCCGAGTACTCTATTAGTGCAATCGTTTTGTTTTTCGATCGCACCAACCGAAATCGGTGGCCGTCTACCTCGCACACCGGCATGGCGTCGTAGGTTTTCCGCTTCATCGTGACTTTGCGGTACTCCCATTGAGCAGGCAAGACAATCCAGGCGACAAACGGGCTCGTTTCCGCTCCCAAGCGAAGCAAAAGCTTATTCCGAATCTTTCTTTGTTGCTGTCCATGAAGAGAGCCACCCGCGGATACGGATCCCTGCTTCTCCTCGGTCTGCGTTCTCCAGTAGTTGTTTGACGGAGATGCTCTTCGAGGAGTTATGTTGGCGGGACCCGCATGCCGCGCGGCGTCCACAGACAGCGGGGCAGGGTGTGGTGGTGATGGGGGCGCGTATTTGAATTAGTGGAGTTTCTCATGGCCGCTATGCGGAATGAGCTCTCCATGAAGGACAGGAGCCGTGTTCTGTTATCTGGATCTACTAAGATGTTGTGGAGATCCGAGACAACCAGTCTTCTGTCGATCATAGATTCGAGCTCATGTCTTGCGACCATGAATCGGGGACAATCGACTAGCACATGCCAGACTGTTTCGGGTTGGTTGGGGTCACACTCGCATGCCGGACTGCTCTTGAGCTTAAATCTGTACAGGTAATCTGCTATTCCTCCGTGTCCCGTCAACGCTTGTACCTGGAAGGGAGTCAGTTTCGTGGTTCTCATCACCCGATATGCGTTTGCTATATCGGGGAGGAACGTCTGGGTGACTTTTCCGGTGTCCCAGGTCTCATATCGATCCTAATGGCATAGTTTGACTATAAATATCACTTGAAATGAATCTAGCCACAGCTGCATATAAATATCAAAGTCGGCCTGCCCGTCCCAGCCAATTTCCGTAGAATCGAGGACTGCGGTTGATGACATTACAGTTCTATGTCAAACTGTATAAGATATATATATACTAACGATTCGGCTTTTGAAATTACTGATTTAAATTATGGACTAGAGTACAATCAAAATACACACAAACATAACAGCCCATTTTACACACTTCATGTAGCTCCGCTGCATAGAGTCTCACAAGGAGAATCCTGATAATTGAAATCTTGGTGATTTTAAGTGTTTCAATTGTGAAATCGCATCGTTCTAGCTTTTGGGTGACCACGACTACTAAATCTAAAATTAACACAAACCGTGTAACATTACATTATAACGCAATTTATGAATAAGAATACAGACAACCATCTGTGACGTTACTAGCATTTACAATTAAGGAGCGGTAAAATTTGGTGCAACTCTCGTTCGCGTCTCTGCAATTTCTGTTTAATTTTAACCTAACTAGCACTACATCGATTTTTATAAGATGCATTTCGAAGAGTGTGAATTATGAATGTGCTCTTTCCGTGATCTAAGAGTAACTTATATACAACAATACTTTTAATCTGAACTGATAAAAGAATTACCCTATAAACGAAAATATTTGATGTAAAATTCGTTGAGGCAGGTGCAGCCATGAACTCATCTATATTCTTCGCGGAAAATCAAATTCGGTTAGCATTTCCTTGCGTTTTAATTTCGAAGGTAAAAGGGAGAAAGCTCTGCAGCCTCGGCTAGGACGCCTTTCTTCAACGTTTATGAGTTTTATGGCGATTAAAGTTGACTGGAATAAATCAGAATGGCCGATGATGAAGTAAAGAGGTTTTTGTAATAACACATTTTGCCTTATAAAATGTAGAAAACTGTACTTACCTACTTTGTTATTTATTAGTAAGTTGTCTTAAGAAATTATTTGTTATGTTTACTTTCTTGTTCACATTGTGTAAGCAATACAGTGTTTTAGTTTTGAGAGGAATTACAAGGTAAAGAGTTAAATAATTTTGTTTCTCCGGACGATGAGTTCACTTCCGAGCTAAGCAATTATTCATTACTGTGTTACTGTGTCCTGGTCTGAAGGACAATGTTTCCAGTGAAATAACAGGGCATAGATATAAAACATCTTATATCTCTGGGTGACGAGCGCAATGCACTGCAGTGCTAGGTAATTAAGCTTTATGAATTGAATTGGACTCTTCATGTTCCAATAGCTGCGTGTCACTGTGCTGTTATGTGGTAAGTAATGGGTAGGTAAAGGCATTTCGCTTACCACCGAGCACATGACATGCTCGTCCTGTCACTGTACACTATAAGATAACTTTCGATAACACCACAACATCCCATACATGTCAAACATTATTTTATAAGCCATCACAATTGTTTGCTACAAGATATTTTGCTACCAAAAATCAGGATCTCGCTCCAACGCGTAATCACAATGAATATCCATATTCCATACATATCACTTAGGTACCTATAAATTTTATTTGTATCTGATTGTACCTGATTTTTTTAAATGCAGTATATTATAGTATGCAAAATATTAAATACTGAATTACCTACCTTCATCACATTTACAATCCAAACGCATAACTAACGATCACTGTTAGATATAGGACTCTCATACATAGTCGCTTTTTTATCTTTCGCAGGTTGTCACACAAGCCTATGAAATTATGAATTATTCAAGAATGTATTATTACCATAAGATCATTAACATTTTATTTATTTTTTGGCAATATTATTAAGCATTTGGTCTACGATGGGGAGTGCTTTCATAGAAAAAATCGTTGCACTCTCGATCTGAATATACCCAGAGAATAACTATCAAGGAAAGTGTGAACAAATAGCCAACGACCTTTTTCTTTCCCTTGGGTCATTTTCCAAGGATCATAAATGATTCTAAACAAATGACTCCAAAATTAGACCACAAAGCGTTAAGTGACAGACAAGCGTTTTATTTCCAATTTCAAGCCGTCTAGTCACACAATGAAGTACGGATACAATGGTACATTTTTTGTCATAACAAGACGCAGTGCACAAGAACAAAGGCAGCGGCCACGTGGATCGGGCCCTAATTGGACGACTGGATAACACAGTCGTGTACGACGTTCTTTGAGGACTGTTCTGAATGTTAGACAAATGACAGGCATCTCTGGAATTGGTTGTTGTTAAGATATCGTGGTTTAATCTGTCTTTGCTGTGTGTTATTTTAAAAGTTTGTATTGTTACAAGTGGAAAGCCACAGGCAGCAAGCTGAACTGTTACTACGAATTGAGAACTTTTAATGATATTAAAGACATTCGACGAACAATCAAAGTACAGGACGTAGGAGCGATGACGAAACTAAAATGGAGTTGGGCAGGACACAGTGTTAGGGGGTGTGATGATATGTTGAAGAAACATGTTAATCCTGATGATCTCTTTTAAACAAAAAAGACAATTGAGTTATTTTTGTAATCATAGATCTGACAATTTATTTAGTAAAATAAATACTCGTATTGGTGGTAGTGTCACTCACACAACACCATCTGACCCCAAACAACAGCAAAGCTTTGCGTGTACTATGGGAGCCAAATACCTGATATATTTACAAAGGGTTCTGATAATAATTATTTGACAGGACAACTTTAGTGAGGTCACCTGGTAATACATTTAAAGCTGAAAAGTATGTTAGGATTCGCTAATATCTGACCTGATGTAGCAATTATTTGTGAACAAATAATCTATTTTTATTAGTTTCATTAATAACGATTGTCAACTTTTCTGTTAGCATATTGAAGTGGAGTGGCGGAGATACGGCATATTATTATGTGTGACGGAGGTGTGTCTGACAGATTGTATGTAACGCACTTCCTGCCGTAACTGTGCCAAGTGTCTGACTCAATCTCGATGAATACCTAATGAGACAAGCCCATCGATATGGAAATAAACCTGCAGCAAAGCTTTTAAATACAAATTGTACGATTAGTTTCTTATCGGCCACGCCATAACCAAAAGAAATGAAATTGATGTTATTATTATGTATCACACTCAAACTTGTGCATTTTTGTATGTTACTAACTAATACACAGTTAAAGTAAATGACGATTACTCTTTTGTTGACATGACAACTCCTAATAAATCGATGAACGCTGGCTGCATGCACGAAAAAATGTCACGTTACGCTCATTGTACGCTTGCGCTGCATCTACATATTAATTAATGTTTTGTTATGACGTTGTCACGTTAAACTATCTTCCGTAAACCAACCAACTTTACAGGCAACCAATTTTAAAAGATGGCTAGGTATTTTGCTCTTAAAAATCATATATGAAAATGTACACCAAGCACCCATATCATAATTAAACACTTTCGTACCTTGAAGTCTAATTCTGCCATTGAACGTAGCGTCGCGTCGGAAACGGCAGATGTCCGCTTCTGACGAAGGAACGCTCGACAGAATGTCAGCCCCAGACTCATATTTCCTAGGTACGGGTATATCCGTGCCAAGTGTCTAAACCAATTACCCCCAGCGGTGACAACCCATTGATGTAGACAGTACTACGTTAATAGAGTGGACACTTTTCTGGGAATAGTATACAGGTCACTGACTTATTTTTACTATTAAAAAGTTTACGTTTTCATGCCAAGACAACTTCTTCAGAGTTTTCTTTAGTAGCCCTCGACCGAAAAACGATGGGATGCTATAAGATTTTTACGATATCTCACCTTCATACGCACGAAGCATGAAAGTTCTTCAAAAGCGATCAAAGTTGAAGAGAACATTGTTGTAAAGTTCTCGCAGAACTTAAAGTACGTGTAAAATGAGAATTATTCCAACTTCACACAGAGCGGGTGCGGAAGGCATTATGCATCAATAATGCTGCAATGAAATTTATCTCTGTTATAAAATAGACCTTATTACTGTATGAAACCTATTCATTTCATTTGGCTAGATTCGGAACCTTCTGTTGAATATCTGTTGAATTCATCTGGTGTACAATTCACTTGATTATAACTTTTGGACGTAACTACTTGCAATCAAGTAAAAATGTACCAACATTAGAGTCCTCCGATTTAAATGGCAATACTTACTTTTGCTAAACAGTCAGGGTATAGAGGTCAATAATCTCTCTCCCACTAAAAGATAACGAGCACATGTAAGTTTAACCTAGTGATTGAATTCATGATTCGTTATACTGCGTAGTATTGTTCTGCTATGAGTATGTGTATCAATACCATCCGCCTTTCTACCGCCTAACTACTTAAATCGGCTTTCGTTTTGCTATTGCGGTCTCTATCATTTCAAACGGAAAGAAATGAGAGAGGAATGTCAAAGCTAAGACAGTTCTAGTTAGGCAGTAGACCCGCCGGTATCCGATCTGCTCGCTCGTTAATCCATTCCATAAAAAAAGTTTTATTTCAAATTTCATAGAAACGTATAACATAATAGTTTGTTTGCCGCAGTAGTTGAGTAACACGAGAATATGGAGCCCAATTAAACTAGACGAGGACGCAGTTCCACTAATTAAAAAGGTTTTCCACAACAATAGTTCTGTTCGCGATATAATTCCTGTGACATTTCAATTTCATTTTGTCGAAACAGACAAAAAGTTTCCAGCGAGCAAACGCATTGTTAGGAAAGAAATGTTAATTAGCTGTCACGAACTTACGACTCGGATAAAAACAGCACAACAAGGGAAAATCAAAAGCGTATTTCATAAAGGAGGAGAAGAGATATATTAATAAGAAGCTAACCTTTTTATATCCAGCGAGACGCAAGGCCCTCTGTAGACGCGCGGCACGGCTTGTCGGGAGGTACACTATAGGCACAGCCTCGCCTGTCTCCAGCTCGATATCGAAGTCGTTAACTGCCTCGCAAAACTTATAATCCAGAAACTTTTTTGCCTCACTCTTCATTAGTTCCTCACTGTCGTTACTTATCTCGTCTTTTAAAACTTCGCTGGCCGGGATGAAAAGAGGGTTTTCGTAACACCGATTAAGAAGTTCAGAGTCGTTTACTTCGCGATTCAGCTTTTTGATATCATCGCCTTCATTTTCGCTGTCGGGGTATGTCACTATGTAGTCGTCGACTTTGTCTTCGTTTGAGTTTTGGATCACGACTAGCGTGTTTATGTTTGTAACAGCACTCCACCTGAGACCGCTCGTAAGCCGTCCGTACTCCATTGTTTCTTGGTACGTTTGTGTTGCTTCAACGACTTTGTCGTGTGACATTATTTATGTTGCATAGTCCCGGAGCGGGAACGTGGACTGGATGAAATGCGTCAGACAGTGGGCGTATCGGGTATTCGATTTCAATCAGCAATCTGTTAGCACGAGCAAATAAATGGCTTTGTTTTGTGATGCGAGAGCAGTAATTATGTGTGATTTTAATCGTTATCGGACACTGTTTACAACTTTAGGTTTACGCAGAAAAATTAGGTACATGAAACAATAACGATGAATTGTAGATACTCATAAACTTATAAATGAGATAGAGTTAATAAATTCTACCTCATACATAAGATAAACCGTGAACATTTTTGTTTGAAATGTTTGTTTTTTGACATGTGGAGATCATAATTATTAAAAAAAAATGTAATTGAATGAATGTGTACATTCTCTGATATTATTTAATAAATAGGCTCATAGTCATTGTCGTTTAGAATAATAAGTTTATTAAACAAATTTCAACTAAGGGCAAATATGTGAATTTCGTTGATGAAGTGGGACATCAGAAATTAGTATAGCAGTGAGCGATATGTTTAACAATGTAGGTTAAGTAAATTTGAATCCAGCTACGCAAATATGGATGTACTTGATATGTTTCTATTATTTGGGTTATTATTTATTTTAATGCATCATAGGTTGTACGTTGTACGTGGCCCTGACATGAAAATGTTTTGACGTGTTTTAAAAAGCAAATATCAAATTTCCATGAGCGTGCGGCCGTGGGACAGGTGTTGACTGGGTGACGAGGGTCGGATGGTAGCCTCTTACCTCCAATTAGCCGAATTTACCCGACGTCAAACTCATATTTTATCTCCAAGAATATTTATTATCAAAAACAATCTGGTGCGAATTTCTGACGGCGAAAGCTCTAGTGATTAAAATCAGTTTGGAATTTTAATTGTTATTTCAAATAATAATTGTCGGCCGGCTCTACCGAATTTTATCGAGAGAGGCAATAATCTGTCATTCATTTAACGTGAACAAATTAACTTTTGAAGGCGATTTCTATTTTGTAAAAGATAAATATCCGTCAAATAACAAGCTGAAATGCCAATCTTTTACGCTTTACAAATGCGGAAGAAGTGACAGCACCAATTTCTCAAGTCTTTGGAGACCACTTACAGAAGCATTATTTACATCAATCCAGTTAGAGTAACGAACAAGGCAAGATATTTAACTTTAAGAGTCTATAAAATATATTATGAAATTATCCATTACTACTTAGCTTTTACAGAACGTTTTGAATAAAAGGGTCTGCGTATTTTTGGTGAACCTATTTCTCAGGGTCAATTAGTAGCATATGCCACTGGGATTTGGTTGGAAGGGCAAACCTTCGGACAAATCTTATACCTTTAAATGACCAATTCTTGTAGGTATATATATATAGAATCTGAATCTCGGAAACGGCTCGAACGATTTTCATTAAATTATGTATAGGTACAGGGGGTTTCGGGGACGATAAATCGATCTAGCTAGGTTTTATTTTTTTTAAACATTTTATACGCGTTTTTAGACAATGAAAAAACTCCTACAATGCATTAGAATACGATAACTTATTTCGCCACTGTTCTTTAAGTCTAAGTCTGGCTCAGTCGTAATATGCTCGCCCTCGGAGTCAACAGGCCCCGGTTCGAATCCTGATGGTTACACTCGGGTCTTTTCTTTTTGTTCTTTTTTTTCTGAGAAAATCTTTTACTTAGAGCCCTTTATACGCATTTAAACCGAGCAAAGCGCAACGCGGTCCATCAGGTACAGTTATGTTAAAAATTAATAAACAATGTAATAAAATATCTTATATTTCTAGGTGATGATATATAACTCTAAGCCGCGACTGAAACTGAAAGGTAAGCACGCTCCATCGTAGATCGCATCATCGCGAAATGGTGGTCAAGTGCGAACCTATAATAGTTAAAAAATATGTTTTT
Organism: Ectropis grisescens; assembly: GCA_017562165.1. Taxonomy (NCBI): domain Eukaryota; kingdom Metazoa; phylum Arthropoda; class Insecta; order Lepidoptera; family Geometridae; genus Ectropis; species Ectropis grisescens. The sequence goes on from CM029784.1 coordinate 15,586,534, forward strand.
TTATAGACGTGCTCAACATCAGATCCCCAGGCCAGCTTGATCTTACATAATTTAAATGTATCGCAAACATATCAACAAATAAGTACACCTACATAATATATATCGATAACCCTTTTACCCGGATTTCCCAATAGAAAGTTCCGAGGTAACAACTATTTGTTGAATTGTAATTGTCAAAGATGTAACCTGAATAATCTTATCTAATTTAAAAAAAATAGTAAAATTAAAACCTCCTCTTTTTTGAAGTCAGTAAAATAGTTCGGGAGCTGGATTAATTACACACTGTGGCGTTTATTTTTACTAAAGAAAAATTTACTAGTAACCAGTACTCTCCTGAATTGAACAGACTTCGCGACGAAATGAACTTCTAGAAATGCTCAGAGCACGTTGTCTGAAATAAATCAGACACTCGACCAGACGAACCTAAATAGTAAATGTCATCCAACAAAACCTAAACTGGCGCGGAGTCAATGTACTTCACACTACCAATTTAGATTAGAATCTGTACTGGCACATTACTAACTAGTACACAAACCTATCTTTCACTGCTTACTGTACTTATTTGCTGTAGTTATTCATTGAGATGACAGTTTCGAAATTCAAAGTATACGACATCTAAATGTACAGTTTACATCGTGACTAAATTTTGCGCGCTATGAGGTAGAATTATTAAAAAAAAAATTACAATGGTGGCAACTTCAAATTGTACATCTGGTAAATTTCACAGAAGTCATTCATGGAAATTACTGCATTTCCTTACGATTTATTTCGCTACATTTCAATTAATCTCTATATTAATTATTCATCATAATGGACTAAAATTAATAACCAGATATTGCCAGCCGTTCAAAAGCACGTATTCGAAAGGTCGTAGCTTATCATAAATTAAATATCAAGTAAAATGTACGTATAAACTTTCATAATAAATGACATGAAATGGGTCATAAGAATAAATAAACAATTTAAGATGATTAACCAGTCAACCGCATACCGTGAACTAAAAAGTATTATTACGAGTATTACTTTTGAGAACACACTATAGTGATAAATTGATTATAATCATGGACGTATATTATAATATAATGTATAATATTTGCCAGACAGTTTTTCGTTACCATAATGACACTAATTAATTAACAAAAATTGCAAATTTTGGTCAGTAGATAGAGTTTTATACCAAAGTGATATTTTACTGGACTTTATAATAGTGTAATGAATTGTTATAGATTATATTCAGCTAATGACAAAAAATTGTTATTGTGAAACATACTTATTGTCAAGTAGAACGGCTGTTTTTTCTACGATATTTCAAGGTTGACTTCGTAGAAAAAAGCATCTGCAGCAATATGTGCTAGTTTGTAAATATCTTTTGTAATAAACAATGTTTAATGTACACGTTTTAAACGTGCCCAATATATTTTCGAGGAATATCAAATAACAAAGCTGAAATACAGTTCGATGCAGTTTTTCCCAAAACTGCACTCCGTATCCGAGATTCAATCACAACGCAGCTAGACCGGAAAATAGAACGATACATTCTGGAAAATATTTGTCAACACGATTCCGGCCAGAATTTTTATATTTTACAGAAATATTGGCTTTGCTCACCGACGCGATGTTATGTTTCTCATCAATGTTACACTGGCGCTTGCGATAGCAAAATTGTGATTATTGCTGCGTAAAGGTCGAACCTCTGTTCGCCCGGAGACCGCGACGCGAGACCGCGACAGGAGACCGCGACCGGAGACCGCGACAAGCACTTGACACTATGGATTTGTATGGGCGCCAGTTCGCGCCGAGACCGCGACAGAAACCGAGACACGTGTCGCGAGACATGTGTCGCGGTCGCGGCGCGAACTGGCGCCCATACAATTCTATAGTGTCAAGTGCCTGTCACCGTCTCCGGTCGCGGTCTCCTGTCGCGGTCTCAGCGCGAACTTGTACCTTAAGTGTAGTTAGTACGTTTAGATGAGTAGAGCTCTAGGCTTTCTGCCCCAGCCCAAAGTTCGGTAAGTAGTGGAGGCTATTAAAGGTCAACTCACATACCTATTTTCGTTTAAAAATAATACTTAATTTCGTGTTTTCTTTATTTTGTTTTGTAACGGAATGTTTAACCTTTTTTTACCTAGATTACCGCTTTAAGTATATGTTCAAATACTTTTTTCTTTGACTGGCCAAAAGTTAATTAGATTTACTTCTTGTGTCTTTATTGCGATCACACTCAAAACTATAATCTTTGAAGTTTAATGTAAATATTGTTAACCGAATTAAAAAAAATGGTAAGTTCTCAATTCGGTTGAATGTTTTTTTGTATGTACGTTATTTGGTAGCTCCGCCTTTTGTGAACAAATTTTGAAGTTTTTGAGGTAGTCCTATATAAATTTAATTGAAATTGGTTTGGCGGTTTATGAAATATAAACACAATTCACAAAACCACAAGAAACAACTAAAATTTAGTTTCTTACGAAGTTTTGTCTGAATTTAATTTTAAATTGAAGTCGGTTTTGTTTTTTTTCAGTAAAATTAAAGAAAAGAAAAACAGATTAGAAGTACTTAAGTATGAACCTATATTCAAATCACGTCATGTGTTGGTAATATGCTCATTAAAGTATACATTGCGAAAATTTCAAAGCTCTGATCACTTATTGTTGGTTAGATATTGATTGTCTAGTATTAATTAAATTATTGCGTACATATTATGTTTATAAATATAATACGTGACTATTTGTTATGTCAAAAAAAAACAGAGAATGAAATAAACCAATAAAATTGATTAACATTTCCATTCAAAAGATGTTGCAGTTGTCTTGTTGTAGTAAAAACAATTATTATATATTATAGTAATTAAATACTATATTATAAAAATATTATTCGATAATGATAAGTAATATGATTAAAAAAATATGCTTAAAAAATAATCGCACTTCACCGTCTTTGTCCGTTAACTTTGCGTCTACACTAAATTAGAACGACTTCTACACTTATCCAAACACACTGCTATATCAGTTACTCAACAATTAAATATTATTAATTAAGTGCGTCACAAGATAATAATCCCGCCAAAATTTCACAGTTTCATATCAAAACATTGGCGATAATTGCGTTGTCGCGGCGCGCGCGCATCGCGTTCGAATCGAGACTGGACCGTTCTAAATTTGAAATGAAGTGGGTTTAATAACATTGCGTATATTTTCCCCTTTTTCTCTGATCTGTGACATCCGCACTGACTCAGCGGTCGTCTTTCTTCGTGTTTTCTGTCATCATTGATTTTCCTCTGGCGCTTACTGATATTCAGTCAAAGAATATAGAAATAGTATTTTTATAAGAGTTGTCTTTTATTGGTCGCATGCAATGACAAAATTGAGAGGTTTTCATGCCCACCAATATTTCTTATTTTTGCTTGTTCAATATCTTGTAACTAACTTTGAGAGAAATTTATTCAAAATTGTTTCAATTACAGCAAATTTAATTTTAGAGCCGATAATTCAATGATTTCAATGATTGGTACAACACAAAAGTTTCCTTAAGGATTTAATCTCAAACAACGATGGACAGTCAACCAGTTTACTGCGGTAACAGATAACGTCCATTATTGCACTAAATTTCATGTTCTAACCACAATTACGCTATATTCACCGTTGACTTATTGTTTACTAACCACCGAACCGGAAGTCCGAACAAACTAAGCTATACGGAAGCATACGCAGATGGGGTGTGCAATAATAATAGGGACATATAATTCTCAGTCTTAGATAAATATTAAGTTTGTGCATAGTTGACCTAACACAAATGGCCGTATTTAAAAAAAAAATATCAGTGAAATTCAGATTATCTCAGCCGCAGTAAAAAGAATGTGCATTTACTCTTTGTTTCCAACAAATTAATAATTAATTATTATTTTATATTAACTAGATTAATTTGACTGACGAATCCTCCGACAGTTAATCCACTAGATCTAAATAATATAAATTTTGTGTGTATTTTTGTTGAGTTATCTTTTGGTGCTAAATTGAATTTAAATTCAACTAATATTATAATTTGATGTCCTAGTAAAATCCTATTGCCTTACGGGGCCGATCTACATAGGTAAGCAACCATGAAGTTTTTAATGGGTTTAATTTTATTCTACATAAGTAAGTAAGCTGTAGGATACACATCCTCAGATATATTAGATACAGCCAGTGTATAATATATCTGAGGATATGGATCTACCAATCTTAGAAGACCCATAAGACTTAGGGACCCATTCCGGCAAAAAAAGACGAATGGACTGCCTGTAACTCAGAGTATTTTTTCAATAGCATAATATGTAGATAAGTTTGTCTCATCAACAAAGTAATAGTGAAGGAAAAAAACTTAGGAAGGGGATTGGTTCCAAGACAGAAACTTTTCGCGTCATCCTCCAAGCCGCTCTTAGCCAGCGAGTTGGGTTGATACTGACTTTCTCCTTGCGAGAGAAAGGTCCACTTCCTGCAGTGGGAACATAAATTGGGCTACTTAAGCTTGCATAAATGTTGCGATTACGAAAGCACACCCCTTTCAATTTGATACACCAACTCTGTATACCCCTGAGGAAACTATCGAAGTTTACAGTACGGAATGAACATGATTTACTCGTAACCACGACCTTGCTCTGTCTTGATATTCTGCCAGGCGTCCATCTGCACCGCAATGTTATTACATGCGGCGGCATTAAACCGGAATCGTTTGTGGAAAAACGTGCATTTGTTCGAGTTTTGCGAATAATTTATGACAACGAAAAGTAATTAGCTTAAAAATACCAAAGACTAATGCATTCAGAACGTCTGCTTGAATGTTAAACGTGTAATCAGCTTGTATATTTTAAGAAACAAAAAGAATATTGTACTGTTATACTGTTAAACATTCCTCACCACTCATTATTATTATAAGTCTCAAACTATACCAAGCTATAGTTCTAGATTATATCTCTCAAGAAATAATGAATCCAGGACCTATCAACAGAAAAGTAGAATCTAAAAGATACTATAATATATGGGGTACCGACTAATATTTACTTATTTATTTCCATAAAATAGTATCAATCTTGGAAACTTAGAATCATGGCACTTGTATTTTAAAATATTTTTAATATTTGAAATTCCTTGAGTATAGAGAGTCATTTTTATTATTATTTTGATATACTATCCCTTGAAGTACGAAAAAATTTTCGTATTTACCGTGATTGAATGATGTAAATGTAGATTATATTTAGAACGCCTCGTTTATAACATATTTAATTTACACAGGCATAGCAAGTACCATAAATTTATTTGTTTATTTAAAATGTCATCCCGAAATCAAGTAGAGTACGAACACCATAATTTAAGCCGGCAGCGAGAGTTGTGATTAGCAACACTCAGACTGAATTGCCAAAGGAACACTCGAGGCTCTTCCTTATTGTTTTCATTGATTGGCTCGGATGCTGACTGAAATTAAACCGGATCATTTGACACCGCTCTTATTTAAATTTTGTTTATGTAATTGAGTGATTGGAAAAGTCCAACAATGTTTTAATCACATTCTAATGGTAATAAAGGCAGTGACATTAATAGGATGATTTGAAATAGTTGAAAAACCACGCATTAATCAACTAGAGGACAGTAGATTTAGATTTATTCCTTATATATTATTTAGATTTAGATTAATTATATTAATCCGGCATTTTCACAGCAAACAAGGCTCTTGCAACCTTATCTATGTTTACATACCTATAACTTACTAATGGCAATGCCAGAAAAAAAAATTTACTACTCCACAGACAAAATCTTTTAAAAGTCTATTCACTAACAACGTCCGTAGTTGGTAATTATTAAGATTGTTTTACTACGACCGGTAATCCCTAAAAATTACAGATCGACAAGGTGATTGCACAACTTACACTAATTCCACTTAATTGATTGAACAAAAAGTTGAACTAAATTTGGAATCGTAGATCGCGTGCAAATTTTAATAATACTCGAAATTGGGCCAGGTCATCAGCTCCCAGACAGTGGCTGTAGTTACGACCCGCCAAATACTTTTAAGTCCCGTCTGGGCACGCAACTTGGCTCTGCACGCTCCTCTCCGCTTTCACACGATGTTTTTGCTTCTTTATTTTCGTCCCAATGCGTTCGGCCTTCATGTTTGATTCTCGCTGCTCTTGCTTTATACGAGTACATAATAATCAAAGTTCATAGTAATTTTCGAAACACTCTAATAAGGTTTCTTTGTTATTGTGGGCCAATACTCTCCACAAACACTTGGGTTCGTGCTTTTATAACAGATACAAAGAATTAATAAAAAAAAGTATGATTATCCGTGAGACAGATTCTGATTTTCCTAATTGGTCCTACTTAGATCAATATTGCATATGTATCCAACTTCCATAAGCAGCACTTGTTCACGAATATGACTTTTGAGCCAGCCATCGCTTTCCTCGACCATTTGTAAAGAAAACAAGTGACCCGACACACGTCGACGCTAGAAGGAGTCTTTCAGCAAGCATGAGTGCTCAAGTCATATACGCAATCACATTGTTAATGTTTAAATATCAGAGCTGGTTTGTTGACCAAGCTCGTCCACAATTTGTGAAAACCCTTCCCTGTGTCCGAAAATTAACTGGAATGTTTTATAATTTTACGAGTCTGGTGTGGAAGCAGTGCCGTTACTATCATTTTATGCGCTCCGTGCGAGGAGTTATTAGTGAGACATGTACTCGTATGAATACAGCTATAAAACTTGTCTCGGTCATTTTTGTACCAGCGCCGGTGCCGAGTTTGTGCTCTGTGTCAGGATATCACTGGCACTGTCCTTTTTACGGCTGTAAATAAACTCGTAAGGGCATCAGAATCAGAACATGAAACATCGTTAGAGAGACAGATTACCATTTTGTGCACTTAATTTTACAAATAAAATACGTATAGACAAAAAACGTAGCAATTGGCAACTTTGTCGCTTAAGGCGATCTTTGTCATGCAACCGTAGGTTCAATTAATGATTGTTAACAAACATAACACTCGAATCAAGTGAATCAATAAACCTATCCAGTGGAGGTTTCGATCATCAATCATGTCCTGTCCTTTCGAGCTCATAAAAAGTGACGTCACATCGTCGTGTACATATTTATGAAGCGTCCAAGTGATCTGCTATTGATGGGCTCCCATTCATCAGTCAGGGCGGCCGTCGGCTCAGGAAACATATAAAAACTTGTCCATAACAAGATTTTTGTGAACGAAGAGGGCGTTAGGGAAAATGTGTCAGTTATAGCGGGTGATGTACGAGTATTTGGCAATTTTCTCCGGAAAATAGAGATGAATTATTCAAGCTCGTCGAGTAATACCTCATTTCATTGAATAAAGGTCAGACACTAGTTGGAGGAATATTTAGTCAAATTTTATCTGGCCAGTCAACGACCTCACTATCGCGAGTATCATTTGTTTTACGAGTGGTACACGGGCTACTTGCCAAATCTTTTTAGTTATGTAAAATATTTGTTGTAAATCTTCAGTAGACATAAAGAGTATGTAAAATTTAGTTGATTTAACGCCGCGCCGTCTAAAGATAAATTATACCGTCTACATTCGTCATTAGCACAGATAAATACATAATACTTATTTATTGTGTGAAATGTTTGATAACATATATAGATAAACTCTTCATGGCAATTAAATTACATAACATATATAGATAAACTCTTCATGGCAATTAAATTACAAAGAAAAATAGCAATAATACAGTATTCGAATAAAGTAGCAATTAGCGACTTTATCGCTAAGAGCGATTTCTTCCAGGGAACTGTAGGACGGAACCGTAGAATAATATAATACGGTTTGAATGGTAATGGTTCCAGAGAAATTTCAGTGCGAAGAGATAAACCATCTTATATCTCTCGATAACGAGCGGAGTACTGTGCTAGGCAAAGATTTGGATTCGTCAATGTTCCTAGCTGTGTGACACTGTGCTGTTACGGGCAAGCGTGTTGCTTACCACTAGCCAAATGTCCTGCTCGTCCCGTCACTCTATACAAAAAATATATTATTCAGAAATAGAAAGAGTACGTACCTACTATTGCTATTATTTTATATAAATTACTGTTATTAATAGCGGTTAAATATTTTGAATAATAGTATATCCAAAATGCCAATTATAGGTTTAATCCGGTTTCAGTCAAGTAACAGGAAGTATTTAAAGGGGCATAATGGCAGTTGATTATTAACGGGACATCTAAGGGTAGATTTCATGGAGCGGTTTCAAACCGCGCCGCGCGCGCGCGCGAACCGCGACGGGCGACGATTTTTTTTTTCAAAACTCACGGAAGTATTTAAAGGGGCATAATGGCAGTTGATTATTAACGGGACATCTAAAAGTGGAATAAATAAATTTACAAACATACCAGATACACTCGAAAACCATAATTCTTTCAGTCGGGTAAAATGGCAATAAAGGAAATAAATAATATTTTTATCGCAGCCGCAAATTAAGAAAAGTTTGTATTATCTGTAATCTGTATATGTATTTTATTCCACAAATTGTTTAATTTCTTATTCTATGACGATTTCTGAGAAACTTTTTTGACTCGACGATATTGACCAAGAACTTGTCAGAGTGATCTCTACTGTAGAGTCTTGCGGGAGGAGGCCACGAAATGTTTTGCGATAAGGCGTAAGCAAGATTAAAGTCGAAGCGTTCGAAACAGACTCTGGAAATGATGGAAGAAGAAGAATCTATTTAAGCTGTGTGGCAAATTGTATAGAAAACCAATGAGTACAATCAGCCCCTTTGACATAGCGTTTGTGGCCTATGAGAAAGCATGACGGATAACTCGGTGAAGGTCATGGAACCCTACAGCGATGCCAAATTGACTGCCGAGAAGCCGAGATATATCGAGGTAATGAGATATTTGTATATCGCCGCAACTATGACTGTTCGTTCGAAACTCGCTGATTAGACTAGACGTGACATGTCTAATTACGGCAACAGGCGTATCTCACCAAACGATATCGTCGTAATGGCCGAAATGCTGGGGATCTACAAAGAGATACTGATGGGCCTTATTTACGCCTCCCAGCGCATCGGTCTCAAAATGAACCTATATAAAACTATGCACCAGTTGAAAAGTGTGCTGTGAAACGAGCAATGGTTGGTGTTTTTCTGAGTGATCGTATACGAAACGAAGTCATCCGTCAGTGACCAAAAGTTATTGACATAGCTAAACGTATTAAAACAAGCGGAAGTTGACTACCTCGAAGTCAACCATAAGTTTAGCATGTTTCAGTAAACTTGACATAACTGATGCGTTGGTAATGAAAAGTCACTAAAATAAACACAGGTTTTACCTTAGACATATCATTGTAATTGTAACCAACCAACCCGTTTATCGCAAATCCGTTTAGCGCAAAAGATGCAACTCCCTCCGAATCTAAACTTACTATATAATTTACTATACATAATATGTGCATACGCAGAGCATACCTGAAAGAGTACAAGAAGCATTTTGGAAGAATACCAATACCATACCATACCATACTTACTTATATTTTTGCAGAGATACCACAGGTATCGTAGGATTATTATTGTTTTCTTGTTGTTTCCCATTCAATTGTTTTATTTAGTTTAAAATGAACTTTTACTGATTTGTTTCACAAAATTTTAATTTATGATATTTTGACGCGCCACAAAAGAAGGATATATCGTAACTTGCAAATGCATTCGAACTGCAGTCAATTCGCATCGGTCTTTACAAAAGCTGCAATTTGAACGAGCGAGGCTGTGAGCTATGACCAATCGTAAAATTTTGTCCTATTTTGCAATTTTGTTCGACGGCGCACTTTATTCATAATATAGGAAGTGTTTGAATTAGATTCATTGCTTGGCGGTAAATTTTAACTCGCAATATGCCAAAAAACCGCTGCTCGTGTCAAGCCCAATTTTATTTTTTCCATTGAAATACAAAACTGCTACAAGCGAATGCCACTCACTCTGGTCGAACATACTACGGGTTTATCGAAACAGAAGCGTAAAATCAATTTCGTACAACTCTAGAGCAATAAAACATATTATTTTCTCGCCAATATATTTAAAACGTATTATAATATCCTACAAAGGCTTAAAAACATTATTTGACTGGCCTTGTCGGCTTGTCGCTGACTAAACCATGTACTCTCGCTGAGTTCAACATAAAATGTCGTTATTATCACCTAGAACATACATTTTAGTTATGAATAACGTATGTTTCATGTCTAGCTGTGTTTACTTATATAAACACACTTGTAATATATTATAACAAATATACAGTCCAAGTAAGGGCTAAATATATCTAGATGTGTGAATTATGTCGACCAATTGTGTCCAATATTATATTTGTAGTAAACACAAGATGAATTCATGCAAATTGGCAGTGTAAGTCGATTAATAATGTCATAAAACAAAAAACAGTGTAAAAGCAATTCATCAATTGAAGATTTATCTGACAGTTACCTTTGCTTTTAAATGAAACTTTTTTACAGTTCATAGTAAACTATTCTTACACACACATAGTCAAACTGCAAATATTTTGATATTAAACATACAACTACAAACGTGTGGACGTGCCCCTCATTTTACAACGCCAGTTAGTCACACGCTTGTATATCTAGACTTTTCTGTATATCAGATCCGCTTTATTCATATCCGACCCGCTGGACGTTCGTTTGGGATCAGAACAGTCCGATATATCTAAAACCCGGGTGATGCACCAGTCACGTGCCAATCAGTGTTATACACGTCCAAAAAATCCCTATTTTACTAAAAACGAGAGCGAATATATATTTTTAAAAAGACCCGTTCAAATAGGAAATGTTTTATCTATTGTAGCAGTGAATTAATTGGCTATTAGTAGTCACTAGTCACTTATCATGATGAACCGTGTTACGGTATCATTTTACTACGAACTGTTTTCTTTTCCGGTATATAGGTACATAGTTTTGTGAGTATATTTTTATAATATATTTTACAATCTGTAGTAAAATAAGTATGTAGTTACTAAAAGTAGTTATGTGTTTTTTTAACGGTTTCGTGGCTCAATGGGTAGTGACTCTTCTCATTAAGTCGTAAGTCGTTCTATTCCCAATCAGGACAAACATTTGTGTTCTAAGTAAATAACAATATGATACTTCAATACTTCAACGATAATTTTATTTATCTGTGAAACTAGATTATTACAAAATTGTGTTGTGAGTAGGCAAACAAAACTCATTGCTCGACTGACACAACGAGGTTTCAAACTTAATGTAAATTACATCGAACTTTATAATTTTAAAGTTTAAAGTGAAACAACCTGGAACGTATAATTTTGAAAAAAAAAAAACGATTCAAGCCGTTTTTAAGTAATCGGTGAGCAAACGTAGAAGATACTTTTGGCCAACACAAATCCCAACAATTAGGCGTTGGGGCCAAGGGTGTATAAACGTGAGTACACCTGGTAGGTATGTAACATACTGGTTGATCCTTGAGGTAATCCAAATTATGTCACAGGTTCTGGTACACAGGTGACGTTTATTGCCTCAGAGATGGTCGCTGAGACGGGCAGACCACGGCGGATACACAAGAGGAATACGAGAGCGTCGCCGCATTTCCGCCATTAGCGGTAAAATGGAACAGCGTAGAAGTTTTAATCGTACATAAATTGTAATATCTTACTCGTTAGTTTGTAATAAATAAGTTAATTAATTGATATACAAAGCCTCCCATTTACGTGACATGTCCGACATAACTTGCAGCAACACAGCTAACATGATGGACGCCATTTTTATTCAATAAAGATATTTGTATATTTGTATTGTATTTGTAGAAGTTTTAATCGGTAATGGCAACACCTGTGACATGTCCGACATAACTTGATCATGATGGTCGCCATTTTTATGCTGGTAAAAAATACCTCAAACACATCCCCAGAAGGATTGAAGGCAGAATACACGAAAAGGCATTTTATGCAGTGCTCAACTACACGTTAAATTTGACAGGATTCAAAACGACTGTGCTCCATTTTCAGAGAGCAGTGATCGGTGATTGCATAATCAGTGATCCTATTCATCGGCTCACTCGCTCGTTGTAGGCTAGTGGTACTGAACGCGTAACAACTATGAAACGACCAGGTAGGGCAGGAGCTTTTGCATGGAATTAAAAAAACTGAGCGTACAAACAATAAGTCACAACCTTCGATAAAAAATAAGTAAATAGATCCGGTTTTCCCGCACAGTTCCTTTGAACCTCCGAGTTTGTACTAATAGTAAGCAGATGAGGCGTATGTTAGCTATGGCGACATAATGATGTGCCGCGACAAAAGTATGACACTTCCACAAGAGCGACAAGACAAGAGCGATCAGATCCTGCTTTGATGATTTGAGATGCTTTCGGTGTTAAGCGTTTGTTCAAACTCTATACGTAGTTTATGTAAACTCTTTGGTCACAACGTTTCCGTATAATAGATACAAACTGATAGTACCTCAAATGTACCTGAATACTTAATTATTTTTTGGTAAACGTGATTCATCCTAAAACTTTACGTACGACCTACATATATAAATACATACAAAACAGTTATTAGTTTAGAAATTTGTCTAAACGTTAATGGTCAGGAAATATAATATTGTACGGTATCTGTGAATTATAAACTTTACTTTCAAATGAAGTTTTAGTTGGCTGGAACTAAAATGATGCACGTAGTGGAATTCGTTGAACAGAACGATATCAACTCATACTATTTCTTGATTTTCTCAAAATTTTCTATCCATGAATATGTGGGATTGATAATTAAAATACTTTTATTGTGGCAATAACGAAAGGCATTAACAAAAAGACAAGAAAATAATCTCACACCATGTTTTCGACCACCTAATACACATGTTACACTTGTTACACATGTACTTGTACTAGTGAAGTGTTCTCGGGAGAGGGACTGGTTAGCTAGAATTTTTACAACTTGTTTGGTATCATTAATTAAGAGGCTTAAACCAACGTATATCCCGTAACTAATGGTACTAGTGTAGTAAACAATCGCGCTAGCTTGCAGCGTAGACTTCAGATTTACAGTTTTATGTACAGAACCAAAATAGTCGCAATATCAAGCAAAATAGACCTAGAACATAAAAGCTACTACTATCTCACAAGGCCCTTCAATACCAGCCATCGCGATACAAGGTACCTACATATCTGCGTCGACATGTCTCGTGTCACAAGAGATCGGGGTCGCACAGACCGTTATGATGTTTATGCGAGCCTGTTTGTGGAAGCTGACATAGGGTTAACGAAAACTAAAATTAGTTTTCTTATACGCCTCACACGTAGAGAAAAGGAAAAACAAAAGCCGAAGTAATAATACAACTCAATTGGAGGAGTTTTTAGGCTCTAATAATTAATTTGGTGATGTTTGATAGTGTTTTTAACTACCGCATTACGTACCTTAAATTACGCTCAATTTTAGTTCTTTATGGTCATAAACATCAAACAAACTTGGTTCTTGACTATGGAATTTGACACTTCGCTTCAAAAGATCATTAAATTTAAATTGCAATGCCCAATTGGGGTACGTTGTGTTATGACTTAAATTTATCTGCTCTTGTAATCCTGACTATCTGTACCATAATGAAGCAATTAATGATTGAGTATTGACATCGAAAATTTGTATCCTGATTTGCCTGAAGGTGCTCAAAAATTTGACAGGTTTTTGTGTCGTGTAATCCATAAGCAAAATTTTAAAATACGCTAGCAAATGTTTTAACGGCTTCCAGAGTACTCGTATCACTCAAGATAATATTTATACTTAAATATTTTTATTTATACAATTTACTCGTAAAATTTTATTTTTGATAATATTTTTTGTTAGTTCCACGTATAGTATGACATAAAATTGGGGTCACAAAGTCCGTTATGTTTGTAAACTGTTAAAGCGTGTGGGTTAAGCAAAGAAAGAAAATGTAGTGTTGACATTCCACAGGAAAGGAAAAGTATCTCGGACTTGTGTTTGAGGAATTATCAGATATTAAGATGGTGTAATCTTAAGAATACTTTGTTCTACCGTCTTGATAAATTTTAACTAAATATCGATACTTATGAGCCAAAAACAAAATAACAATTTAAGTTCGCGCTTCAATTTAAGTTTTCTTCTAATGATTGTTGTATTCCGCAATTTTTTTTATCTTTTTTTTTAAATAAAGAGTGACAAGACGATCAGGACGTGTGCCTAATGGTAAGCAACATGCCTGACACATAGCAGCACAGTGACACGCAGCTTATTGGAACATGAAGAGTCCAAATCATTACCTAGCACTGCACTGCGTTCGTCACCCAGAGATCTAAGATCTTATATCTCTAAGCCCTTTAATTTCTCTGGAAACATTGCCCTTCAAACCGGAACACAGTCAGTGCCGGATTAGCCATATAGCAAGTGTAGCAAATGCTACGGGCCCCGCGCGAACTGGGGGCCCCGCGCTCCGAACTAGCGTAGTGGGCCGGGCATCTGTGCCCGGACAAAGAAAATAAAAATAGCTCGAGCAAGCAAACATACATCACAGGCAGCTGGCTTCGGCACTGAACACAGTAATGTTTGCACATTACTTTTGTTCATCATCAACAGCTTTCGCTATCCCATCGCTGGGTACAGATTTCTCTCTTACAGTACACCATTAGCCTCTATCCTGTGCCAATCTAGTCTAGGATGACCGAATGATCTTATCTTAGACAACCTAATTGCGAACATTATTTAATTTGTAAATCAAAAGTCAATGATACAATACTTTATTGGCCTGTGAAGACTAGGTTAGGTACAGATGTTTGGTTTTGCATGCAGTTAGGATATCTAGCTTCTGTCATACTTGGTATACAGGCATAGTATTACAAAATAGAATTAGTTACCTTTTGCTCATTTATCAACAGGTCAACCTTCAGTATACACAAAAATATTGCACCAATTGATATCATTTAAAATACACAAAGTCATTGGTCTGGCAAAAATCAGGTTAACTTTAATGTAGCATAGCATGGGCAGCGATAACCTTAAAATTATCATACCGGGATGTCAACGCGCTATTGAGGTGTAGTGCTTATCTGACACGACCCTAGGATTAGGAGTATATTACTTATATCAGGACAACATAGACGAATAAACAATATCTGTTAAAACGGATTTGTTTATTATAATTTCCGTTGTTTTACACGTTATGTCAAAACTTTTATATTCGAGAGTGGCTTTTGTAGAAAATACATAATAAAACTGCAGTCATGTGATTTGAATCACATGTACCTATTAAAAATGATACCTATAAAAAATGTTATAGTATAAAATACAAAATATATAAACTTAGTAGCATCGCGTTGTTTTACTCACGTAAATGTAACGTTGAAAAATAGTATAATATGTCACCGTAAAATCGTTTGACCATCAGATTATAATCTGACGCGTGAGACTTTAATCTTACGGTAGGCTAGGTTAGTTTGTAATCTGATGTTGTTAGATTTTAATCTGACATTGTTAGATTTTAATCTGACGGTTTTTACAATACTATACTTACTCGTAAAATAATAAAGTCAGTAATAAATAATAAGTCTCAGTAAAATAATTTTACTGAGACATGTACGTAAGTATAATATTCAGACTATTATCTATATTCAAACTGATTATTTCAACCGGATCCGTGTTCATCCTTTAACTATTCCGACGTGATTGAGTAAGTAATATCCAAACTTTTGCGTTTATGATACAAGCAGCGCCCTGCGGTGTTACGCGCGTAGTTCCCGTTCCGCCATTCCCGCCTTTTCCAGGATAAACAGTAGCCTAAGTGTTGTTCCAGACTATAATCTAGCATATGTTCAGAATTTCAGCCCGATCTGTTTCGACGTTACGACATGTTTGAGCAACAAACATCCAAACATTGACATTTGTAATAATTATTTTTTCTGTTTATAATTTTGTAGTTTACGCTATTGAATCTGAAGGTTAATAATTCTCATTCTGAAAATCGCGAGTAGTATTATGACATCATTGCTATTTTTTACCTGATATCGAACACAACTACATAAAAAGGTAAGTGTTATAAAATCAACAAACTCTACAAAACGTTGCTACGGCTGTAAAATATGGCAACCTATTTTTTATTTCACATCCAAAACAGAGATAAACTTCCAGTTTTGATGCATAGTTGCCCAAAACTTGTGGACAAAATAGACAACCATTTTAAAAATATAGCTTGACACACATTTGTTGCTTCAAAATAAAACGGGCTTTGGATTAAGCCGTTTTTTGAACTAAAATTATTATGGAAATGTTTTGTCGACGTATTTTGTGTAGGAGAACTTTTCTGTATCCATATTATTAAGTAAGTAGTAGAATTTGTTTTCTTTTCATGTTTTGCTTATTTTTCTTAATAATGTCAGACTGCCCAGAGCTTACATGAAATTTTCAAGACGACGCGTTTGATGTTCTACAGTTTTTCTACAAACATTTTTTGTAAGTACTTACTTAAAGAACTCAAAAATAATAGAATTACGTATGTAAATTATTTCAACTACTTGAAATGGCTCAAATCTTTGTTTAACCGAAACCCTTTAAAAAAATGATTTGGTCAAAAATTTTGATCTTTTTGATTACTAATATCTTCTTAATACAATCTTATTATAAATAGTAATCTTTTTTAATAGATTGATTACCAAAGTATATTTTAAAATTTAGTTTAGCTAGATAGTGTCCATGTTAAAAGACCTGATTGATGTGGGTTCGTCAGTCAGGCAATTTGTAGATAATTATTTCGTACGAAATTAAGTTAACAATTTAAAGGTTGTTTGGACTTATCAATGTTTACAACTGTCAACTATGTCATCAGCGACAACGACAACTTTTTACATAAATATCTGAGTATGGTACATTTTATTGTATAACGATAAAATTGGTCGCCTTTTCACACTTTTTTTAAATTTAGTAATTGTTTACCCGTGCAATGCTGAGATGGACTGATGTTGACTTGTGGATTTGATTTTAATAAAATTTTACCCGTCCAAAGTCGAGACAGACCGTCAGTATTTTATAAAACCTTGTATTGATATAGTTTTGCCCCAATTACATAGTAATACAGGACATAATATTCAATCTAAAAAATGCGGGATTAAAGACAATTAAAATAATATAGAATACGATCCCTCTACCAGTGCAGCAGTCAGCGTGCTCTCAATAACCGGCAAACTACATGCCATTCAATCTAGCTACATGTATGAAGTTTTATGTTTACAGACGGAGTATTTACCAAGTGCCTGGGCAGAGCCGATCTGCCGAAGTGGCAATCAAATCTCTGCGAACGCCCGTCAATGCGACTAGGACAGGGTAGGCCGGCCAATATCTGGAGTCTAGACTGCTGTTCAAATTGTGAAATTCCGAGCGATTCAGGCAAATACAATGTTAGCGTTGCTCATGTTTAGCGTCGGCTTATATCACATTTCGTATCTGCTGTGTGATAAGTTTAAATGTCACGACGGTCTAGTGACGAAAAAGTACAATTCACAAGCGCAAGGTGTTAGATTCGAATCCTTTGCAGTTTTGAGTATTTTCAATCGCAAATGTACCTCTTGTTTTTTTTTGTCTCTATGGGCTCTAACTATCGTGAGGAAACCAGCACGTTGCCAAGAAAGCTTTGAAGGAATCAGTTCACACTTGGCAAGCGTCGTGGACTGTGGCCTTGACTTGAAAGATAGCCCTGAGTCATAGTGGGAGCGCTAACCGGGTGGCATAAGCTGCTTACATATCTGGGCGTTGAGCGCAGTGCAGTGCTAGGTTATGATATCCACGTTCCAATAGCTGCGTATCACTATGCTAGTATGAACAGGATTATTGCTTACCATCAGGCACATGTACGACTTGTCTTTTTTTTTACTGGGCAGAGCCTTTATTAACAAAACTATAATACAATGAGAAAACTACACTACACTACAAACCAACCTAACTACTTACACTAAGCACACCTGAATTACGAATGACTTGTCTTGTCACTTTATAGCTATTATTTAAAAAAATACAACCTTAAATCATTAAGATTCCTGATTCGAAATGTTACAAAACGTTACAAGTGCTTGCTTGGAACTTTAAAGGTATGCTCTAATCTGACTTTAAAACTCTGATTAAGCTAAAGATTTAGTATTATTTTTAAGAGCTATGTGTCTGTTGGTCTCATATCTTTAGCCTCTACGTAAGAATTGGACAAATAACGAGTACAGCAATAAGAAATTCACAATACGTCAAATTATTTCGCATCAGCATGAAATATCAAACACAAATATTTTACCCCGATCCCTTACACCTTTCCCGGGTAAAAGGGGAACAGAAAAAATTCAAGCCAATTTGTGTGTTCAAAGCGTCCAGTACGAACCCTTAACGACTGGTTCGGGATACCTTAAAGGATCTCTTTGGACGACATCAATCCGATTTTGTACCTTTAAGAATATATAGGTATCTTATTTTGGGGACAACCCGCTACCTGCAACATGCTGTGGCTACCTCGATAACTGAATTGTATCTCTGTAAGTATTTTCAGTCGTAGGTGATGTGGTATATAAAAATTACGACTATGGCTGAATAGTGTGTGAAAAATAGCAATATTTTTTATCATTAATGCATTTTTTATTTTATTAGTTAAATAACTACTTCACTTTTAATCTTAGTCTTGATTTGTGAATCGTGGGTTTGATTTCACTCTATTATGTTATCATGGAAATTTATTCTACGTCTGAGTGTTTCGAAGTATCTTAAGTAGTGTTGAAAATTATGTTGAGCTCTGACTTTCATAATATTAAGGTTTTTTTTAACTATAATAGGTTCGCACTTGACCTCCATCTCGCCTGATGTTAAGCGATGATGCGACCTACGATGGAGCGTGCTTACCTAGAAGAAACCGATTCACTCTCGATTATTTGCAAAATTTCTGCCTAGTTGGCATTGGATAAGAAGTATTCACCAATTTTAATTTATTTGGTTTTTAGTTTGTTGACTGTTGTCATCATTTTAACTATTGCATATTATTTATATCCACAAAACATTAACATTACCTGTATTAAAAAATCATTTATTAAATATGAAAACCACTTAAAAAGTAAAGTACGAGTAAATAATTCTACAAAATGGAATCTCCAATTTACGCCAAACGCTGTTGACTTTTTAAATAGGTACATACCAATTCCTCAGGTGATCCCGGTTCCTTCATACCATTGCTCTTGTCCGTGCTCCCCGTCTCTAAAACAATAGAATACTTTTATGAAACAACTTAAAATGTGATCTATTCCAATGAAAAACAAGTGAAATTCAGTTTAAAATACTCTTTGGGCTGCTCGTAAGATCTCGTTCATGTTATAAATAGGAAACGTGTTTTTTTTATATATTTAATAAGAAATAACCTGTAAACTATTAAATTTCTTTCCAAAATTAGAATGCTGCTGAATGCTTCCACTATTAGAAGGCCACATTATCTATTATACATGATTAATTTGATAATTACTTATATTTGTGTTTAAAAAAATAATTAAATGCGAAAGTTTGTAAGCTTGTATGGATGTTTGTTTTCATTTCAGGTAAAGAACTGCTGAAGAGGCTGGATGAATGTTGATAAGAGTACATTGATAGATAATATAAGTTATATATACTCTGGAACATGGACGTATAAAAAAATTCGGACGTAGTCTCGCTTAAACCAAAAACTGTGTCCATCGAGTCGGTCACATAATATGCACGTGTGCGCTGTCACCACGGATATTGGGGCTGTCACATACAAGCTGACTCGCACACATCATTACATGCACTACTTTTGTATATGTGTGCGTGGTCGGCCTATCAGTGAAAACCACGCAACGCACACGTGCAAATGTGGCTGACTCTAGTGACACAGGTTTTGTTTTAGCGAGACTACGTCCAACTTTTTTATACGTCCATATTCTGGAATAGAAATAGAAATATTTATTGACCTTATAACAAATTGCTACATTCGGTAGGTAAGTCAAATACAAAATTAAATCAAGTCATAATTAATTCCAACAATATTATTCTTACAGCGATATAATAATGAATTAAGTATCAAAATTAAATATATCGGGCCTACATTAATAAACATCATTACGAACCTTGTCCAAAACTTACTTAGCTAATAATGCTTAAATGGTAATTTTGCTCAAAATTTACAAACTCTGTCAAATTTAGGGCACAATATAATAAACATATTCAACTACAACAAATGCATACATTATCAAACTAACTTATTGACTAGCTGACAGAAGTTCAAATGCGACAACAAAACCTACTCTGATTTATATAAATTGGTATGTGTGTGTTATGTAAATGGATGTGTTTTATAATGCTTATAAATATTCTATTCTAACTAAAGAACTAACTAGAGAATAACTCATAGGTACTCTAATAGGGATGTTAACAATTTTTCGGAACTGCTTTTATTTTGAAGATTGCCGCATGTTTACCGTAATAAATTACATTTCATTTCGAAATATTTGTATTTTCGATGAGTAAATACGCAATATTAGACTAATTTTGAATTTTGCCGCTAAAACACTAACAACTGACATGACGTCACTAGTCGCAAAACATTGATCGCAATTCATGGCTGTATGTCCAGTTTATGTGTTTTCTTATCATTACTTGAATACAAACAATCAAAATCGTCGTCGCTAAGATCGCAAACTATAATAAAAATGCAGAAAAGTAAACAGTTTAGTCAGTTTTCGATAGCTTGTTTTGCGTTAAAGTAGCGTAATAATTCATATTGGTGTTTCCAGTCACGTGACAACAGATAAAAAATACAGCATTTAAAATCATTTATAACAAACTTATTATGTAATATTAAATTATAATAATGTGTTTTTCGATATTCTATTAATACAAACTATCATAAAAACAACATTAAACATTAATTTGTGATTAGTGTTAACATCCCTATTATATTTCCGGGGAAATAACGGAATCGGGAATTACTAATATTTAAAAAAAGACCTTTCAATATCTGTAAAATATTTTCGCCGTTATAAATTGAAGCCAAAAGTTCACTCTTAACACATCGATCGGTTCCACTTAAGTGATGAAACTCATTCATTAAAGGTTCAGTTCGAGCCGATCAACTGTTAAAATCGCTACCACATTCGATGTTTCGCTTTGTGTAATGGTTTTTAATTAAATATTTAAACCTTTGTTCGTATTACAGAGATCCTTGCTGAATTTACGAGTATTTTTCGTTAATTCTGAATTTACTTACAGCGATGATGAATGTGAAAAAATGAATATTTCCAAGCGTACGATTGAGACCCGCTCAGAAATTAAATCTCATTATATTTTTAATTTAGGATTGTCTTTACACTTGGCTTTAAAAGTAAAATATAACATCGCAAGAAAACCAACATGTTCCGCGAAAGTTCTCCAGAGAATTCGAATTTTCGAATCCGAATTATCATGTATCAGCCGACCCGCACTTGGCCAGCGTGATGTTTCATAAAATTTATTATAAATTACTTAGTCTCTTAATGAGACACGATCTAACAAATTTGAAATTAACCTATTATTCAAAATCAGCCTTCATAATTAACGCTATCTTCTGATATAATAATTAATGAACATAATTTTCTACAATCAGGTCAACGAATAAGCGTTCCATGTTTGGTAGGTGACAAATTGACAACTATTATTATCGAATGTTAATTTACACACAGGGTTACACAAGACAAAAAAGCCGAAAGAGATACCTAAAAGTGTCAATCTTGAAAACCCGAAAAAAACGTATATTCACTTTTTTTTAGTTATTTTCACATATTTTGTCGTTCTAATACCAATTGTTATGAAACAGCTGATTATTTTTCATTCAGTTTATACGGCTAATTCTGAAAACTCGAAAACACTACACAAATTTCATGTCCTATTAAAAAAATCCAGTGTATTTAATGACGGTTGTTCCCAGTGATCTCTTCAGTAAATCAACCAATATTCATGAAAGTTGTCATGTTTTTGTGATTTGGTACAACATAAGAGATAGGATAGTTTTTATTTCGATGGTCTTTATGGACAATATCCGAGCGAAACTGAGATGGATCGCTAGTTTTCATATAATACTCGTACTTTGTCACCAGGTTCTCAAATCGACTTCTATTATAGAACAGCTAATGTTTGTACCATTTCAAAGCTGATTACGTAATAAAAATGGTTTATGTTTATATTAATCACCCCTTTCGAGCAAGTATAGGTGTTCTGTCACTTTTATCACGAATATTGGAGCAGCTACGGTGATTGTAATTAAACCGTCAAAATTTTCACAGCATTATTTTGTAAATTTAATAATAACCGCAAGCGGGCCCGACAATAAAACTGATTAATTTGTCAGATTAATCAGGAAGCCATTTAAATATGTGGCATAACTAAATATGTAGTACCTACTTTTCTTCGACTTCTGTAGTGATGATTTTTTTTATAACTTCTTCTTGTTGCGCTGATATATATACCTACTTAGAATTTACATAAAAAATAAACAAAACTGCGTGAAGGGTCTATGGACCCCCAATCGGAACAATGTTTCTCTATCTGAGACAGAAGAAAGCCGAAGAGAAGAGAAGCGTCGGGTATTTCCGTGCACGGTGTAGTGGTGCGCGGTGATCGTGATGTATCGTGATGTACCTATATGTGGCCAAAAAAATGTAAATACATACCGTTGAAATATAAACTAACCAGCCCTAAGATTATAATGTCATGCGTCAGATTATAATCGGATGGTGATTACAATCTTACGGTGATATATTATAGAGGTACAGTTCATACACGGCTGTAACTATAACAAGAACTAACGGAAAAAGGTCTTATTCCACTTCCTGCGGCGTATCGTCTCTATCTATATAAGAAATCTCGTTTCAATAACATCTAACATTTACTACGTGACTCATAAAACACATTCTTCAATCGTAAAACTTTAAACTTACTCAACTTAAGTCACTGTAAACTCATTTACAACAAACTAAATTAATTCCGCAGGAAGCCTGAAAGGGTCGGCTAGCGAACTTCAATTTGCAATTCGTGTACCTATTCATAAGTGAAAATTAGTTTAGTGACGGAAATTAAAGTTAATGTAGCCGACAAGTGACATTAATGTCACCGACAAGTAACGCTTTGATTTGATTTGCGCTGTTATCATGACACAGATGAGTTATGAGCCGATGTGCAACAAATCATACCTACGAACAAATAACTATTATCCCTATTTATTTTTTATCTAGCAAAATGGATTCTTGTAAATATAACATCCATACTAATATTAATTATAATTATTATTTAACTTATAAAGCCAAAGAAGTTTTTTGCTTGAACGTGCTAATCTCAGAAACTCCAGGACCAATTTCAAAAATTCTCCCAAAAATAAAAATAAATCGGTTGAAGGCTTCAAGAGTAGGCATAACTATTTATGATTTTTTTTTTAATTTTCGTAGTTCAGATTTTTAGTTCCGTTTTTTTATTAGTATGTTATTTCGTTTTTTTTTCTCCAGCGCTAAATCTTATTTTTCTGTCCTATAAATTTTATAACTCTAAGGTAGTTAGCAAAATATGTTAAACCGTTTTTACGTGTCAGAGGAAAATTGTACACACGAACATGTGTTATCATATTTTACTACGATATTGTTACTCGTATCAAATTTAATATTAAAATTTAAGTAAGTTTCAGAAATCAAGATCTTTAGTAGTACTGTCAAGTGTTATTTTTCAATGATTAGCTACAAGTTTTTACGCTAGTTTAGCACGCTGTTTATGAAAAGAGCCACACGAAATAGTAATTTCACCAAAACTCAGAAAATTTATGCAATCACGACAAATGGACATTTTCAATATGAATGTGAATTTTCTCAGAAAAATTACACCTGTTTTGGTGCGTTTGTCTTGGACATAAGGGTTACGTAGCTAACCATCTGGATATCTGTAATCTATGTAAAGGTGTTCGTTGCTTCATATGCGGCAATCAGCTCTTTTGTCAGTGATATTATGTCGCTACCGGAAGTACAGTATTTTGGATTCATATTAAAATAGGGATGATGACTGGATCAAAAATAAACCATTCCAATAATTCTGTCAGGTAGATTGTGAAAAAAAGGGAACACGTATTTTTTGTTTGATCAAATTATTAAAAATCGACAAAGATATAGACCATCAAACTTCCAGAGTGGTGGGGAGGGGGATTGTGACGTCAAGTCTACATAAAAATCGGATATAGAGACGTGACGTCAGTCTAAACTTCTAAGCACTCTATCTTCGTCAGTTTTAGTTTTTAAAACAAATTATGTGTACAATTTTAAAGCTATTGCATAGCTTTTATCGCGGGCCTGGGTACCGAATTTTAGTGATCGTGCATCTCTTTCTTATGTTCACAAGAAAGAGGGATGGAAGACCGTAACGCCGTCCTCCCCACTCGGTCATTCGACTTTGAATCTTATTTGTATTAGCTTTACAGACTAAATGCTCTTAGCAGTGTTGCCAACTTAACGGATTTCATGTGATATTTTTTAAGGTAAACAAATGGCACTCTTCAAAATAAAAGCAATTCTGAAAAATTGTTAACATCCCTATTGCTTATGTTGATAAAAATGCATGCAACATGCAATAGCTTTACCGCGGCAGTCCCCGAGTGCCACACTTCTTTTTTTATAATCTAACTCACGGACTAATTAGTTTTTTTAGTCACCATGCCTATTTTTCAGAATTCCGAACAAGGAAATTTTAATCCTACTAATATTATAAATGTCAATGTTTGGATATCTCGTACCACGGGGATATACGAATGGTTCGACGTTCGATGCTCAATCAAATCGTAAAAAAATATGAACGGTTCGGGCTGAAATTTGAAACACAGATTAATATTCTGGAAGAACAATTAGGCTACTTTTTATCCAGGGAAAATAACGGAAAGAACAACGCGAGACCCTACTAGTAATAAAATATACAATTGTTTTTTTTTTCACTTTTGTACCTGCGATTGAAATGTAGAGGTGCGCGTGAGATTCGAACCAGGGGCTCCAGGTTGGCAGTCGCCGTTCTCCCGACTAGACCAGCCATAATTTTAAACTTATGATCACACACAAATAAAACTTTGCATCACTAGTATAGAAACATTGACTTTAGGTACAATTATATTTTGTGTACGTAGGTACTATGCGAACACAATAGATTTATGACGAGGCGTAGGGGGGACTAGTCCCCTTACGGTGAACGGTGACACATACCTACATTAAATTACATTGTGAAAGCCTACGCAATGCTATTCTCATTATGATGAGAAGTTACCTCCTCAATAATCTTAAATTATCTTCGCGTGAAATTTAAATATGGATAGGTCGAAGAAATGAACCATTTCATAACCATGAGATACTGTAGTAGAAGTATTAAGCAGTATTTAGAAGTATTTTTTCATGAAATAAATAATATAATAAAATAATAATTCGTAATATAACGAGAAGCTAATTTCCGTCAAAATATATTTTTTTCAATAACAATTGATACAAGTAACTAACTGTCCTCGAGACTCATTTAGTAGTAGGCTAACCAAAGAGTCGAAGGTTGTGAGTTCGGTTCTCACACAGGAAAACAAATTATGAAATCGTGAATACAATTGTTTTTTTTTAACTACCAGCATTCAATACTTTGTTTGTATAATAATTTGAAACAGTCCCTGTTAAATATCAGCCTAAAAGTATTGTACTACTCATGATCACCACCGCCAAACAGAACAAGAATGAGTTTTAGAATTTAGAAATAAAATTTCAACAAGTTCCCACAACATTAATGCAGAAAGCGAAAACTAACTTAATTAAAGCATATTAGAGGCGAATGTTTACTGACCATAAACAAGCTCCGTACGTGGGATAGGAGGAAATTTTGCGCTTCACGGCTGTCTCGCCGCAAAGGCCTCCGACTTCATGCGACCACGCAAATTATATCATTTTAACGGTCATTTCAAACATACCTAGTAAAACTAACTTTATTACTCAGTTACAGAGTTCAGTTTACAGTAGTATGACTTGATACAGCTGATGGGGTTTTGTAACAGTCAACCGCAGAAAGTAAATCGTAAATCTGTCGACGAACTGAGGACGTTATGTCACTGAGCGGAAACAGTTTCCCATTATTTTGATCTAACTATAATACCCATTTTATGAAATTCGAATTTACAGCTTGCTCCAGTTCTCAAAGTTTACGTTGAAGTAGGTAGAATCTAATAATTTTAATCAAAGTAATTTGTCCCATGACATTTGGAACTGGTTCATTATCAATTTAGTATTACTTGCGTACTACATCTTTACCTATAACAGGTTTGTAAATTTAAAGAAAGTTAACTGATAAAAAATGAAGAATCATTCATCAAATAGAAGGAATCATTGTATTATAACAGCTAGTAGGTACGTGTCGATGTTAGTACTTAAGTTTTTCGAATCCTTTAGTTACTTTCCTTTCTGTATTTTTTAAGCTTCCGAACAGCGACATCTACCATATTATGTTGTTAAATTATAACGTACTTTACGTTAACCTAACCTACCACAGGTTTATAATCTCACGCTTTTTATTATAAACGGACAGCATTTATATTTTACGGTGACACGTATAAAACTATAAAGTCTCCTAATTCACAAATTAACTGTTAGTTGGAGCGCTTCAATCAGCGTTTCCCAAACTTTTGCAATCTCCCCATTTATATATAGCTTGGTCACCTCTCAGCGCGGTCATTAAAGTCGTCTGGATACTACGTTAGCTTATGCAACGGGCCGCTTTCAAACTTTCACCGCCAATTAAGAGGACTACTCTACCTGCGCTCCTCTGAGACCAAAAGATTTCTTGCGTAAGTAGAGGCCATTGTTTCAACTTTGAGAGATACCATTGTAACGCCTACTATTATGGTGTTTAAAATTGAAGCAACCGGATATTATACAAAAGCACGTATATACACACGCTAACCAAGTTATTTTTAGGCTGGCTAGACTAGCAACTCTATCTACTCATTGAATTGATGGCTGCAAATTTTACATTAAGATTATTAGAACTTACCTTTCGACATCGAGACAATACCATAGAAAGGAATCTACGAAAATTTCTGAAATTTGCGTCAATTATACAATAGGAATGACGGCCTCATTTTTGATTCTATGTGGTGTCATCTAAAGGCTATAACTGAAACATAGGAGAAATAATTACTTTGTTATCTTAAAAACTTCCCGTGATATCACGATTTTAAAATCACAATTTTGAACTCTCCCAAAAATGCTTCATACAAAACACTACAGAAGCGTGACGACACAGTGTCGTATTTTCTATGCGTCGTAAGTAAAGTTTGTGTGGTAGCATACGAGTATATTAAATATTGCGTTTAGGAAACTAGTTTCATAACAAATAACAAATGTCGCTTTAAATTTAATGGGTTATCCAATGGTAAATAGATCTTCTAATAATTTCGTACTTTTAAAATGGACTTGCCCATCCAGCTTTGAATAATCATAAAGTAAGTTTAAGCTAAAAAACATCATAATTAAAATTGGTACATATTTCATTCTATTTAAATACTGTCATTACATCAAATAATTTAATATAATTGCTGGACCTGTCGTCACGCTTGTTTACTGACATAAATCTTGTTTAGACAAAATAAACATCCAGTCAACTCCGCATCAGAAAATTCAACTCATTAAATTTCGTATTAAATTGACAAAAATATTAAAACCCGAGTTGTGACTTGTGACCTTTCATTTTCACGTGAAATATCCGAGCTTGTGACAATAATGAGGTTGATTGCCGATTCACAGCCATTTTCCGCGCCTCGTACATCGTCCGCCAGTTTATTGCTCTCATAAATACCACAGAGAATACATCGTAATAAAAATAAACCATAACTTCATAGCTTTGTGAAATAATTATCCGAAAATCAGGTCACATTTTCATTCACCATCATCTAACCCCATACTATAATCCTCTGCTGGACATATTATACATGAACGAAATTTGATTTTGCCACGTTTACGTATCTACGTTACTACTACGTTAAAACGTTACTGTTTATAGCTTCAAAGTGTCTTATATCATTCTACGATAAAATCCGTTGTCAACATTTGTAAAAAACTTTAAGATATTGCCTACTCAAGAGGCCCTTTGAGTTTATTTTTAACCATCAAAAAGGAGGTTCTCAATTCGCAGGAATAATGTTTTTTACTAAATGCACATAAGTAATAATATTTTCACCAATAAAACTCTTGAATCAATTTGGGAAATACTGTTTTGTTTAAAAGTGTATTACTACTTTCCAACGTTTTCTTACAAATTTTATCGACATTAGTCGAGGATATTTTGAAAAATGAATGAATATCTTAATATTTCGATGATATATTATGAGATACTCCGAAACTACACTTTGGAGTAGTAGTGCGCGTAGTTATACTACCCATCTTTTTTTGCTAACGCTCGTTCATCGTTAAGCTAACTTAATAGTTTAGAGGGTTCTAAATCAGATAGAACTATTGCTTCTAAAACTTTAGAAGCAACAGATCTCTCCTTTACTTCTCTATTTTAACTATATTCTCTATATTTTTTTTAAATGTAAGTGGTTTTGTTCACATAATATTATTATCAGATCTAACTTGCAAATTTATAGCACTGTGAGTATCTTACACTCGTTATTTGTACTTCCCCGTCTACTTAATCTTCAATTCTCCTTTTCCATCCTGCGGTTGCCTGGAAGAGATCGCTTTTAGCGATAAGGTCGCCAATTGCTACTTGGTTTTTTTAAGTTTTTATATTTTTGTTTATTTGTGTTGTAATTAAGTGCAATAAAGAGTTTATCTATCTATCTATCTATCTATAGTTTAACTAGTGTATATAGCACTAAGGAAAGTTCCTCAGAGCTAAAATACTAGTTATGTATATGAAAAAATGTGCTAAATGTGAAATTGAAGCCGCTTGTTTGGTTATTCGGAGAAAAATATTTCTTTCTACCTATATGTAATGTACAAAGCTACAGAAACATTTTGTTATGCACACCAGAATAAAAACACAATTACGCAGTACAATGAGTTATATCTAGTGCGATAAATTGCGACCTTATCGCTAATAGCAATTTCTTCTAAGCAACCGTAAATAGCAAAAAAGGTATGTTAATAAAAGAATAGAGTGAGGGACTACCCTCACGGTGCGAAAGTAAAACAGAAATAAAATAACTTTTAGGGACGTGTGATAGTTAAAAATAGACGGCTTAACAATAATTATGTATAGACATTTAATTTTGAAATATAAAATACTCACAATAAATACAATAATTATGATAAAAATACACAAATACCCCTCACAATTAATTTTGCACACACGAAATGGGTACACTGTTGTTACTTTAATATCGCAATAAACGATTCTGAAGCTACATAAATAAAAGAGGAAAAACCCCCAAACAAAAATGTATCCAAATGATTGTACTCGTAAATAAATTTGATATGCAGTTTCAAATGAGGAATTTGAAATGAAGAAACGTCGATGGTCCTTCCCGCTCGCAATAAAACGAAGAGCCGGGACTTGGCGAATCTCGTGTGTCACGATGCGAAAAAGGTCATCTCGGCGCACGACCTGGTTCGCTCTTCCTGCCTTCTACTCTTGGATGTTTGCTTTGAAATGTTTTCATGCATGCGACCGGTGCGTATTTGAAAAATTATACAATACCGTATCAGGTATGCTTATGGGTTTTAAAACTAATATTTACTTTTGACTGACCTCTCGCGTGATGTTACGACGGTGTGTTCTATAGCGGAGCTTGCTTAGCTAATATTTAACCCAATTCACTCTCGACTTTAAAACCACAATATTGCAACAAAGACTGGGAAACCCCCATTCAGGCAATCATAGTCTAGTTGTTTTCATTACAAAAGTGGAGTTAAATTCTTGGTTGGAGTCTTTGAAACGTTAATCATGAAACGATGTTGCTTTTTCGAGCTGCGAACAGCCTGCATAATATATTTAATCTCTGAAAATTTAACTATTCCTATGGTATAATTATTCGTTTTCTTGTACATGTGTGTATATTTAGTAGTAGTATTAAGTAAGCGTCGTTTCCCTCGCTTATGATGTTATGGTTTAATAAGTAACCTATTGTGATGCTATTTGTTTGTGTTTTACTGTAATATTTATATTTGTTTCTACCACAATAAAGAGTTTTCTATCTGTCTACAATAAAAACAACAGGAACGTTATTTTCTAGAAGCGATAATTACAAAATAGCTACACCGGTCACGGACCGCAATAATTGAAATCTAATAGCGCTTGTACACTTGATTTCTAATTAACACCTCAAATGCCATTCCATCACAGTACCGGTACCGGTGGGGTTACTAACGAGTACCTACGCTTCTTGCGGTACTCAACACCGGTACTCACGGGACTGGCAAGGAACCATACTTGTTGCACTGAATGTGGACTCTGCCTGGACTAATTACAGTTTGAGCTATTCTAGGCTAGTGAGGTAAGACCATTTACGTTTATACTAGTTTTAGCCGGTTTTACATGTCCTTTGTAAAATATGCATATAATTACTACAATAAATGTTATTAGCTGTAGTAAGAGAAACTTGCGGAGATAATTGCATTGACTATTCAGCGCGGGTATGCACCCAGCGTCCTAGTCGAACTTCCACACACTGATTATGATTTTTTTCTATCAAATGGTTTCATTTTCAAATACTATGTGTAATGTGTAAATAAATATCAAAGTTTCTGATTGATTTACCTAATAAGAATTTTGAAGTTTGATGTTCAACCACGTCGAAACGACTGAACGTACCGAATTGAAACTTAAGATAACTTAAGCTATACTATGATAATATAGAACATAAGTAAGATTTTTATCATCGTGGAAAATGAAAGAAAACAAGAACAAGTGTTTGTTCTGGGTGGGAATCAACCCAAGATCTTTGGTTCAGTCAGTCAGTCTTTGGTGCAGTGACTCATAATTTATTATATTTAGTATTTTAACGTTGGGACGCAATCATCAGATACAAGCTACCGATGAATATTCGTAACTCGACACAAACATTCAATGAGTAATGTTTGTGTACGAATCAAGTAAGTATTCGGTGTCGGTAATTGGAACCAAAAGTATGCACATTTCCGCAGCGCTTTAAAGTATACTTTATATTAGATAGATAGATAGATAGATAACTCTTTATTGTGACACAAAACAGGAAACAAATTCAGTAACACACAATTATGAACTAGCGCCACAAATGGCGGCCTTATTGCTGAGAGCAATCTCTTCCAGGCAACCAACTTATAAAGGAAAATCACCTAGAACAAGGTTAGGCGAGGCGAGGTGACATTTTCCTTAAAACTTATTACTAAAACTTAATTATACTATTACTATACTATTATACAAAACAAGTTAATTAATATATTTACTAAAAAAGTGAGTTTAATACAAACAAAATGCTGGAAATTATAAACCTACTAAAACTAATTAATATATATTTTTGAACAATTTTTACATGATGAATGTAACATCCAAGATAAAGTAATACACAGCACAGCACATATACAGTAAACAGCAGTGGACAGCCATACAACCACTTACGATTTACTATATATGTATATTCTAAGCAACGAAGTATTATTAATAGGTCAATGATTCTAAGATATAGTTTCAAAACATTAGGAATTTTTAATGTATCGTGTTAAAATATTTACGTATCAGTAAACTACAGTTTTTAGATAAAACTATAACGATGTATTTTTGAATAGACGAATTACAAAATACGGTAAAAAGTCTCAATAATAAATTTCGAAGGTATTTTAGACAGTTAACTAATAGTATAACATTGAATATTATTAAAAACCGTAAAAAAACACAATCTTGAGGTTAGAATCTCTCAATCTCAAGCACCTTTAAGTATTTTGCTAAAAAGTGTGGTGAAGGAAAACATCGTTAGAAAACCGACAATTCCCATAGAATACCATTTATCAAGGACGTGTGTCATCTACCAATCAGCACTGGGCAAGCATGATGCCGGCATTGCTTTTTTTTTTAACTAATATAGGTTTGTTATTCTTATGTAAATTATGAATTTATCTCTTTTTCCTTATGGGATTATTCCCCGAATCCAAGCAATGGGCATAGAGTGAGCTGTTTATTCTGTTATGCTAGTAGATATTATCAGTGTTATATTCTCGTGAAAACCATAAACGTCTGTCGTTCAAAGAACGATCAATCAATGCTCCCATCTACTTAAACAGAGTCTTCAGTAGAATTTCGTCGAACACCAATAATTAACATGGTAATTACTCAAAAGGCTCGACGAATCGGTTGAATGCACACTCTTGTAACCATTAGAAGAGATACCTACAACTCGGTGGTGCAGATAATTATGGTACCGCCACTAACGCAACTAATACTTTTGTTAACAAAAGTAACTTACCTATAACATAAAAAAAAGTTTTTGGGATAAAATTTAAGATAAGCTTTTAAACGTTTACCAAAGACCTGCGAAATTATTGAGTAAATGTTTATTAAGAGCTTTGGGTGCAGAAATGTTTAACGTTAACGAAACATAGGCAACCTACTTCATGTTACTACTGCTAGGACTTCGAGTCTTCTCTTAGAAGGAGAGAGTAATCCATCACAATCCAATCTAATTTGGCTTAGCGGATGATACATTGGCATGTAACACATGCATACAAACACATCCTTCTTAGAACATACCAGTTTCTTCACCATGTTTTCTCCACCTTCAAAGACAGTAGTGATGACAGACTTGCTCATCTGAACCAGGACAATGCTCCAAGGTGTAGATGAAAAAACCTACGACTTAACGCTTGGAAGATTGCACTTTCTCCCCAATAGGCTACCACGGATTCCCAAACGACCTCATCATCATCATCATCCACAGCCTTCTCTATCCCATAGCTGGGAATAGGCCTCTCTCTTACTTTGCCAAACGAGCTCAAAAAAGACGAAATAGAGCTAAAGTAGCCTGACTTTTGTAAACCGGTCGGTTAAGTTCCGAATTAACTCAAGAATCTGTTAGTTCAGTCTCTAGAGTTGTTTGCGAAACTGTAATTGCTACATAAATAAAGGAAGTACGACATCAGAGCGAACCCTTACAAGGAGAATGCAATAAGCGTCGAGTTTACATGGATACCTACTATTACTTTTTTTATACTGAAACAAACTCGGACTATGTTTAGTTTTATTTGTGAGTCGGGTTGCCAAAGCCTATGATGTTGCGAGAACCTTCTTTCCGACGATTCACAACGGTAAAGAACCGTGGTTTAGTGGTTAGGATATTTTCAAAATTATAAAGCTGTAGGATCAAATTTCAGCTGCTCTTTAGTATTTTGCCAAATGCAGATGCAGAAGTCTATTACGAGTAACACTACTGTCTTTTTAGGGTTCTGTAGCCAATATGGCAAAATACGGGACCCTTAGATTCGTCATGTCTGTCTTTCTCTCTGTCCGCCCGTATGTCACAGCCACTATTCTCCGAAACTATAAAAGCTATACTATTGAAACTTGGTAAGTAGATGTAATCTTTAATGCATTAAGATTTTGTTACAAAAAATAGAAAAAAAAAAACATTTTTAGGGGTGTCCCGTCCCATACATAGAACAGAAACTCAAAAATTGTTTTTTGAGCAATACCACTTGTGTGGAGTCTCTATGGATAGGTCATCAAAAATGATATTGAGGTTTCTAATATTTATTTTTCTAATCTGAATAGTTTGCGCGAGGGACTCTTCCAAAGTGGTAAAAAGTGTCCCCCCCCCCTGTAACTTCTAAAATAAATGAATGACTCCCACTTGACCACTTTTATTTTTATTTAAATTAGGTACTCCACAGACTCCGGGGTCCGTGATCTTTGTCATTACAATCATCTTTTTTTACACATTTCTTGGATAAGGAGAAGAAGAGGAAACTAGGGGGGAGTTGGGTACATTTAAAATCTAATTCTAGTTCTCGCCTGTAGAACCGATCACTACCGGTTGGGATTCCGCTAGTAACCGACTCGACAACGAGTGTTTGCCTAATTGCCTTGTGCCATTTGCCTAAGCCGCCGTCAACGACGTATTTTGTCACACAAGACACTACTGTCTTTAAAGATCGAAAACAACATCATTAAGAAACCGGCATGTTCCGAGAAAGACATAGTTCGAAGTCATGCATCATCTGCCAACATACACTTACTTGGCTAGCAATGTGTTCACTTCTCTCACATAACTTCATTTCTAAGCATATTAATTATTACGCTATTAATACTAACATGTAAGTCACTCGATAATTAGCGTTCGAAAGACTCGACGACCGAAGAGTTTCCAGCTTTCGTAATAAAAACATCTAGAAAGTCTTGCCTTAGTGGATGATGAGGAGATAACGGTCAAAAGCACAGAAAAATAATATTGCATTGATACAAAAAATAGTACAGCGGATGCTCTTGATCAAGTTTATTTTCTATTTTAAAACGGAGCTTTTGTGACAGTAAAATACGAAAAATACCTAGTAGGTAGGGTATCGGTAGTAGCGAAGACAGTACTTAGTAGTAAGCAATACGAAAGGGTAGAAATGAAGTTCTCAACTTTCTTAGCCCACTTTGTGTGGTACTAACTGCGTATGAGGGCTGTTCGCGCTAATTTGGAAACAAGTGACTCAAGTTTTAATTAAAATAGCTCGGTTAGTTTGGTCGTAACAGTGAGGCATATTAAAACGAGATGTACGGTTTGGTGATGACAGGGGTGAAAGTTTTGCGGGAACTGAGACAGGGAACTTTGGTTGGAGGTATATATAGTTGAGGCTGTCAGTTTACTAAGCCAAACTAATATACTTATTGGTACTTATTTGAAAAGATTAGTGTTACGAGTACACTAATCTTTTCAAAAAGATTAGTGTACTCGTATCCTATAACTATCGTATTACACAATGTTAATTAGGCTCAATTTTGTTTGTTTATGTTTTATGCATAACCTTCAAAGTTCTATATACCGAACAAGCAGCGCCCCGTGGGCTACCTTCGAAGTTCCCGTAATTTTCCCACGATTTTTTTTAATCTACTTATAAGCGCTATTTTAGACTATAATCTGACTGTATTCTTGAAATTTCAACGCGATCCGTTCAGCTGTTCCGACGTGATTGAACCACAAACGTCCAAACTTTGCATTTACAATATTAATATGAAGTTATAAGTAAATGTATATCTTAGGACTATGTACATTCGTTTTGTGTACCTACTTGAGTTTGTTAGACGTCATAAATTTCGAAAATCTCTAAAGTCTCTAAAAATTTTATAGGAGCCGCGGGAGCTTACTTTTGAAAACGGCGGTAAGAATTTTAAAAGTACTCAATGTATTATATGTAATAATGTCAGGCAAGATGACTCAAAAAATATAATTCCGTCAGATTACTCAAAAAATATGGAGGTATTTTTACTTGTTTCACAAACAAATAATGTCTAAAATACAGTACCTTCAAGTTTCGAGTGACGTCACTTCATGGTACGTCATGTCATTTTTTAAGATAAACTGACGTTACGACCTCACACACTGAGTGGGGGACTCAAGAAGTTTGATGAACTGTATATTTGTCTAATAATCGTTTTAATAATTTTCCCACGTATCGTATTTTTGACAGTTAAAATATCGTTAGATTTGTTTTAATCTATTTTATTGTACCAGTTTTCATGTGTTGATGAAAGAAAGTGGTAGGACTCTTGGCAGATTTCTTTATTCCCACGTATGTATCCCCCAAACGGCCGGATGAATTTTGACAATTAAAAAATCGTTTGATTTGTTTTAATCACTAGGTGTTCTCTTCATGTTCCAATATAGCCACTGTGCTATTGTATTACCATCACGGATATGAAGTAACAACGATTGGCGCATCAAATTGTCTTCTCGCTTGATATTCTCAGAGCGTGCTTGATGATGCTCCAACAATGGATAAGCAACAATGTTGCTATGTCGGGGCATTATTTCTAATACAATTCTCAAACCTGAACTGAACATACGAAACAAAATAAATCAAATCTATACTTATAATAAAACTGTAACGGGTCGAATTCTGTACATACAGTTTTTTGAATTGGCATGATTTTGGTTTATACTAAGGACATTTACTTTTGACATGTTGTTGATTTTGTGGAAAAACAAACATCATTCGAGGCGGGTTTTTTTTCAAATATCAACAATGGATAAATTTGTTTTCCTATTCTTGGTGGATGACATACCTGACTGACTAATTATTATTTGAATAGTATATTTTGACCCAGGCGTCATCTCAATTAAATGTTGAGTTTCGAATAATGCCAGTTTAAATCTAAAAGCACTAAAGGCCATTTAAATCGAACAACGAAGCAACTATCATAAACGTCAAATTGTCTTCTCGCTTGATATTCTCAGAGCGTGATATTTCAACAATGATGCTCCAACAATGGATAAGCAACAATGTTGCTATGTCAGATCATGCATTATTTCATAATGTATCCTATAAAAATCACAATTCTCAAACCTGAACTGAACGTACGAAACAAAATATTAATGAAATATAGAATAAGAATTCAAAACATTTCAATATATTTTTTCAGCTTTCAGACTGAAAATCTCAATAAGAATTCAAACTTTGCCATTAAGCCAATGTTTAAAAAAGGTTTAATCATCAAAGGAAACCGATTATCGTACTTCCAGCAATTAACCGCGACTTATTTATCGGCCATTTAACTAACATGTTCACATCAGGAGATAAAGTGTTCCCATATTTTTTGCGTGATCACCAGTCGGACTGGATTTTTTATAGTAATTATGGCAACTGGTTTGGACTACATTTGTTAAACTAGTGAGGCGATTAGAAACGCTATAGATTTTTTAAATTGGCCAGTATCATTAGCATAAGCATCCTACGAGAACATCTGAGACTCGGAGTTCCTACTATTTCTCCCACAAGGCGATAATTACGGTCAAAATACACCATGTTGAGTACTTGCATGTCCTCGAAAGGTTTCCACATCTTTCTTGGAACATACCGGTTTTCTCACGCAGTTTTCCTTCGCCGTTGAACCAAGTGGTGATGATACATTAGTATAACAAAACTTGGAAAAATACTTACAGCTGCAGAAGGGAATCGAACTAAGGACCTCACAAAATTGTGATTCGGTCGTTGGCTTTTCACTACGTACTACGTAAAAGCAAGTTTTTATTTTATTTAAATATCTTGTATTACCGGACAGGACATAGAATAACTATTTAGGAAAATAAGTACCAACATTATCTTCTATTACCAAGGCCTTTCGAAAGCCTTATTTATAGGTTGTTAAAGGTAACTATAAAATGCGCCAATATTTAAAAACTTTGTTCTTTTTTGTTATAATTGTCTTTCCCGTTCAAAATTTCTTTATAGTTCATACCGCAAAGAAATTGAATGGTTTTTTTTTTTAAAACAAAATAAAACTCTTCATGTCGAAGGAAAATAGGTTTTTTATGACTCGATCTTATACCACATCGTCGCCATCAGACGAGCAGTGATCAAACACTGGCCTATTTCAACATACAAATATGTAAATATAACACTCGAAAAGTATTCGAGAATTGATCTTCAAACAAGTGCTCATAATTATTTTTACAAGACAATTATAAAAATTCTCAACAAGCAACATTTTACGTCGAAAAAACGTTGAAACATAAAAAGAAATTAGCAATCTCAGCCATTTTATAGAGTAGGTCCTTTGGCCTCTTGGCTATGTCTAAGAATGTCGACTGGCTTGCCTGGCCTCTTCATAAATATGGAGTTGGCGATTTAACCGGGTGGTACATCTGCGGTTTTTGCCGGTTCTTTATAAAACGCTGGGTTAAATCATAAGGTTTCTCCGACTTTCATTAGCAGTACATAAAAAGATGAAATTTACGACCGGCAGATGGGGACGTTGTTATAATAGATACTTACTTGTAATTATAGGTACGTGCGTTTTTAATTGTGTGTAAATATCTATTTTGTTTTCTTGTATTTTATGCGTAGGATTCGTAGATAGTCACTGATATAGTTATGGAGTTGCCTTAATAGTTATAATATTTTATTAAAACGACGAATATTTAGGATATTTGTAATATTATAGTATATATATACATATATAGAGTACAATAATACATTAAAATTGGAATAGGTACATACATCATCAAATAGGCTATTCCAGCACCGAGTGCTCCGACCAAAATTAACAGATATGAATGTTTATAATAAAAATAAGTAAATTTATTAATTCAAACAGTAGATAAGGTCTTAAAATTAAAAAAAAAAAACTTAAAATGAGAGGTCTCTTGACATAGTATTATATCTACTAAAAATAATAATACTACGAAACGCTTAACTATATTTTAGTTCAGTTTAGTTTCAGCGCAGACAAGAACATATCAATATTTTAGCTCCTGTCTTACGCGGGATCTCTAATAGCACGTTTTAGCTCTGAATCATAGGTCCCTCGAGCGATCTATCTGCTGAAGCAACGATCAGACGTTTTACTGGAATTACTGCCGCAACCATTTGTCCAGCGTTAGTGGTTACCTTAATAGCTAGTAATGAAAATCATGTTCAGAACTGTGTTCTTTTTATCTATCTACATAACAAATCTATCTATTTATAAATTTGTCTATCGTACAACTTTTATACACTTATTGTATAAAAACTATGGAAAAATATGTATTTATACCAATGAAATAAATAAAAAAAAATAAAAAAGTCTCCGCGTTTATATATTTACATACATTATTACTGTTACTTTATATATTTTTACGTAAATTTTATATCGTGGTGGATTTATAGCGAATACACTTCTACACGTCTTCTACATTTAATGTATTATAGTCTATTCTAAGAACTGGAATTTACGTTTCCATTGTATGATTCAAAACCTTCTCTCTTAAGGAGAGAAACAAGGTCATAATCCACCTCAATACGCTAAAAAGTTAATGAGTACTAAGCAACAGAATAGTTACTAAACTGAAACCGAATATTACCATAATGTACTTATAATAGGAAGAGTTAAGTTTTGTCGGTAGGTAAACAATAGAAAACAATATATTTAGTGATTAGTGATTCTCAGAAATGGCCAAGTCTCTCAGGTCTTTTTTAACTATAGTAATAACCGTTGTGGTGGTGGTGTTATCTCTTCCAGGCAAACTTAAAATAAGGGTTCTACTACATTTTATTGTAAAAAAAATATTTTTTCATCTCACAGATGAAACCACGGCTGTAGTTAGATTCAGATTATAAGGAAAGGTATCTCAGTATTAGATTAGCGGGTTCACTCTCGTAATTACACACAACATTGTATACGGCGGCAGGTATCAGGTCGCTGCGCTGGCGCAATTAGCCCAGCTTTTAAATGCAGGATTGCATTGGCTTGTCTTCAATCACTGACATCGCTGGACTTGCACTTAATGGAGTTTTAAGCGGTTTTAAAATACTTATATAAAGTTCTCAGTACACTGCAGAAACTCTGTTCAGGATAATTGCATTCATTAAGATTATTTTTGGCTTGAACTTCGGTAATTGCGAATCGTTGAAGTTCAATAAAACACAATAAAATGACTTCAAAACACCTTTTTCAACTCCGAGGTATCAAAAACCTTAGGCCTTAGTTTGAACTTTGACAGATGAAGGGACAAAAATCACGCTTTGTCAATTGTATGGAATCTACGATAGTTCAGTTTTACATGACAGTAGTACCATTTTATGTGTGCTCAGTGCTCATCAATGCTCGTCAAATGTTACTTAAAAAAGTAACTGACATGTGCGTGATTTGCCATTCCAAGCTCAATTTCCAGTAAAAAAGACAACACTACCTTGTTTATATTGTTTCCAACTAACAAATCAAAGTGTTTCACACAAACTTTTACAATATTAATGATCTGTTTGTCGAGAATCAAAAGAACGGTTCGCGTTTCCGCGGTCCCTGAAGGCGCGGAAACCGCGACGCCTCAGGCCCGAAGCAATCTAGCGAGGTGCCTCGTTTGCTAGCGACGAAAACTTGCCAGCTCATAAATATTTGAAACATTTACCAGTTACATTTCCCCGCTTTAGGTGACGCTGAGTATTGTCTTTCAAAGGGAAAGATTTGTGCGCGCTGTTAGACAGTTGACTTCACTCAGCGGTTCCCCCGAAAGTTGAAATTTGAATTTTGGAGTAAGCTGCACTTCACTAACAATCATCTACAAACGTGGGCTGTCGACTAGAATGGGTGATAAACTAAAACAAAGAATCGGATGGATTGCCTTTAAAACGCCTTCCCATCGATCTACACCTATTTTGAATTAAGAGGAAGAGTGAAGAGTAATAATAATAATCTTAAACCTCTATAATGTTTGTATTTTTTATATATGTATTGTAAAAAACTTAAAAATTAAGAAAAAAGATTAAATGAGTGAATAATAATAAGAAGTTATCAAGACGAACAATTACCGGAAATACATAATGAAGGACGGTACGGTCGACATTTGTCGGGCATGCCGCCGTCCAGGCGAATCACTTCGTCATGTTATTTCCGGTTGTTCGCATCTTGCTAACGGCGAGTACTTGCACAGACATAACCTAGTAGCCAGGATCATCCACCAGCAACTTGCTCTTCGACACGGCCTTGTCGAGTCCGAGGTGCCGTACTATAAGTACGCACCTCTGCCAGTTCTCGAGAATGGTCGTGCGTTGCTCTACTGGGACCGCTCTATCATCACGGACAGGACTATTGTCGCCAATAAGCCTGACATCGTACTGGTAGACCGGTCTCAGCGCCGGGCTGTAATCGTCGATATCACCGTACCACATGATGAGAACCTCGTGAAAGCTGAGAGGGACAAGCTAGCAAGTACCTTGACTTGGCTCATGAGGTTACCGCCATGTGGGATGTTGATTCGACGATCATAGTCCCAATAGTTGTGTCGGCAAACGGCCTTGTAGCGAAAAGTCTCGACCAACATCTCAAGAGACTTTCGCTAGACGGTTGGATTAAGGGTCAGATGCAGAAGGCGGTCATCCTCGACACAGCGCGCATCGTCAGGAGGTTCCTCAGTCTGCAGCCCTAACCACCGGTAGCTTGGGCCCTGCCCCGCTGCTGGCGGCACCCTAGTTTTTAAGTTTTTTATAATCTTTATATGTTTTATAACTATTGTAAAAAACTTTAAAATTAAGAATTAAAATAAATGACTGAATAATAATAATATGATTCTTTATTACATCCACAAATTTACACCATAAATAAAGAGTAAGTACTAATAAAGATACGTTCTGTCAACTGGTAAGCACGTTTCAATGTTGACCGCATTATCAGGCGAGATGCCAGTTAAGTGTAAAATAATAGTTTAAAAAAGGGGTTATTGGCGATTCGCTACAAAGTAAATTCGTCACAATTTGTACACTTCATACATTCAAAGTAAACTCGCTACAAGTTTATGATCTAGAATATCGAAGATGCTGACGAGCGTACTCAGGTTTTCAAAAATAACCTTTTCAAACTTTTCCTTGTTGGAGTATTACGTTAAACTTAACAATCTTGGGAGGAAGAATATTGCGTTAGATCGGTGTTGTAGAAATGATGGGAATAATCTTCATTAGAGATAAATAACACTAGACACCTACTAATAAACCATTTACCTATTTAAAATGTAATCACAGCCAGTAATTATTATCTAAAAATAGAACATTGATGACAAAAGACAGCAAAGAAATGACAAAGAAGCAAAAGACGATAAGTACTTAAAATGTAAGAAAATACTTGTCTGACAACCCTGAGGTTTTGTTTGGTCTTCTGTAAGTTGCATGCATTCATGGTTACATGCAGGAAGCCAGCGCGACCTTAAATATATGAAATTTTCACAACCAAGAAAACCGTGGGTGAAAACAATAAATTTCAGGAAGACTGCTGAGGAGGGTTGATGTGCTAAAGCCTTTTGCTGACTAGGTATAAAATTCCATATTTTATTGATACATATATATATATATATATTTCGCATAAATCAAAAGCAACTTTTATGATCGCAGATTTGGAACATAAGACTTTCTCTCACAAACTTACAGAGAAATTACAGGGCTTAGAGATATAAGATCTTAGATCTCTGGGTGACGAGCGCAGTGCAGTGCTAGGTAATGATTTGGACTCTTTGTGTTCCAATAGCTGCGTGTCACTGTGGCGTTATGTGTCAGGCATGTTGTTTACCATCAGGCACATGTTATGACCGTCTCGTCACTCTTTAGTTAAAAAAAAAAATATATAAAGTGGAAGAACGATTTCAAAAATAAGCACACTTTTAAAAGTTATCGGTTTGCTAATTTCTATTAAGTGAGGTAGTACATATTAGGTACGTATAATTAATTTAGAAACAGATTAGAATTCAAGCACTACAGTACTAGATATTTTTCATCTAGAATCCAGTTCCCAGAGATAACATCAAAGTAGTTCCAATAGCTATGTATCTTTTCTGAGTTCAAGATATAAGCCAAAGTAGTTTATCAACGTGAATAGGCCTCGCTTAACGACCCCTTGTTATCCCGTTGATTGGTAAACTTTGATTGAATAGACTGTTCCTTCTTTAGGGCTTTCTCACACACTATTCTTAGTAGTTGCTATCTGTGATTAAGTTAAGACGTTCACCACGGTGACAAAACCCTACGCACACGTCACGATGGACAGACCAGTCAGATTCTCGCTGGACTTCTATTGTGTATATGCAAATCACACAAGCTACTTTAGTTAACCTCTGCACTAGTTACGTATATAAAATTAGATCTAGAGCTAAAAAGCGCAATTACAATAATTATTTATTTATTAATAATTACAATACCACACACAAACGAAAAAGTCTCAAGGTAAAAAAATTATAGAATATGTTTTAAAACGTACAATTTGAATACTGCCATGGAACTCCAAAAGTTGTGATTTATTTTTTTACTTTTATAGGTTTAGTATTTCAAAGATGTAACATTGATACAAAAGCAACCTGCGTACTAACGCCCTTAAATGGTAAATTCATCTGACACATTGTTTCAAATAATTTGCAAACTTGAAAGGGTTTTTTTTTACTTTTCCACTATCTAACAAAAAGAGAGACAAAGGAATGTCGTCCCAAGAAACAAATTCCACAGCCAATATTCTAGCTATTTCCTAACAATTTTTTCGAGCAAACGTTGGGTATATTTTTGCAAAACTATGCTGGGTGAAAGAGGCATACCTACTAAAAGAAAAGTTGGATCAATGGCCACATCATATGGTTACAATTACAATTTCATATACTAATCCCAGTAAAGTCGTTGTTTCATTATAATAGTAGTGTCAAGTTTCTTCCAAATAGTTTTTACCGTACCGTACTTTTGAAAAATA
Organism: Ectropis grisescens; assembly: GCA_017562165.1. Taxonomy (NCBI): domain Eukaryota; kingdom Metazoa; phylum Arthropoda; class Insecta; order Lepidoptera; family Geometridae; genus Ectropis; species Ectropis grisescens. Next base: position 15,629,921 of record CM029784.1, read on the forward strand.
CCAATATATTACCTATCTGATCAGCATACATTTACGTCACATTGCGTCCATATCTTCCCAAGATAAAATATATATAATAAATAAATATAAATATTGGTGGACAATTCACACACAACACCATCTGACCCCAAACTAAGCAAAGCTTGTGTGATGGCAGCCAGATAGCTGATACAATACTTATATAGTTTTAAATACATACTTATTATACATAGAAACACCCAGACACAGTGCAAACATTTGAATTCATCACACAAATATTTGCACTGGGTGGGGATCGAACCCACGACCCTCGGCTTCGCAGGCAGAGCTACTACCAACTAAGCCACTAGGGCAGTCATGGCGCCCTTATCTCCATATATATAATATACATTTATCGCGAATTAAGTCAAAATATTTTATCCTAGGTTTTGTCTCAAAAGAAGTTTTTTTACTATCAAAAGTATCAAGCAAAAACTTTTATCATTTAGTTAAAGCTCTTTATCAACAAACAAATTTAATTTTCCGTATTTAATCTCGCAATTAGAACTGAGCAATAATTTGCAAACCCATTAAACTTATTTACTTCACGACTCACGGAAAAGCGACTGGCAAGTCTTTAACTCGTTTAAAGCACAAGCAAACACAATTAATAAATAGTATTTATAATGTTTGTAAGAACGAGTAGATATGTATGGATATTTGTTACACTTTCACGAAAAAACTACTGCAGGGATCTGAATGAAATTTCGTTCGTAGTTTCGTTCTATACTAATATTATGAAGCTGAAATGTTTATTTGTTTGAACACACCAATCTCAAGAACCACTGGACCGATTTTAACAATTCTTTCACCGTTGGATATGTACGTGTTCCTAAGTGCTATAATAAGATGTACCACGGGCGAAGCCGGGGCGGATCGCTAGTAGACAATAAGTTTGGAACATCATCTGAAATATGCAAATTTTTGTTTGTGTTTCTATGTATAACAAGTATGTATTTAGAACTATATAAGTATTATATCAGCTATCTGGCCGCCATATCACAAGCTCTGCTTAGTTTGGGGTCAGATGGTGTTGTGTGTGAATTGTCCACCAATATTTATTTATTTATATTCATTTGTTTCACTAGATTTAAGAATTTATCTTTTTGTTTATTCATTTTCGTTTTTGTGTTGTGAACAACAAAGTGTTCCTATCTATCTATTAAATTCAATTAGCGCTTTTACTGCCTAATGACAAACGTCAAAAACGTAAAATTAGACACAAACGTTGAAAATTGACACTACTAATTTACTGTGCTCAAATTAAGATTTGTTCATTATGATTTTAGTAAGTACAATATATAATTCAGTCCAAATAGACCGCAACCAAAAATTTCTCGATTTTCGACTCGTGTAAGCTTAAGTTACATTGCTATATACTTTTACAGCTCGTGATGAGGTGACCCATCATTCTCTAACATTTCATTAGTTTCGTCTATAAATATACTAACCACATACAATACAATATACACATACGTACAATGAACTACTTACATTTGAAAATCATTTGATTACATTTTATATTTTGCCCTTGGAAATAATGAGTAAGTATCCTGATTATAAACAAGACGCCTGCTTAATAAGGATCAGCGACGTCGGAATAATTTGAGAATAAAGAGTCAAAATTACTGCCTAATTATGCACTCCGCTCTTCTCTTGGTCTTCTGGAGATTTGAGGTCTTTGCCTAACCCATTAATTTCTCTGGAAATATTACTCTTCCAAAACTGGTACCTAGATGATGAATGATGTTTACACATTACTACTTAGCAGTACAACTGACTGATAATGTAGTAGTAGGGGCTTTTTTCCGCAACTCGACGTCTCAGTGCGCCTGTTTTGCGTGTGGGGAAGTGGGCTTCACTCCCCCCGCCAACCCAACTCCAACAGAACTGACTGATAATGGTATACTTTTCAAGACAAACCACTAGTTAATAAAAACAAAGTCCTACTAGATAGATATATTAAATCTTTATATCTACCTAGACAAACTAGCAGGATTTTAAATACGATAGTAATTCTGTATGTGTGTATATTACGCTTTCAAGCCTGACTGACAGCCTGACTACTGAACTGATTTCAATGAAATTTGACACCGAGATATTCTATAGCCTGAAAAACGACATGGCGGACATTTTATGGCGAAAAAAGGGTTTAAATATTTTTCTACGTAAATTTCGTAATTTTTGAAGCTAGAGTCTTGTAGCTCATTTTGAAGCTTTTAATTAGATACACAAATGTGGTATTTTATCTAAAGTTTGTAATGTTACATTTGACTTGTATTGGCTGAAAATAATTTGTCATGAAAAACTGGTACCTAAGCGGAAGGTGTTACACCGCAAGGCACAGATATCATTACAAATGTAATTCACGCGGTTTCACCTGCTTAGTTTCCCATCCCGTTATTTTCTCGGGATAAAAAATAGCCTTTGATATTCGAGATATTATCTATCTATGTATCAAATTTCATCTAAATCCCTTCAGTAGTTTTCGCGTGAAAGGTTAACCAACATACATCCATACATTCTTACAAACTGTTGCTTTTATAATATTAGTACATCTTCCGTATATAGTACTAGTATCTGTTCCCATTGCTTCAAATACTTAGGTACTGATAGTTTAATTATTTTCGTCGCCCTCACAACACAGTACAAAGCCACTCCACATTCCGAGTAAAGGAATTTATTCCTTTACTCGGAATTTATTCCTTTACTCGTTGTCCCTGTTCAATTTCATTTCCTGCTTATTATATTGGTATATTAATAAACACAAAACGCCAAGTGCTCGCAAATTCCACTCATATTCATGCATAATTTTTCAACAGCAAAGCGTAGGTTCTACTTTACTCTCGTGCTAGTTTTACGTTTAAATATCTAAATTCAAATAGGTCATAATAGAGTTAAACGAGAAGTATATTTCAAATACCAGTTAACGCAATCGCTTGCAAGTAGATACCGAGTACTTAGAAGTATTCGTTTTTTTGTATGTGTATCGGATATTATACGTTACGAGTAGAGATACTTACGAAATTTTGTTTCGATATGTCAATGAATTGTACGTCAAAATTTGTTTTTAATATTTGATTGGGTTTTCATTTAACTAATGTTGTAAACCAATAGGTTATTGTATCTATGGTAGACTCTCCTTGTGGCTCTGTTAATGGTAAGTCTGCCAACAGAGCTGTATGTTCTGTGTTCAATTCCCACCTAGGACAAATGTCAATAACATCACACTCCTCTCCCCCTGTGCCATTTATCTCTAACCTGTAAGCCGATCTCATTCTCGTACACCCCTTGATGGATCTAATTTCGTCGACTCATCTAACTGGTAAGCTGATGGTCTACCAACGGAGCGGCTATCTATGGTAGGTCACTCTATCAGAGATCTACTCCACAAATATATGTGTGATGAATTCATATTTTTCTCTGTGTCTTTTGTCTGAGTATTTCGTATTTACAATTATACAAGTATTCGTATACCTTACAGCATACTGATATTTATTAGTCTAGATAGTCAAGATAACGAAAGTATTGATCAATCAAGCTTCGAAACACTGAAATTGACAATTAATGATAATGACAATATGAGCCATAGGACACATCGTATGCACAAACTAGAAGGATAACTCCATATCAAACTTAAGTACGATTCGCGATTCCATAAGGGTCTCCGCAGACTACAGACTTTCTATCGGCCGACAGTTTAGTCGAGTTGGACTGATCGTGCACACACTGGACCAAAAAACCAGTAGGGTTGGACGTGAGTGCGCAGTGTTAGTGAAGAGATCAATCGCGTGGAATGTTGTCCAGAAATATTATTATTGGTTTATACTTAATACAAAGGAGAAGAAGAATAAAGAAGACAAATCGAGAGTATAGTAATATTGGGCACATCCCATCTGCAGTAATAGATTATTGTAAGGGAAATTTTACACGATTCATTCTAAATTACTAGATTATCCGAGTATTTTTTTCTCCTATTATCAAATGAGTATAACCATTTTCAATGAACAACTCAAATTAATTGGACCTTCAATAGCAAAGGAGGATACATATTTAAGACTTTCTATGGCACAGAAGAAATTGAGCGCTACGATACGGTATTTAAAAAAAACTCGAAATTGCCGTATTCCTATCGCATTTTTGCTCCTAATTTGTCGTGTTGAATTCCCATAATACTAGATACGGCAATGAACAGCCAGTAAAGCCTACTGTTTAAACTAAAGAAGTCGTGAATTGCCGTATATTACGGCAATCGCAACACTGACTATCGGCCGAGTCGGCCGATGAAACAATCGGTAGGTGTGCGGACGGGGGTAAGAGCACCATACTGATCAAGCGGCCCGCCGATAGTTTAGTTTGAAGGCGGTTGTGGAGCCCATCAAACTATTTGGTCAGCCGATACTGAATCACTGTAATGTGCGCTCTTGCATACATCTTCATACTGATTAAAAAGCCGATCAAACTATCGGCCGATAGAAAGTCTGTAGTCTGCGGGGAGTCTAAGTTCTCATGGAAGTGTAAGGCTAAATAAACTAAGAAAAGTAAAACATTCGAAGGTAAAAACCTTCACAGCCGATTGACTGACGCTGGTGGGTTTCCATTTATGGACTGGTCTGAGCTAGCTCGCACGCTGATTGCATAGAATAGCCGCTGCTTTTCTTCACACGACCCGATCTACCCCCTACTGTTTCCTAGCGATTGTGGAATGCTTAGGTGTACGAGGTTGAAGCTCTAATGTGAGAAAATCGTAGGCTTCCTTATAGCTTGACCCTGGTACAAATGTATAGGCAATACATGGTACAATGATAGCAAAGGTTAAACAAATTAAACAGGTGAATACTGTCGATCAATGTTAATGTGAGGAGTTATTCGATTCTATTTGAAGCTATTTATAGGTAGATATTCGATTAAACTGAAATACTTAAACAATGAACGTAATCATTGAATGGGTTTCTTAAGTTTTTTAGAGTTGAGAATGTATTATTTTTGGGAACATTTAATTAAAATGTGGCTTGCTATATTAGTGTTTATGACTTGTAATATTATTGATCAGCGTTCTCAGTTTTACCGAAGAATTTTATCTAACATGCAAAAAGCTCTCAGCAGCTTATTTTGTCGCCCAACCGCTTACCAACAGTTGCGTTGACGCCAAAAGTAGTATGACAATAAAACAGGCTTCAACAAATTTTTACCTTACAGAGATATATTAAATTGTTCAGTTATCTAGTTAGAAATAAATCACCGTGATTCAATCAAGCAAGAACTTTACAAAATTAAAGTCTAACGTTATCTTATCTAGACCACAAACTTAAAGAAAAGTAGTTAAAGTTGTCCCTCTCGGGAGATATTCTACGTTCTAGCCTTTTGAATCCCATTATTCCTAAAGGTTATCTGCCTCGAACACCGATATAATTTATCTGTAAAGATAATTTAAGATTACACTAATATTAAACGTGCTTATTTAACCACAATTACCGAGTACTAGTATTGGATAAAGTGACAAAGCGTTTGTTACAAACGGTGAATAGATTGGAAGTTAATGCAAATGCAAGTTGCAAATGGCGCTTTGTCTTGAAATTTTGCTGATGCAAATACTTTACCACAGTATCCTTTCTATGCATATTTAGGTGACCCATTTAAGCTGAAGTGAGTTGAAGCCTTCTTGATTGCAACTACTTAAAGAGAGAACGTACAAATTCGGCGCTCTTAGAACTTAAAATTAGTATTCGGAAGCAAAGTTTCCACGCGCTTGTGGAACCCTGTGGAGTCTCATGACGGAACGTTGGCTAGATTAGTGGAATTGTCTATGAGTATTGTTTGTCTTTAACTTCAGAGAATTGCAGCTAAATGAATAAACCAGTAATTTTTGCAGTCCCTAGATATGACCCATGGTATTTGTAAATTGCTGATTGAAATTACGACGAGATGTTGTATGTATTCGTTGTGTACGGTAAGTGCGTATGCTTTTTCAGGCATACATAAGTATGTCCTCAAGTATATTCAGTAAGTTAATGTTGGTAGGGCCCAGCGCCTTCTGCTCTATATAAAGTTTGGAAAACAGGAAAAGATATCTAAGGATATCATATGCATGTATTATGCTATAGATCCATTCTTGTTAAAATTTAAACTAAAATTAGAAAATTTTGTTTTTTTTTTAATCAAGGACTGCCTATTTATTTATTATCATGTTTGTGATGTTTTTTAGTAGTTAACCAGAGTCCAGGTCATCATCATCAACAGCCCATTAAATGTTCCCACTGCTGGGACTCGGGGCCTTCTCTCGCAAGGAGAGAGTTAAGGCCACCACGCTGGCCCAGTGCAGGTTGGGGATGACACATGACTTCGAAAGATTCAAGGTACATGTTGGTTTCCTCACGATGTTTTTCTTCATCATTTAAATTTTTTAGGGTTAGGGGGCATTACGCACATGACTTCGAAAAGACAGTGGTGCGTGTGGGGATTGAAACCGGGTTCTCCGGGTCGGCAGGTACCGTTCTCCCCTCTAGACCAGCCATAACTTAAAGAACCCAGGTCACGCGCTGCTTTTCAGTCCATAAATCGTGCACCTCGGATATCGATAGCCTACTTCGCTGGTACCATCCCTCAACATTTCAAATCTCAACGACTAACCGATCGTCATACATCAGTCTTGAATAGATCCAAGATAACAGGTCTACTAAAGGTCTATTAATAGGGTATGGATCACAACGTCTCTGCCGCCACGACAGGAAAACTTGTAGAGGTTATAGTTGGTTACACTCCGCGAGGTATAAGCTGAGCTTTGCAATAGTGTGAGTGATCACCAATCAGGCAGGAGCTTGAAATTTTGTCCGCGAGGTATAGGCTGAGCTTTGCATTAGTGTGAGTGATCACCAATCAGGCAGGAGCGCGGCGAGACAGAATGGCGCCGCGCCTAAGGCCGGTTGTCACACCTACACTATCCATGTACACTCACACAAATGCAAAGCTCAGCTTATGCCTCGCGGAGTGTATCAGGTTATCACTCTAAGGTGTCGAGCCAGACATACCCCGTACGGTGGACAGTACGTCTACCATTTCGGCCATACGTTGTGATCCATTATTTTGCATTGCCCCACAAAAGAATGGAACACAACGTCAAACGAACTTTTGCAAGTTTTTTTGTATCTGAAAAATTCTAAGCAGAGCTACAGAGTAACTGGATATAGACGGTCACATAAATTTTTGCAGAGCCAGCTGCGTCTGTAGCTAACATGCATCTCAGATTTATCGCCTTAATAAGACCTACGTCCATTAATGTTATTTGTGAGAATAGACATTCCAGTATATTTGCCATTGCTACATTTATATTTAAATATTGCATTTAAATGGCCTTAGTAATATATCACAATGTCAATTACATATATCCTCTGTATCATGCCAGAGACTGCAGAGATAAAGGTTTTGTGAATTTAATTTTATTTATTTATTTGAACAGATAGACTTGAAATTTGGAACAAAGACTACTTTTTATAAACTTTTCTTTTTATACACGAAAAATACCGTGAACGGAAACTATGCAGGTAAAAAAAAGATGCAGGGCACTTACAAAAAATTATTTTAATGGGCGGCCTACTTTTGCAATATATTGATTTTAGACAGAAATTCTGCAGAATTCGTAAACAAAAATGGAGACTGCATATTTTGATTTAAATGTTCTGCATTTTATTTTATATTATCATACATTTATTACTTACTAGTGGCCCGCCCCGGCTTCGCTCGTGGTACATATAAACTATAGTCTTATCACTGAGAGTTCACGTACATATCCAACGGTGAAAGATTTTTGTAATCGGTCCAGTAGTGGCTGGGATTAGGGCGTTCAAACAAAAAAACTCTTCAGCTTTACAATATTTGGTAGTTTTTTAATGAGGAAAAAGAAACTCTCTGTATCGTCAGTTTCATATTTCATACTTTCCTAACCACAACAGAAACTTTTATCAACAAAGTCCTAAATTTCCCACTAGCTTAGTAGGTTTAAAGCCTTATCGCGAAGCATCCGCCTGGAGAGGCGAAGCCAACCAATAATTCTTTCACGATTGAATCTCATGAATCTGGCCTTGACTGCGGACTGAATGCCATTCGGCTGGTGGCCTTGCCTGCGAGATCTGAGTGCATAATCAACTCGCACTCGTTTATCATTGCTTCAATGCAGAATTTATACACTTAATAGTTTTGCACTGTAGCTTCTTTAGACCGATGTCGACAAAATTGTTTAATGGTCAAAAATATCGTTATTACCTTCGTGGGATAATTTATTAAGATTAGACCACTATATTTTTAAACAAATAACTCTTAATTAGAGTTAAGATATCTTAGATGTTTAGATATCAATTATTCAATTATTAAAATTTTCTTTCAAATATTGCACTCAAGAGTAACAAGAATAGTGAAGATTAATTCAAACATATACGTCCGTAACGTCCGTAAACCGACTTTATAAGCAATTTTTTCTTCGTTAATTAACAGTTTGTTAACTAAATGTGCAACAGATACAAATAGTGATTACTATTCATTTAAAAATCCAGAACGACATTAATCTAAGCATATTCATCAGAAATGTCAGCGCAAAGCTGCAAAAGATCAACGTTCGTTAGAGAATTCGATTACATTCTATCCATTTATCAACATATCCATTACTCCTAATACCAGATGACTCACAAGTTTATTGCACTCTGAATCACAAAACTACATACGCGAACTTAGCATTGTACATATAGCCTTAGTAATGGCAACTGAGTTATGCAAGCACCCACGTATTCAAATAAATATGTCGGTAATAACTTTCCTATAGAAACTAAATCGTCCAGTCACGACTGAAGTAGTTCGTACCACGAACAGTAAAAGTTAAATGCATTCTCAACTTTACCATTATCATTTTAAAGGTGTTAGTTTTATTGATTTGTGCCAACTGTACGTTACGTATATAGTACGTTGTCTATCTATACCAATTGTCAAAGCACACAATAGTCAAAACGTTATGTATGTTAATAACATCGTATCTGATGGGATTGATCAAAGCATGTCAGTCGTTGGAATTCTATCGACATAATAGGAGTTGTAGATCCACTTATTACAATAGTTGTGATACAATTACGAGCTTGGAAATGACGTACTTCTTAATTTTATGAGACGAGACAACCGCAATAAGACAATCGAGTATTTCGATACAAACTATTTTTCAACTTAACACGAGACAATTATCGTAACAACTAGAATTTAATTTTTAAATGAAAGCTAACACGATTGTTACACATACTTTAAAATTATTTATCGGATAACTGACGTGGTCGGCCTAGTTCAAATTAAGTTTTATTCGCATTCGGCTTTGACCACAAAATTTGTGAATTTTTAATTATTATTTATTTGTTATCTATCTCGTATAATAGATTTTAGCTAAGGTAACTAAAGACGACATTAAAGAGAAGGCGCAGTAATGGAGTCATTGTAGCGCCAGCAAACGAAATCTCATGGTTGGCTTGTCTGAAAAAAATATACTTCAAAAACTTAAGGACAAAAAAATTACTTCAACTATTATGCTATTTACATTCCAATAACTCATTCATTTAAATAATCCCATGATCAGAGTCCCATCCGGTGTCTTCTCGGTTAACTTGCACCATATTATCCCAGTTTAAGCCGCCACAACTCCTAGACAGATCCGATAAGCCAAGTTTCTGCGTTATTGAATAAGCAAGTTCTCTCGTATGGGAGTTGAAGCCGCTCGCTCTTAATTAGGCGTTTCGAGAATGTCCCTGTTACAAACTCGATGTGCGACACTAAAACTTTTAAGCTTATCCTTCGGCTTAAAATAACACGAGGAAATTTTAGGAGCCAGACAAAATTAGTATCTAGGATGATGCCGTTACCTTAACGCTTGCTTTTATACGTAGGAACAGTTTTGAGGATAGTTTTAATGGAAACATTGTAAAATTAAACAATGATAATACTAAATTAATTAGATCCGATCAGGAAATAAGTAAATTCACTATGGTCCTTGATCTCTCTTATTGAATCTTCAAAGAGTCTGCTTGGGAACGTAGCACACTTTTGCCTGATAGTATATTGCCAAGCGTAAATGTATGTTCATAATAAGTTGGTGTGTGTCAGTTTAGACTTCCCAGAGAAATTACAGGGCACACAATTACAGAGATAAATCATCGCTTGAGGCCCTCGTGGCTTAGTGGGTAGTAGCTCTGCCTACGAAGCCGAGGGTTGTGGGTTCGATCCCCACCTAGTGCAAATATTTGTGTGATGAATTCAAATGTTTGTACTATGTCTGGGTGTTTCTATTTATAATAAGTATGTATTAAAACTATATATGTATTATATCAGCTATTTGGCCGCCATAGTACAAGCTTTGCTTAGTTTGGGGTCAGATGGTGTTGTGTGTGAATTGTCCATCAATATTCTTAAATCTCGAAATGACGAGGGAGTTGGTCTCTTCATGTTCAAATAGACATACGGCTATGTGCTGTTATGGGTAGGCGCACGTAGACGTGTTGCATATAATCAGGTGAATGCCTTATTATTAGTCGTATCGTCTCTCTTTGATGTAGGTATGAAAAAATCGCACTTTCCGTATTTTGTCTAATACAAGTAGTAATCCACTTCCCCGTGGGGTTTGCCTTACGAGCAAATACTCGCTAGCTAATTGAGGCCATCTATCCACCAATGGTCTCACTACGTTAGACTAGATCTAGACTTGTACCAGACGATGAACAACAATGTTTGTCCTGAATCTGAGAGTTCATTGAACTTGTGTTAGTACATAATATTTCTTAGCACATAGAATCATACTACATTTTTGGATCGTTATTTATTTTTCAAAAAAAGCTTTTAACAATAAAAAGCATCTGTTTAAAGCCCCAATATCAAAGAATATTCGTAAGAGGCTGATAAAAATCTACATCTGGAGTATTGCATTGTATGGCAGCGAAACGTGGACCATGACTCAAAGGGATAGGGAAAGATTAGAAGGCTTTCGAAATGTGGTGTTGGAGGAGAAAGGAGAGAATCAGCTGGAAGGAAATGAAGAGCAATGAAGACGTTTTGAAGATGGTAGAGGAGAAAAGAACATTAATGGAAACAATAGAAAACAGAAGAGGGAAGATGTTGGGACATCTGATACGACACGACAACTTCAGTAGAACAATAATGGAAGGTAAATTAGAAGGGAGGAGGAAGAGAGACCTAGGAGAAGGTACATGAACCAAGTGAAGGAGAAGATAAATGTAGTGTCGTATCAGGAAATCAAGGAGATGGCGAAGTGTAGAAGTACATGGAAGGAACTCCACCGACAAGAGCGTCGCTCTTAAATTATGAATGAATGAATTTATTTTTCAATGTGCTCAATTGAGCTAAAGTGAAATACCTGGTAATTCTAAAACAAATGACCCGGATACAGAAACATAATTATATTCAAAAGAGAACAATGCCAATTTTAGCGAATAACATTTTGGTTTATATAATTTCAGTTTGAGTAAGTATTTGACTGTTTGTAGAGAATTAATTACTATGAGAGAACGTTCGTTAACTACACGCTGTTTTGCAGTTTTAACGATGATTTTTAATAACTTATTTATTTGTTGTGCTAATAGTTTTAAATGCTATATTATAAAACACGACTTATGCTAAATTTTGTGTCTGCGTACGTTTGAACTACATAAATTTATGTCAAAAATGTATATGCCACTTTGATGTTGTTCAAATTCACATGCAACTGCTAGTAGACTAGTAAATCTATTAATCTCTAAAAAAAGGAAAATATGTACATTTATACACAGCTTGTATCGGAGGTATTTACCCAACTATGCGAGGGAGAACAATGGCGAGGCGGCCCTCGAGCCTCGAGGCGCTTGCAAGTGAAGGCACTCACGCGCTCGAGCCGAGACTCTTCACCTTGTTACCTTATTGCAAAAGCCTCGTGTCTCTGATACCTACGTCTTGTGAAGCACTTACTAACCCTTGACGGATATAGAACGAAAATTTAATAATATATGCTCCTTACAGTCTTATCTGTTGTTCGTTCTAAATAAAATAGGTGGACAATTCATACACATCACTATCTGACCCCAAACTAAGCAAAGCTTGTGCTATGGCGGCCAGATAGCTGACATAGTACTTACATAGTTGTAAATACTTATAGCACATAGAAACACCCAGACACAGGACAAATATTTGAATTCATCACACAAATATTTGCACTGATTCTGAAGTCGTAATTTTAGAAAGTTTTCCTGGATACGAATGCCAACATAACTATTACCCGGTTCCAAAATGATTGTCGCAGCCACAAGTGGGCTCCCCGCATCGGTTTATTTTAACACGATTTGACAGTTGATAGAACACTGCGTGAAATTATCTCCAGTAGATGTGAACTGGCTGCTAATGATAATCTGCATAAAAAGTCGCGTTTTCCATAATTTAAAGTAGCTTATCTATCTAATCAAACCGAGGCGTGAAACAAAGCGAAGCTGTTGCTCCCAACTCATTCTCATACAACCTTAAAGAAATGTTTAAAACCCTGGTTTCAGCTGGACGTGGGAATATCAATAGCGAATAAATTTCTGACATCGATACGATGTACTAATAACAACTTCCACATAATGGTTGACTTATAGGTAGTTGTTGCTTAGCGGTCTAATTGATTCTTCTCTTCAAATAGTTCTTTGGAAGAACTTGAATTAAACCAAGACCATAGTTGAAGAGGCGTGTACGTTTTATAACTCCAGTAACTTAACTTTACATAAAGATCATCTGTTGACGTAACTAAATAATAGACAATACAAAAGCGCACGCACCCACATTCACCAACACGGAAATGACTATTTCACTAAGCTAATGCGACATTTCATCTCACCACTAAACAAAGGAGCAGGTAATGTAAGTGTTGAATATAAAACATGATCCCAACCTTCCAACAGCCGTATAGCGAGCAAACAAGAAATTGTTAGTCAGTAAACAGAGGTAATCTGGTTGAAATGCGCTAACCGTGTCGTCGGAATAAAGCCTGCAATCTGATATGCTATCCTGTTCCCGCCACCAGAACTGCTGGTTCCGAACACAGCAATGTTAAGGCCAATGCAGTCGGAGACTAGATTACCATTTCAAACTCTGTGACTGCTATGCGGAAGTTTTAGTGATCTCTGTACATTATAAACGAAACGGTGGTAGTTCATCTGATGCAGATTAGGGATGTAGTTTTATGTTCCTTTGTTTGGGACTCCGGGCTTTCTTTCACTAGCTCAGGTATGTAATAATTCACATGTTCTTGAAATATACATCTTTTTAGAATATCCGATTTCTTCACAATGATTTTCGTCCCCGTTCAAATAGTGGTAATAACAAGCCTGTAAATTCGCACTTGGTAAAATACTCAGACGTCCAGGAGGAATTTAAACCTTCAACTTATATGCGCACCGCATCATTCGTGAATCATGCGTCAAAACTGAATCAGTTTCTTCTAAGTGAGCATGATCTTTCGCAGACTGTATTGTTACTTCAGGCAAGATGAGGTAAAATGCGATCCCATCATCGTTTAAAAAAAGTTCTCACCACTAGGCTACCCCGGCTAGACGCTGCTCATTTGTAGATTTTATTGTAAAGGGATGAACAGAATAAAATGCGTATTATGGAATCTATCTGAAGACTATATCAAGGATGGATCGCAGAAGAGAAGTAAAATTGTCTGAGGTCAGCCACCATGTGGTATATTTTTAGCTGGTAAGGAACAAAGAACAGGTGGACTTCATTTATAAGGATGGAATCTTGAGTCGTGAGCAGCACCACACAAGATAAATTTAGAAAAGTTGATGGAATTGCTGTAAACTGATTGATTTAAGCAGCAGGTACATTTTACAAGAACAACCAATCAAATAGCAGCAGTTAAAGTTTCACTCCATAAGACACGACAGCACTCCTTATCAGCAAACCACCTCGGAAACCAGTTACGCAAATGGCTATCGTAATGAGAGTTAACGACAGACACCATACCGCTATGTATGTACGTAACATGCTTTCTATTGGTAAGTATTAACGTTAAACAAATAGAGTAGCCGTCGTGCAACAAACAGAGTACGAAAACTTACATCTCGTATCATGGTAAAATGAGTACGGTTGTAGTGGTAGGACTCTTTGCAGAGTCCGCCTGGGGAAGTACCACATCTTTGACAGTTATTCTACCGCCAAGCAGTAATTTGCAAACGTTACTGTGTTCCGGTTTGAAGGGCAATGTTTCCAGAGAAATTACAGGGCTTAGAGATGTAAGGTCTTAGATCTCTGGGTGACGAGCGCAGTGCAGTGCTAGGTAAAGATTTGGACTCTTGAGGTTCCAGTAGCTGCGTGTCACTGTGCTGTTATGTGACAGGTATGTTGCTTATCCTCGGGCACATGTCCTGTTCGTGTCGTCACTTTTATTTTTATTTTATTCATTATCATCATCATCATGTCCTACTAATATTATAGATGTGAAAGTATTTATATAGTTTACATAGAAAGTGTTTATATGTTTACTGCTCAATCACTGCGGAACGTTTAAACGGATCGTATTGAAATTTGGGGCAGTTAAATTATTATTTTATAGATTGAAATAACACATAAGCTACTTTTTAGCCCGAGAAAATAACAGAAACTAGAAAGTCGCGGGTTAAACCGTTGGACGGAAATAGTAGTTATTCATATATATAGCTTAGATTAGAAAGATCCTGGGGGTCGACCGCCTAACTAAAACTGTCTTAGCTTTAATATTGCTCTCTTTTCTTTTCGCTTGAAATGATAGAGATATCAATAGCAAAACCATAGCCGATTTAATTAGGCGGTATAGAGGCCGGGCGGGCCCGAAGTTCAGTAAGCACTAGAGGCCAGCTGTCATGTGTCCTTTATGAACATGTAAATAAAAGTGGTCAAGTGCGAGTCGGGCTCGCCCATGAAGGCTTCCGTAGCAGCAAGTAACATAATACAAAAGTTCTTGTACTTTGTTTGTTAGTGCTCAGTGTTTTAACAATAGTCAATTTATGACGTATTAAAATTAAAATTACCAACTAGATATCATGCAGACCAATTTTCGTTGATAGCTTACATGGTAACATACATCATACACTTTTTTTTTATTTTTGTCATTCTCTTATTTTAGAAGTTACAGGGGGCGAGACACTTTTTACCACTTTGGAAGAGTCCCTCACGCAAACTATTCAGTTTAAAAAAAATGTTAGAAACCTCAATATCATTTTTGATGACCTATCCATAGATGGTATGGTTTTGATCAAAAACATTTTTTGATGTTTTGTTCTATGTATGGGACCCCTAATTTTTTTTTTTTTTTTTTCTATTTTTTGTATCAAAATCTTAATGCGGTTTACAGATTACATCTATTTACCAATTTTCAATAGTATAGCTTTTATAGTTTCGGAGAAAAGTGGCTGTGACATACGGACGGACATACAGACAGACAGACACGACGAATCTATAAGGGTCCCGTATTTTGCCATTTGGCTACGGAACCCTAAAATACTACTTGTATCTATTGCCTCCGTCACGTAAACGCTACAATTTGTGTGAATATCGTTAAAATTCAACACAATACTTTCTTTATACTGTTCAGTTCACTGGATTCCCCGACCAACTTTATAAATATTAAAAAATATATATCGAATTTTGTTTTCATTTGAATAATTCAATCACGATTGCAGCAACACTTGCTTACAATAGAGAAAATAAAATGCAGCTCTGTTCTGTTTATATTTCTGCGAACCAATCAACTTTTATGTTTGCCTTCATAATAAAATTCAATTTTAATATTTTTCCAATCGCCAATCAACGGCTGTGTTAAATCGTTCACACCTGGTTGGCTTAAAATCTTTGTCATGATTACGAAGAAGATAAAGCTGCTTAGGTAGATATAATATTTATGATGCATTATGTTCACTATTGTGTTTTCTCCACTTAACTAGTAATAGTCCTACTTCCTATCTGGATAAAATTGATTGTATGTTATCTTCCAGACTACAATCTAACAGTATTCCAAATTTCAATCCGATCCGTTAATACGTTACGACGTAATTGAGCAACAGACATCTACATCCAAACTGGCATTAAATTTTATAATATTAGTAGGTTATGACGTGACAACTTCAAAACAAAGCTACATTTATTTGGACATGTCCACAAACCCAGCAACTGTGGAGCGACACACCTACCATAACGGGAATGGAGACAGAGGGCCGGAAGTGTCACGCTCTCCGAACAGAGGGCCATTTGCATATTGCACTCACTTTGCGTGTAAACTAGAACCGACACAGATCACGACCGGTTTCAGTCTTCAAGTGTAATATTTGAGGAGAACTGAGCAATTTTCAACATTAATTGCAAACTAGCGCCTACATAATACAAGGCTGACCTGGTGGCTTAGTTGGTAGTAAGTCCGCTTGCGAAGCAGTGGGTCATGGGTTCGATCCCCACCCAGTGCAAGTGTGACAAAATTCAAATATTTTGTACTGTGCCTGGGTGTTTTCTATGTATAATAAGTACTTGTTTAAAAAAACTATTTTATTAGCTATCTGGCTTCCACAGTACAAGCTTTGCTTAGTTTGGGGTCAGATGGTGTTGTGTGTGAAATGTCCACCAATATTAATTTATTTCTAAATAGCACTAACACTATAATTGTAGCACTGAATGATCACATACCTGGATAGGTATGTATACAGCGAAAGAATTTATTATTGCCTCGTATATGACCCATAAGTCTCATTTAGTGAAATAGAACAAACGTAGAAATAAAAACTAAGGGATAAGTCTGAAATATATATAAATAAAAGTAACAAAGTTAACGGTTTGCCTATTTGGACAAGGTAGTTTAACATCAGCGGATCGTGTATTGGAGTACCTAATAAACTAATATCTCTGTAATACATATTCTTAATTTATATAAAAAAATTACAAATAATGCGTCACGTTGTTGGCCCACGATGGACTCATAAACTACTTAACTGATTTCAACAAAATTTTCACAGCGTGTGCTTTTTGATCCAACTTAAAAAAGTGGATAGTTTTTATTTCGGTTAATAGTCTTTATATGACAATATCCGAGTGAATCCGGAACGGGCTGTTAATGTAAATACATAAACTGGCTTCCAGATTTATTTTCTTTCATGTTGTGTAAAAATGTTTCTAGCCATAACAACAATATTTTTCACAAGATTTCCTTGCCTGGAGAGCGTCAGAAATGATGGTTTACCGTTTGTTACCGCAAAATTGGAGGCATTGCAATATCTCACACAGACGGAACAGAGAACAAAGAAAGTATTGCTGTTGGTGAAGTAAGAACTTAAAATAGAGTAAGGCACTGGCACAGTGAGGGGTGTATATATATATTTATTAATATTAGATAAAAAAATCTCGGATATAATTCTCAAATTACATGTAGAATAACCTGTACACCTGTAGAGACGGTGTAGTTATTTTACGATTGTAGTACAACGTTGTCCGCCTTTCTAATTTTATATTTTATTTGATTCACTATAGTTGATATTGTTTTATGTGTATAAATCTATAAATATTTGTACAATGATGATGATGTACATAATGATGATTGAACTTTACTTTTTTTGAGGTTGAAAATGACCTTCAAGCAAATCTGTAGAGACGGTGATACTATACTGTTAAGAAATATGATACAGTCATTGTATTAATACATTTGTATTATTCTTTTTAAAGGTGTTAGCTGTTTAAAAATAGAATAAAATACTCCGCAACGTTGGCTATTTGTATTTAGGCTTTGGATGTCTATGGTTTTAAGGTTTTCAGTTCAAAAATCCAAATCAACTTAGTCTGTGATCCAAATCTATATAATCCTTTTGTTTTAGAAATCTGTGTATATAATATAATAAATTTAAATTCTCTCGCTAGGGTATTCCAAACATTTACTCAAGAAGTATTAAGAGTGAATACTCAAGAGTCAAGAAGCTCTTCAAATCGTTTGAGAATTCATACCGATATATTATAAGTAAATAAATGTATCACCTTTATTCAAAATAAGTCAAAGAGACACAAGATTGAGCTATGTGTTAAATGATTTAATAATAAAAAACATTTCAGAGATATCAATTTTTCACCCTAATATAAAAGAGATTCCAATATTTTATACCAACATTACAGACACTAATAAAACTAATTTAAAGAAATCTAAGCATATTTTCGGAATCAATAATGCTAAATCCAATTTATAACAGTACCCAGACCGATAAAACTTTTATAGATTTCACAGGTGAACGAACGCGATGTTTTCAGATTCCGATAAAAATGCTAACTTTCAACTTTTTCACTTCTCAGCAAATCCAATAAATCGCTAATAATATTATGGGATCATCACTTTTGTTGCTTACCGCTTCGAAACGAAGTAGATCAAGAAGCGGCAGTAAATTAGCGAAGTAGCGTTATACAGGTTCACTCACATCTTTATTTAGTTACTAAGTGATTTCGTAAACGTTATGCCAAGTTATACATTTCCTATTTTTTTCATTTCACGCTATAAATAGCTAAACAAAGTGTCTCAAGTAAATGACTTCACGTCTTTGAGCAACTCGATGTTCCGCGCAAGCACGGATTTTTAGCCTTAGCTAAAAATATTGTTCAAATCTTTCTGTCATTTCTTGCGGGAGGGGAAAGTTGCACACTAGCGCAAAGCCGCACTATTATATACAAAACATACCTGTAACGATCCATTGCCGATCATACTCACACAGCCAAATCACTAACACATAAAAAATAAATTCACCATTCACAAATCTAGCCCCACCCTCAGCCACAGTATATTATCAAACTCCATGGTCCACGCGGACTTGTACTTTGACAGAGGGGAAACGCTGTCTGTGTATGTCTACTCCTTTCCGTGTTGCTCGCTGCTTCACGTTAATGATTTCAATCAATTTATTCATTTATTATTTTATTTAAATCAATTGGATATCAGAGTAGAGTATCAGAGTATCTCTCTACTTAGTCCGTGAGAGTACATCTCTACTTTGTCCGTGATCAGAGTACACATCTACATAGTATGATATGATTATGATTATTATGTGTTGGATATTTCTTAAACTAGAACAATAAAATCGCAAACAATAATAGGCAGAGAAAATACTTTATGACCTATTTTCATACCACTCAAACTTACAAAGAAAAGAACGTGAGAATCAGTGAGTCCATTTTGGAGGTACAACCAGAACACGTCAATATGAGATTATATTTACAATAATGTTTTACTTTAGGGAATAGGAGTAGTACATAGTACGTACGTAGTCATAGTAAATGTAAATTTCCGCCTAATGCAGCTGAAGCTTAAGGGGCTTGCCAATCGTTTCAGACGAATGTAACCCGTAAAGTAATTAATAAGTAGATTACGTAATATTTTATCAATTTGCGTCGCTTTTATCGTTTTCTTGCTCTTATAATAACTTCGTAGTTGGGGATCATTTTCATCAATGTACAACGACAAAATGAGAAATTGTCACCTTACTTACTACCATACTAAGATATACTTAACATGCTGCTAGATTACCACAGTTTAAACCATTTTTATTTTTCAAAAAGCCATTTCGTACACAATTTTGTCGTAACATATTCGCGGGCGTAAGTAATCTAAGGAGAATACATTTGTGAAATACTCATGAGAAAACAATATCCTTGAAAGATTGTTCCTTTGAGTTATTATTCTGAGGAACTGCTCATTATGTATTGACGGTAAGAACGTGAACATATTTAATGTTTAACAGGTTCTTTGTTTTCAATACATTTGTTTATTTTTAGCTTTGCTAGCTAGTAAAATTATTTTTATTTCTAATGCGAGCAAGTTAAAATCAACTTTTTAGCTAGGTTAACGTATTTCGTATTAGTTATCATTGAGTCAATCCGCAAGATTTATTGTAGGTAAGTAACTTTCTCTCCACGCTTGCGAAGTGAAAGCCTTAAGTTACGATGTTTTGGAACGCACTTATCTTAGCGATGTAACACACAATGCTTATCTTGAAATGATCTAAAGTTTACGCAATTTCATAACATTATAATTAAGTTAATTAAAATGTTGTTTTTTTAATTACTGAGGAAACTATCCTAAGATTCTCATATTAAAGTGTAATAAGCTGTGTTAGATTTGTACAGTATCATTATTCTTTTCAGTTTGCATAAACACAAGTTATTAGAGTTTTAAGTCTAAGAGATAACAAAAGATAAGCGATTGCATTTGATGTTAGGTATACTTACTAATACTAAAAGTAAGCATATTTTATGAGCGTGAAGTTAATGCTAATCAAAGCTTTTATAAGCATTTTTAAGACGGTCCGTACCGACAAGTCGTCTTGTTAACCCAACATAAAAACTTGAGTTGCACATTTTAATATGCACTGAATCGTTTCACCGGCAGTAGGTACATAGTTGATATTGCCACTCTTGTCACTCAAGAAGACAGGCCGTGACATCGGCTCTTCTAACACCTAACTTAATCGTCTTCCGCTTTGCTATTGCGGTCTCTATCATTTCAAGCAGAAAGAAAATAGAGAGCAGTCTCAAAGCTAAGACAGTTCTACTCGTAGTTAGGCTGTAGACCCTCCGGTAATGTTAATCAAGGTGAAATCCGAAAGAATGTTAAAATGAGAACAGTTCAGCAATAGGTAATATACATTAGTAACCACCGTTCCTATTTCCATTATTTTTTCGGAATAACAAATAGTCTATGTGCTATGCCAGACTATAATCTAACTGTGTTTCAAATTTGAACCCGATTCGTTCAACCGTTCCGACAAAACTGAGCAACAAACATCCAAACTTTCATATTTAAAATGTTAGTAGGATAGTTATTGCGTTAAAAAAAAATACGGCATCAAAGATTGATAGCATCATTTCCAAGCGATAAGTTTACAACCACGCTACAACACGGTACGTCTGACCCATGCGTGATCTTAGGATCTATCACCGACGTATCATTAAGGAAAACAGACGGGCAAAATACTTAACTCGACGTACGTACATTACACGGTCGTATTCGTAAAAATAACCTTTCGAGAAAGGGCAAAAAGACGGTAAAAAGACCCAATGGCTGAATAAGGCGGAGGCTCGTGACTGGAGCGAGCCATGAGAAGGTTAAGTCCCATATAGACGATCAGATTTTAGTTTCGCAAAGTTTTTGGTAAGTTAAGAACATCAGTTTTTGAAGCCTCGTGTTAAAGGGCATTCAGACGATCAAATGTTGATCCACTGAGACTTTGGTTTAGAATTTAACTTTTGAAGTCGTTATCATATTACAGTTCTCAAGAATATCAATCATTGAGACTATTTGAAAGCGATTACTTACACAAGTATTAAATACGTGATGTTTTATACTTTACTATTCGAATAGTGTTGTTACAACGATTACTATCACATAACCATGATGAGTGTATTTATTTAATAAATCAGAGCCTAAAAGTACCTAAACAGCACGCCTATCCATAACAGCACAGTGCCACATAGCTATCTGAATGTGAAGCACTGCACTTTCCTAGTCAGCTAGCCATCCAGAGATATAAGATAATCATTATAATCATCTAAATTATTCGATTATATATCAAATCGAAATGTAGTCATGTTTGCACTTTACTGCTTGTTGGTAGAATAATTGGAAAAGGTGTGGTAAGAAAAGTAGGCAGGCACTGCAAAAAATAGCCTCATTAAGTAATACTCGTAGGTAGCGTTTGAACAATCGTAACACCTTAAAATAACAATAAGTACTCAAAAAAAATATCACATTTGGTAATTAATAACTGGTAGATGTCCAAATAATAAGATATTTGGTTAAACCAACTGATTCATCATTTTACAATTGTAGAAGAGTATAATTAATACGTTGACATTCGTAAACAAAAGTTTTCTATTCCAATATTTAACAGCCGTATTTTAAAAGTTTTCAAGTCTTCGATTCATATTTTTGAGTTTGTCTGAAGACATAAATCTGAAAAATATCTACACAGATACGAATTTGGTCAAAACATAGATACGTTTTTGGGTTACTAAAGCCCTGAAACGTTTGAAGGACGGTGTTAATTTTCTACGAATAGTCAAATCTTGAGACAGAAAAGAAACACCAAGATCTTTGGTATTGGATCGTCTACAGGGCGCTTTACCTGACAGCGTGACCGCGATCTCGGTTTAGTAATAACTCTCCAGATAACTTCAGCGTAATTGCATAAAATCGGTTTTGTTGGAATTCCGCTTGCTCAACTCGCGGAGGGTCGCATTGGTTTCCACGAAATTTCGCAATTTCTATAAAAGATGATGGAATTAATAATAATTTTGCAGTTATTTAAAATTGTCATCATTACTAATCGCTGTATAAACAATACTTGATATAAGCACAATCTTTTGAGAGCAGTGCAGTGCTAGCGCAATAATATGAAACCTTCATTTCAGATAGCTGCGAGGCACAGCACTGTTATGGACATACAATACAGGGTTGTTGGTAATCAGCCTTTATCTTTTCAGGGGGATGATAACTACATTAAATACTTTTGTTCTACAGTTTTTAAAATTAGTATATTTTTCCCATACAAAATACAAAAAAGTGTATTTGCCATGTCTAAAAGCATCGAACACTTCGTAACAAGAGTGAACGCGCTCTTTATACGCACGCTCGATAAATGATGTGCCGAAGTCAATAAACACTCTAAACAGCCGCTAAACAGTGTTAGAGAAGACATCAAACACTACTTGTTTGGGATATGTCACAGAAATCTAAATAATATTATTTAGATTTCTGTGGGATATGTATTGAGTTCTAACAAAAGTTGTAGAACACAAGTTTATTGTGCTGAAAAACTAATTACAAATTCCAAACATTTACTCTACTCAAAATCCTAGTAATTTTTGAGCAACGTCAAATTAAACCAGATTTTCGACACTTGAAATTTCGAACCTACACAAAATAAAAATAAGAGTTGAGTAAATTTTTTATCACATGACGTTTAGTTTGGTATAATTTAATTTCTTTGTCACATGACATTTAGTTCAGTATAATTTTTTTTGGCACAAGAGAACCGTGCCGAAAACTCCTATCTATTCTATCTATTGACTTACATTTTATCTGTCACATAACGTTTAGTTTGGTATAATTTAATTTCTTTGTCACATGACGTTTAGTTTAGTATAATATATTTTTTTAATATCGTCACATAGCGTTTAGTTTGGTATAATTTAATTTCTTTGACACATGACGTTTAGTTTAATATAATATTTTTTTTTTATATTTGTTACATAACGTGTTAGAGAGACATCAAACACTACTTGTTTGGGATATGTCACAGAAATCTAAATAATATTATTTAGATTTCTGTGGGATATGTCTTTATTGAGTTCTAACAAAAGTTGTAGAACACAAGTTTATTGTGCTGAAAAACTAATTACAAATTCCAAACATTTACTCTACTCAAAATCCTAGTAATTTTTGAGCAACGTCAAATTAAACCAGATTTTCGACACTTGAAATTTCGAACCTACACAAAATAAAAATAAGAGTTGAGTAAATTTTTATCACATGACGTTTAGTTTGGTATAATTTAATTTCTTTGTCACATGACATTTAGTTCAGTATAATTTTTTTTGTCACATAACGTTTAGTTTGGTATAATTTAATTTCTTTGTCACATGACGTTTAGTTTAGTATAATATATTTTTTGTCACATAGCGTTTAGTTTGGTATAATTTAATTTCTTTGACACATGACGTTTAGTTTAATATAATATTTTTTTTTGTTACATAACGTTTAATTTGGTATGATTTAATTTCTTTGTCACATGACGTTTAGTTTAGTACAATTTATTTTTTTGTCACATAACGTTTAGTTTTGTATAATTTAATTTTTTTTCACATAACGTTTAGTTTGGTATAATTTAATTTCTTTGTCACATGACGTTTAGTTTTGTTTAATTTAATTTTACACTGGGACATAGTAAAAACAAATTTAATGCTCGCGCAGGTAGCTATTAAAAGCCAGTAAAAAATCCTTATCAAAGATAAGTTTCCATTTAACATTCTGCATGCATACGATAACGAGGCAGTAAGTATTACGAAACGTTACGCTGAGACGTAAACATTCAACATACCATCCAACTCGGATAGAATTACATCAATATTGATGTTTAAATTCAACTTACCTTATGAAATCTATTTATTTTTTATTTCAAGCCGCATGGTATTATTCTCTCAGCTGCTTTTATCTAACTTCAAAATAATTGCATGCTATTTTGAATGAATGTCTTATCACTCTGTAAAACGTCTTTACGACTACGAAAGTGTTACATTCTGTACGGTTTTGTTTAAGCAAGTGAATTCATTGACTCTGAATTCGAAAAAAAGCGAGTAAAGAAACAATTTTCGGAAGAAAATGTAGACAAGCGAAATACATAAGAAATAGTTTAAAGGCCAACAATACAATATTGGAATGGAGCAAAATGAGAATGGGTACACATAATTAATGTTTTATTTCAACAACTAGTCACATGTCACATTTAATTATAGGTCCCAGTTGGTTTGTACTATTCTATGAAAACAACATGTCAAATGCGTCCAATCAGCTTAAAAGCAAATAGATCGTACGACGACAAAGCATTTCAATTCGTTGTATTGTTTGCTAACAAGAACAAAATTAAAAATTTTTATTAACCCCCGACTACTTCAGATTTGTTATCTGTACAACATTCTACTAGTCAAGCCCTTTCATTTGATACCCATATTAAAGGAGTTGTGAAAAATAAATGTATTTTGCCATTTTGTGGTAGCAGCCATCTTGGATTTGAAATTTGTCATAGTTCAAAGTATTCTACTAGTTAAGCCCTTTCGTTTGATACCCATATTGAGGCAGTAGTGAAAAAAATAATGTCATTCGCCATTTTGTATAGTATTCTACTAGTCAACCCCTTTCATTTGATACCCATATTGGGGTAGGTTGTGAAGAAATATTTTGTCCGCCATTTTGTGGAGGCAGCTATTTTGAATCGATATTAACCAAACATAGCTAAGAACATATGCACGGATATTTACCTTCAAATAAAAAAAACCTCTAGCTAGTTTGAGCTCTACGGTGCCACAGACAGACACACACACAGACAGACATCGACGACAGAACTTCGACGTCAAACACCCCACCCCTTTTTGGTCGGGGGTTAAAAATACAACTGGGTTAGCTTTTATCAAATACCTAGAGACAGATAAGAAAATAGTTGCTATACGACCTAGGTCTGGCAGTGCTTAGATATGTAATAAACTATACGAACAAAGTTTCTTTAAAACATTCATAGGCGTAGGCTAGACCACACCTTAGTCTGATTTTGAGTAACGATGCGACCTACGATAGAATGCATTAATCGTAAAAAAAAAATAAAAATCGAGACACTATCGAGTTGATGGCACAAAGATTGTATCTATCAGTAAAGAAACACAGACAAAACATTTCATGGTTTAACTCTTCGTATTAAGTAGCATTAAGCTTATTTCTTATGAATATCGACCACGAAACGGTGTCGCCTTTCAACTACGAATGTCATTCGAGTCGTGTACAGCACCATCAGGTGTTGTAATACACAACCGAACGCCACCCCTTTTAATTTCACGAATAATTAACCCCTCAATATAAGAAACGTAAAATTAACCGTACCTACTTTGTGCACCTGTGTCTGTTGTCATCCGACATTTTGGTCGCGTGTCAGACCATACGTGACTCATGTGGGGTTGACCCTCCGTATCAACACTATTGTTGTCTATATCTGTAGTTGTGCGCTGATACGATTCGAAGTAATACCTACCTAACCTAGCAAAATGACATTCATTTTCAACGAATTTTCGCGAGAGAAGACTAATTTTTTTTTGTATCATTGAATTTTCTTACTAATTTAAACTTACTAATATTACGAATGCGAAAGTTTGGATATTCGTTGCTCAATCAGGTTGGAATGGATCGGATTTATATTTGGAACACATAACTCAACTTTTATTTACTTAACTATATAAATAAAGGAAACAGAACCTACGAGATTAAAACCGTGGGGCTACTAGTAAAAATAATGTGTGTGACAATTTGAATGTTAGAATGTTTGTTGCTCAATCATGTCGAAAGAACTGAAGAGGATAATACTATTGTTTGTTGTTTCTGTCAGAAGGTTAAAATAAAGAGGTTTAAATCTGCATTTAATGCCGACCAAATGAAAACCTATTATTGAAAAAAAGATAAAAGCATTGTAAGCTATATTTAACTCGACTAATACATAAAATTCCATTAAGCCCTCAGGGGTATAATTCCAACGAGCGTTTGTTTAACAAACGGTAAAAATGCAGAAAACACTTCACGAGTTCACAACTGCACAATCCATCATTCCAGTCCAAACAAAACGGGGTTTAGCATAAAAATTCGCTTACAATATAACCATTTGTAACACGTATCCATCAACCTGCAGAAAAACAAACTTAACTCTAAAGCTGGTTAAATGATCTAACTATTATTTCTGCGCGAAGTCCTCAGGTTTATGCTAGAGAGACAGTAATAGTTCCTTTATGCAGCTTTGTGAATAAGTAAGTTGTCCTCTATTTAGACTACAGCTGTTGATAAAAAAATGCAGATGTTGTCGTGGCACGCGTCTCATGGTGGTCAGTGAACGGTTAAAAGGTTACTTGAGTTACTAGGCTAGATCGTGCGTGAACGGCAGAAGTTAACTTAATTGATGGTAATTAGTTAGTTAAATGGTTATTTTATCAGTTTGTACGAGTAATCCCCGTGTTACAAACATTTGCTCAAATTTTACGCGAACGGGCTTAAAGTAAAAAAAATAGTTTTTTGTTGGTAGTAGAACTTTTGCATTAAAATAAATATGTCTCCCAGAATATTTTTATTTGGCTATCTAAGCAAGTCGGTTATTGTAATGTTTTAATGAGGTATATGCATCGCTATTATTTTGATCAATGTATAAATTGTTGTAACTTAACTTTATAAATGACAACTCTTTTTCTAGGTGTCATCTAAAGCTATAAGAAAAGCGCACCGAACAAAAACGCTTTTAGTGCTAGGAGTAGTCCAAATTTCGATGGGCGATGGCTGTCTGGACGAAAATTTCAAATTTTCCCTCAGAAAAAAATAAATAAAACTTAATTCATTACGTTTAATCATATAGTGATTGCATTCAAATCTATTAAATTTTAACCGTATTTAAAAATTTTGCTCAACTTTTGCGCGAACGAAAAACCTGTAATTCTGAGCAAAATTAAATTGGTATGAAAGTTTAAATGTCTATGATGACCAACGAACTGATGCAGACAAAATTGACCTAAGTCAAATTTTATAATGCAAAGGTTTTATTTGTTTGGTGACATTATCGAGTGGACTAAAATCTTTTTCTTTACCATCAGCAACAGCACATGTATGTAAGATCATTGGCGGGTCCAAAATTCATAACGTAGTACTTTCTAACCAAAACAGTCAATATATTGGACTTTAAACTCAGCATTCCATGATAATCCCTTGACAACATGTAATACTATGTTGTATAAATTTATGGTGCAGCTTGTATGACCTTATTAATTTTATGGGACCACTTGGTCTACTTAAGAACTGGTTTGAGGACCGCCGGCCAGTCGGAGACGTGGTCAGGGAGGCCCAAGGTATCGGTTTTATTGTGAGGAAATACTGCTTTCTGGGAATTCTTTTCAGTGTTTGCAATGTATAATAACATTACAAACGGTATTAAATAGGTTTCTACTTGACGGCCAACTCGCCTGGTGGTAAGCAACGATGCGGCCTACAAGTCGTGCGTACCTAGAAGAACCTGATTCACTATTGACAAAGATTATATCCATCTGGAAGAGTAACTTAGAACACTAATGAAAGAAACAATAATCGGTAAAGTATTTTTAAAGCAACACAAATTTTTAGCGCGTAGAATAATATAAATAACATATTGCGAGTATTTCTCATGTTTATTTAAATTAAAATTGTATTGCAATATACATTTTTTTTATCAATACCCTGTTAGCAATCATAAGCCAATTTTTGATGTCACAAATTAGGCACTATGAGGTGTGTAATCTGTGGACACTGTCATCAAAATTCTAAAGCTACGTCACAAAACAAAACAAAGTTTAAAATTAAGAGGCTAGTTAAACACTCCACACACGTTCTAAAATCAGAGGAAATGACGTAAAAAGAGTGGAGAGGAGCCTACATCGCACCATATGATTGGTGATTTATGGTGCGATGTAGGGTCCTCCCCACTAGTTTTACGTAATTTCCACTGATTTTAGAGCTTGTGTGTTTAGTTATCGATAATTTGAAGCTGATCTCACAGTGTATGCTGTTATAATTCAGTCCGATACACATTGAAATATTTTGGTGCAACAGAGGGCTAATCCATACATTGACAGCTTTGTTTACTCAATTGTAATTCTAGCCGAAGTTAACCAGGGAGCATTCAGCATTGTGGAATTTAGTTCATCCGTTGTTGTGCAAATACGCCGCGCCGCGGGCAATGTGATATTTGTTTTAGAAGTGCTGACACTATCGATTCTCGTTTTGCTTGAAATTTAGATTCAAACTCATTAACAATTACTTACTTACTCAGTCATTTATTTTTGTTGTTCATGGGCCTACGTTTTTACAACATTTAAATGTATAATAACATTATAAAAAGCTCAACCTAGATCAAAGCCGGTAACTGGGCAGGGTCCAAGTTGAGTACTCACTTACGAATTTCAAGACTGTTGTTTATTCGCTGCAATATCTTCTTTTGGATCTTTTAAAACATTTACAGGAATTAAAATATTTTATTTTATAAATAGACGGACGGTAGGAGTAAGACTTGAAGATTAATTCTCCCGTATTCTGAGGCTAAATAAGTTCTGAGTTCTGAGGCATCTAAGTTTTGGGCGAAAATTCTGGCCTTATCGCCTCCACCAAGCACATGTCACCAAGCTTGTATAAAGGTAACGGTTTATCAATATAAAAAAATATTATGGGTATATTTATTATAGGTAATATTTCTCAAGCGCTTTCTAGCTACACGGTAAATGTGCACACTACAAATATAACTAAGTGGTTTGTAGATAATAACATTCTACACATATGTAATAACTTAAAATTATGTCACACTAAAAATACATGATTTGACTTTTGGGTGCTTACATTCGTTATTTTCGTCAAGAATGTAAACTATTTCCACGACGTTCTACGCCTATCAACGCAATATGCATGTCTTCATTGTCATTAGATCTTAGATAGCTGTGACAATGACGGCACAGCAATTATTTAATGCCGGCGTTGGACCTAAAACAATTCACAATGGCACGTGAGAGGAATCGTATGGGAGATTTTTTTAACAAAGATCTATGAATAGTGCGTGGTAGAGCTAATTAAAAAGCGTATTGTTACGGAGGTTAAGCGGGTTAAATTGACCGTAAAAGAAGTAGTTCCTTCCTAGATAGCTTACAATGAACGGGGATCGTTTAATATCTGATACTAGATGCGTGAAAGCACATTGGCTCGACCGGTTCTTATTTGCGGAACGCAAAATAGTTCGAAAATTTAAATATTAGCGGATTTTACCGTATGCAACTCATGCTAATAGTTTCAAGTTATCAAGCATACACAATTTGAAAAAGCTTTATAAATACTCTGACTCTTTTGGTTTTACTACATAAAGAACACATTTTTTGCAATTCTCTCTTTTGACGTATTAGATAACTTTTGAGATCTTGGAATATTCTTTTTTTTTTCAAATATTCCATTTAGTAAACATAATATGTATATCCTACGCAACCACCAAATTGATACTAATGAACCAAAATAAGCTTCTTGTCGGCGTCGTACGAAAAAACAATAAGCAAGATCCTTGCTATATTATTTTTCTTGTTTATGTCTTTGATGAGGGGCTCAATAAATATTCGAAAACAGCAAAGGTAATCTTCTGATATTTGAATTTACCTACCAGAAAAAAGGGCCTATCAAAATAAACCATTAATGCATTCAAAGCGAAGTCGTTCAGTATGATGTTGTTTTCTCCTATGACTTCATCTGCCCCAGACTTTGCAATAGATACTAGGTACGTCTAGACATATATGTATTTGTTGTCCCACAACATATCTGTGCGTTGCTAAAGTAGAAGCTAGTCATTTTAGTACGGTCATAATAACCCGACTACTGTATTTACTGTATTGTAGTACGCTCAGTACTGGTCATTTGTGGCCTCTGGCTACGTCATAGGTTCACACGCGGCCGCGCGGGCGTGGAATCTCGAGAAAGCCGGCCACACCAACAAGTGGACGCCGGAACGGGTTTGGTGAATCGGCAAATGTTACGGGGAGCGCACTGCCTGGCTAACTCTCACATTACTCAATGAAAGATGCTAATCGTGTTGCCTAATGCAGACAATGTTTAAAGTTTAGTGTAGCTTTTGAGGAACAATACTTTTTTTAAACGAATAGATCAGATGGTTCATCAAAGATATAGAGTTCCATGATTTCATTCTACTCAACAGTGAAACGCTTGTATTGAAATCGTTATTCTTAAGTCCAATACTTATTGTAAAGCTGCAAAGGTTACAAATATTCTATGTATAACTTAAAACATATTTGAATCAAAATCATCTACTCATTATTGCGTTAGTATACATGATAGTGTGAAGAAATTGTAGACAATGAAATTTGTTATTAGCAAGCTACACAAACGTCAAAAGTATGGAAACTGAACCCATAAAAAAGGAAATTATTATCGTAATTTCATATCTCAAATTTTGCAGCAAAAACTAAAATTCCTAGGTATGAAATATTCAAGAATAATTATACAAATTTGACAATCAAATTTTGGCCTAACAACTAAGCTCCCAAAGTAAGACATTCTTTTTAAAATATGCATACCTTTCCAGTGACCTAAACATTAAAGCAACAAGCCCTAGTAGTGAAGACATAAATGTCAGGGTCGGAGTAACGGCGTCGGCCGGTGTTACCTGTTGTAATTAAATGAATCTTTGGAATGTGCTGCGTTGTAAAGAATTTCGAGTTTTTTTTTGTAAGAACTCTTTTAACTTTATCTATGGCTTTAGACTCTATTGAAGAGGTTGTAAAAGTTTTTGTTTGGAAAGGAAGTTTCACAATGCTTTTTACGATGCTAATGGTTCTGTGAAGTGTTATTTGAATCCATACTTTGCGGTTGATTTTAATGACGCAGAATTGTGTGCTAACTAAGAATAGCGTAAACTTTAAATAAATTCTTGATATAAAGTAATCAAAAATAGATAGTTTGTGAAATGAAATATAAAATTATAAATATAATATGACCTAAAAAGTGGAATCACTTTTAAAGCCGTTAGGGGCTTGAATGTTAAAACAAGGGGAATGTTAAGGTCATGCATGTCATCTGGCCATGTGCGAGTTGGCAGATAATGCGCGTCCTCGACAGATACCTTTTCCGAAACATGAACACAGAAGTGTCAGCAACATTAGAACCTACGATTTCACGACTGAATCGGACATTTACGCCAGTAGCCCTCAACAGCTTACCCTTGCTTACTACTGATAAGTAAATACATATTTGTAAAACGCATCCACAGTCAAACTATTCAAAATCCCTGCCACTGAATTAAACTGTGACTAACAAGGTTCTGAAAAGATTCGACAACATATTCGGGCTAAAGTATCTCATATTGTTATGTCTAACCTACATTACTGTATGATCTAATATTTTTGTCACATATTTTCCAAATATAAGGCCATACTTTCATATCTACCCATGCGTCCTCACAAACTCCCATGTGTTTAATTAAATATTATTAGTATCACATCCACAATTGCATTTGTTTGACGTTACTCTATAAATCTATTAATATGCATCCTACGACAGTGAATGCGCTGAGTATTCCCGGGCATGCCAAAGGTACTTTGTATTCTACGCGTTGATGTTCTTTATAAGAGCGATTCGGTCGACATTTCTACAACTTATAAACTTAAAACCGTGTAGTGTATTTATTAAAATTATATTTACATTTAAAATGATAAATAAATACTAATCAGTATTATTAGACTTTGATTATTTGAAAAATATAAGGTTTCTTTTACGAATAAACATATCGAAACTTGTATTTTTAACGTACAACAGTTTAGGTGGTGCGTTGCACTGCAATAAAAGTTTTTACTTTTTAAAATATTACTATAACATAAATAATACAGAGACTGTAATAAATACTAATGTTATTATACAATACTAATCTCTACATTCTAATGAAATAAAATCCTACTAATATTACAAATGTGAAAGTTTAGATTTTTTTTTTGTTTGTTGCTCAATCACGTCGGAACGCCTTGACGAATCGGGTTGAAATTTAGAACATAGAGAGATTAGTCGCAAATATCACCTAGGCTACTTTTCATCCCTGAAAAATAACCGGAAAGCGGGTGAACCCGCAGCACACTGCTAGTAAACACAATATATTGGGATCTTCTTTCACAGTACACTATCTAGCCGCAAATTAAGCAAAGCTGTAAGCAAAGTACCATGAACCAGATAGCAGATAAGTTTAATGAGTTATTAAGTATACAAAGTTTATGAGTTTTTTGAACTCGCTAATCGTGGGATTTAAAATATTAAATTGCATGAGGAAACTTAACTCACGCGGAAAATATCGGCAGAAATGTTGAGGCACAACTTACTAGTACCTAGATTATTTTGGTGAATGATATATTTTGTCGATACCAAGAGGCCAGGTCTTGCTTAAAACTCTATTTTTTAGAACTTAAAAATGTAGGTGTGTTATTTGTCACTTTTATTGTATTGTTTTATATTTATACATAAATAATGAATGTCACAAGCTTGTTGGAATGTATGTTTGTTACTCTCCCGCGTAAAAA
Source organism: Ectropis grisescens (assembly GCA_017562165.1). NCBI lineage: Eukaryota > Metazoa > Arthropoda > Insecta > Lepidoptera > Geometridae > Ectropis > Ectropis grisescens. The sequence goes on from CM029784.1 coordinate 15,662,852, forward strand.
AAACGGTAGTAATTTGAATGAAATCGAATAGGAACGAGAAGTATATTATACCTCAGTTAAAAAAAAACTACTTTTGATACCGACAAAACGACCAAGCTGGGATCCGCAATCACGTTTGAAAAAAAACTTGTTTGAAATTTATTGGAACATTGAAAATTGAATTGAATTATTATTATCTTATCGTAGACATTGGCTGTTTTGTAGTTGACATTGCTAATACAGTTATAGCATGAATGACTATACTTCACACAACTTTGCTGACCAAAATACTAAGTTACGTACCTATCGTATTACTTTAGTTGGATCCTATTGGGTGCAGGGACAATTACTTAAAGGTTTCTGAAAGCTGAAGTGGGGTTTTATGATTTGTTTATCATCTTGTTCATCAATATTTGTATTTTAAAATAATTGTACTGCAGCTGTGTCAGAAACAAATGATGACACATTTTTCTATAATCAATATTTTTTGTAATTTTCTAATTTTTTATTTGGTAATTCTTTTTTTTCTTTAGGCATCATCTATCGTAGACATTCAATCATCTGCCCCACATATTTCATTAAAATTTTAGATAATAAAAATAACTATGAAAATTTTCTACATGAAAATGTATACAAAGAATACTATGTACCATAGATAGTTATAGCTTACGTCCCCAAAGAAAAAACTACACAAAAAACTATTCAAGTTTTCGATTCTTCCATACCAGTTGGTACCGTTATTATAAATCGTTTATATCGTAGAAAGTTATTTCGATTTAGATACATACCCTGTTTTACTTTGAAGCTGCTATCTGTCAATCCTTTTGATTCGGTACACACAAAGACCACTAAAACACTATCAAATAAGGTATAAAACCTTACAAATTCACTATAAATTCAAACTTTGCACTGGCACTTTTAACGAACCCGCATAGCACAGCGGTACGGCGTGATTTAGGCATTCACTCGCACGAAGGCTGTTATCACGACCATATCTTCCTTAACCAACGATTATAGCCAACACTTTGAGTCGAAAAAACTGGAAGAAACGTCTCACTAATCCATATTGTGACGTGTTAAACACAACATTACTGAAAACCGACCGTTAAATGGAATAAAACAATCGCCACGGCGCGGAGTTAAGTTAAAACTAAGTTAGGTTCGCTACATGCTAGAAAGACCGTTGATCCGGTTGGCGCAACAGTCAACAAGTCTGCTTTGCCGACGCTACGCTCACCTGTCCCTTTCTCTCCTTAAGCTTTAGACAGAGATAGCATAAAAAGGCATAGTGGGGAACGTAGCCTGCGTCAGCGCAAAGCCTCCAAGTACATCGACAACGACAACAGGTGAATTTTAAAGATGTGTGCGTTAGATTTTTGAACGTGTGCGATTGTGATTAGGAGTTTAAGATAACGTAAACGTAGTAGTATTTTGTTTGCATTTATTATTTTTTAACAAAACCGAACAATTGAAATAATTATTTACAACGATTAGATGAAAAACAAAACTTTAAATACCTAAAGCATTTATTGAATGATTCTAGAGTTGGATTCACAATAAAGGTTTTACATAAATATGAATACTACGCATCTTTTCAGCTTGATAAAAATGTTCTGTGTAGCACGTCATACTAACATGTTATCGATAATAGGTTTGCTTGATTTGATGAACACTTCGGTTCGATGCAATTAACGATTGCTTCCTATTTCCTAGAAGAAACCACTTAGGTACATTATATCCAGGAGGGATAACCCACTCAAGCAAAGTATTCCACAGTTCAGATGTTCGGAGTATGGTAGTACGAAAGTAGAAAGTACAAGTGTAATAGTCTCTGTACAAGTAGGTCCTTGGAACGTTATTCATAAAACGATGTAACGATGTCACTTTGTCGGACTACGATCAGTCCATAGATATTTAATTATATACCTATGTATGTTTTTAAACAGGCAGAGCCTTTGTTAACAAAATTAAAATAGGTACAAAAAATTACATACACCAAATACCTTAACTAAATACTTACACTAAGCACATCTGAATTATTCATAGACCAATGAAGGTCTAAAGATAATCCAGATAAGCACGCTGCATTTTGGCCCAGCATGCCGGCGGTATTACCACGTTCAATGGCAATGCTTATACACCTATGTTGGGCCAATTAAGCCCTAGCATTTTTGACACGCGTCGTATCGACCATGTGTATAAAATATGTATATATACAAAGCAAATGGCATTCATAGGGACTGTCAATAAAAACTTTTAACTCAGAATTTGATAGCTCACTTTGCAAACTACGCGGGTGAAATCGGAGGGCGTGGCCATGACCATGGCCATTTAGACTATAGATCATCCGAGTTTACCCTAAGGTTTCTTTCATTCACGAACGTGACGCTTGAGCTCAATTCACAGCCCACGGGAAATCTGTGGTGCGCCAAAAGACGTTTTCACTTCAGAAATTTATTTATTTTTATTCATTATTTATTTTAAAATAGTTATTAAATTAATTAATTATTCTGATCTATATTAGCGGAGATTGAACTTTCAAATCACATTATATAAGTAAAGATAGAAATACAATCGCAAAGAACGAAGTCCTTTCTATTTCTTATTTCCTAATTATCATTCAGTGAAAGCGCCCGCGGAGCGTCCGTCTCCGGTTTAAATTCATTCTTCCACTTCCAAACAAAATTGGCTTAGGATTCATTGTTTTCTAATAAGACGCCGCTGCCTCATGAATAAATATTGTCATTAGGACACGCCGCTGACATTGCTACGGACTCTGGTAAGGTTCTTCAGCCTGTAGAAGCAAAACGATTGATATTAAAATGTATCTCTCTGCTTATATTCCGAGAGCTACTACTAAAATTTTGGGTAGGTATTTGAGGAAAACTTGTCGTATACTTAGCTCTTCTATTATACCCCAACACGATGATGCAGACCTGGCTGGTGAGAGGGAGGAGGGCAAAATATTTATATTTATATACATACATAAACTTAAAAAAAAAAAAAAATTTATTTAGGTACTGAATATGTTGAGCCAATATGCATTTTTATATTTGTGTTTGTTGTAGTTTAATGTTAAAGGAATAAAAAAAAATATAAGCCAGAAGATTTAGTCGGGGTTTTATCATTACCAGACGTGTGCAAATATGTTTTGCAAAAAATGGGTTTGAGGCAATTTGAACTTTAAATTGGATGTTATTTACGAGTATAACTAAAAAATAGGGGTTCTCTAAAAGGGAGATCATTTTGGAGGGACTATCTAACTGTCAAGTGATCTAAATTGAGGGATATATTTTGCTTCGCTACTCACCAGCCAGGTCGGAGCCTCCGTGTAGGGATATAATAGGAGAACTATGTGAGAAGTTTTCAGTTTGCCTCAAATACCTACCCAAATTATTCTACCAGCTCTCGGAATATTAGTCTAAGAGTAAAATCGACTAAAATATGACATTTTTCGGTTTCAAAATAATTTCTTAGACAATCCTACACTTTTTTTTAGGTTGGATATTATACGTTTGGAGGTTCCCTCCATCACGTTGGAAAGTTGAATGGATGGTTAAAAATTGAAATGTAGATTGTTTATGGTCGGCAATATCACATTAGCTACTTTTCACTGCGGGAAAATAACGAAAACAGAAGATACGTAGGTAAAACCGTGGGGCAGTACCGGTGTTAAGGTAGGACGCGGTAGGGCGACCGCCCAGGGCGCCGGATGTAAAGGGGCGCCGCGCCGCAAGTTCAGGCGCCCCTTTGTGTCTAGTTTGTAACCAGCCGTCGCTCACTGATAAGTCAAGTCAAAGAAGAAATAAATCTCGCCCAGGGCACTGGTACTGCTAAAACCGGCACTACCGTGGGGTACTGCTAAAACCGGTACTACCTTGGGGCACTGCTAATACAAAGTAAATATAATTTTTTTGTAGCTTTGAAACTTTCACGATTCGATTGAATTATATGATTCGATCGAATTATATAATTACACATTTAGTTTAATAGTTTTTAAAATATTTGAACTGATACTGGAACACAATAGAGCAGCCTGTGTACAACTTAGTGACTAGCAGCGCCCCGTGGTACTCGCGTAGTTAAAAGTAGCATTTGTGGTGTTCCAGGCCGTAATTTAACTAAGTTTCAAAACAATCGGTCCAACCGTTCCGACTGATTGAGCAATAAACATCCAAACTTTGACACTTTAATAGGATAAAGGGATGACATATTCCTATTATCGGACAAACTTTGTTAAGGTTTGTAGTGTGAACTATTCTTTTTTTTATCCTTTATGAAAATTATTGAGTACAGAAATACATTTTTAACCGACTTCCAAAAAGGAGGAGGGTATAAATTCGAACCCCATGTTTTTTATGCATGTTACCTGATTTCTCGAGAACCCCCAAAACCGATTTTAAATTTTATTTTTGTATTCGGATGGGTAAGCTTCTCGAATGGTCCCATATAAATCTTATCGAAATCGGTCGGGTGGTTTTTGAAATATAAACCATAAACTAAAATTTGCGTACAATTATCTGGATGACGTAGTTGTAGATTTCACAAAAGTTAGGAAACTTGATCCTATCAATACGAAATTATTTACATGGATTAATAAAAACTTGTTTTGCTTAATATTAATCACTCCTTTTATCTGTATGTAACACATAAAAGTGCTATTTGGGATGAGAAGTAGTTAAGAAAATAATAAAATAGTTAAAAAAAAAATCAAATAAGTACATCGTCACTATAGAGTATCAGATTGTTTTACGCTTTGTTTTTTGCCAATTCCCGGGGGTCTACCGCCGAACGAAAACTGTCTTAGCTTTGACTCGTCTCTCACTTAAATTTTAAGGCACACATTTCCAAAATCAAAACAAAATTGTCTCAGTATGTCTCAGTAAAATATGCGCTATCTATTCTAAAATCAAATACCGATCTAAAGACTGCTAAAAGCGCCTATTACGCGTATGCTTTCTCCTGGTTACGGTACGGTATCGTAATATGGGGAAACAGTTTAGAAGCAAACAATCTTTTTATTACTAAAAAAAAATGTATACGTATTTTAGCAAATATCCACCAAAGCAATAGTTGTAAACCATTTTTTATTAAACAACAAATGCTAACATTACCCAGTATTTACATTTTAGAAGCTGCCATGTTCGTTAAGAAGCACCCTAACTTATTCACGTTTAACAGCAACCCCCGACATAAATATCAGCTTATAGCCCCTGAGCCAAGATTAGAAATAATAAAAAAAATGCCCAGAGTACATGGTAATTAAAATTTTTACGCATTACCAACCTATATAAGAGAAGAACAAAACAAAAAACAATTTTGTGAAAAATTTAAAAGAATGTTGCTTACCAAAGCCTACTACAACGTCAAAGATTTCCTAGAAGAATCTCAATATGTTTCAAACATGGTTTAACGCTACCTACCGGACAAAAACATGATTTTGATATTCTAGTCTAAAAATAAGTTGTTGTTGTGTAATTTTATTGTATAATTGATTGTATTGCTACGCCCTGACAGAGTCATGTACACACTAGATTTAAGTTTTAAGTCAATGTCATGTACATGTTGCAATTGAATAAATGATATGATATAATGTTTCTCTCTCTTTTCATTTCGTTTGTTATGATAGAGATGGCAATAGCAAACCCAAAGCCGATCTAGTTAGGCGTTAGAAGGCCTGCCCCTCTACCGCCCAACTAAATCGGCTATGGCTTTGCTAATGCTGTCTCTATCATTTCAAGCGAAAAGAAAATAGAAAGCAATATCAAAGCTACGACAGCTTTAGTTAGGCGGTAGACCCTCCGGGCTCTACTTTAGAACTTGTCTACACTAGCTGTTTTCTCTCTTGCGATCTGTGCGATGAGTTAATTCTCATTGCCGCTTGTCTAATATTTATTTTAATATCTACTACTGAAAGGAGTCCCAACTTTAGGCTATTCGAGTGTCGAAAGGAAACTAATAATCCGTTGGAGAAGCTTCCAATTTGGCAAGAGTGCCGGCTCCCATTAATCTCCATCGCCGCGTCAATCAGCGACCGTTCGACGGAAAATAAAACGAACTTTGGTGATCTAGGTTTAATTCGTAAACGTTTTCTTAATTGCAGTAAGTATATTGGTTATTTGAAAGTAAATATATGGGCAGCACTGGTTAAACTAAAACCTCTATTAAACTTAGTAACGTACTTTTACATTACGTACGTAACGTACATTTTATCTAAAGTTTTTAAATGTACATTCGTGATTGAACTCATAATGAAGAAATTAAACAGGACTTAATTACGAAATATCCCGTGATTTCTACAGTTTTCTCGTTTTCACGGCAATTGTAATGTGACAGAAACGAACGATATTATCGAAATTTACGAGGTTAAAGGAATTCTAAGAAAGAAGAATGAACTAAAGCATACTAAAGTCAAGTTTCATTCTACTTGATAGACAGTTTAAATACAGCTCTATCTTTAAACGAACAATTCTTGTAAATACCTACTACATATAAATAAATATATATTATCTGAATCTTATACCTTTAAACGAGCAATAGATAGGCTCGAACATAGATTTTCATGAAATTATGTATATGCAGGGTATCGGAGACGATAAATCGATCTAACTAGGTTTCATTTTTCTTTTCTTCTTCAAGTCTTTTAAAATATAGAATCCATATGTCTCTTTATAAAAAAGGAATACTCACCGATGTCGATGTACTTGAGAACGAATTGCACGTCAGGGCCGAGGGCTGATGCCACTTCCAGGGGCAACTCTGAATCTTGCAGAACGTGTACTGTGAACAGAGAACACAATTTTTTCTTTAATATTTTTGTTGATGGACGTTTCTCACTTAATACTAAGCTACCAAGTGACTAATATAGTGATTTACTAGTATTGGTCCGCAATTTCATTTGCGTACTCGTATAGAAAGAGTAGATATTCATTTCCAAAGATTTTTTTTTTGTATTAAAAAAGTCTACCCTATTCTTGTATTATTAGTACACTAGCTTTCCGCTCCGGGTTTGTCCGTGGTACATAGAAAATATAGCGTATAGCACTCAGGAATTACGTATATATCCAACAATGAAATAATTTATTAGAAATCTGTCCAGTATATATGTCCTGAAAATAAACTCTTCAGTTTTATTAACCAACTTCCAAAAAGGAGGAGGCGATATTTACCGAGCTGATATGTATGAGGAGGTCCCCAATATATCCCGTAATAAAAATAATAAATACCATTTAATTTATTATATTATCATCTACGAGTACCTAACTATTAAATTTACCAATTTCTGTTTTTTTTCATAATATTACAAAAGTTAACTAAAAATAATACGTATCGCGTAATCGTTATCTTAACCTAAAATTGCAGAACAAATTTTCACAAGTTTAGAAATTAGGCTAGATAGTGGATAATTTTTTTAAAAAAGTTGCTTATACTAAAAAACTCAACATCTTTTCTGTGAAACCTTCCAATCTGTGAAATCCGGTGAAATCCTGTGAAATTCTATGAAATCCAAATCTTTGCCACGATGATATTAAGACATGCAGAAAATTAAAAACGTCTGTTCTCAAAGGCGTTTGGAAAAAGACAACGCGGGAGAAAAAGAATAGAGGACAACGAAGGAAAAATATGAAAAATATGACGGACATATAAAAGAGCCTCTTTATCAGTCACCTTTTACTTTAACTTCAGTAAAGCATCTGAACAATATTATCGTGCAATGCTTTTCACGTCAAAACCGGCCCTTATCTACATGGATGCCTATAACTGCAGTGTCTGTTTGAAGAAACACAAAGCACATTTTTAGCCGACTTCAAAAAATGAGGTTCTCAATTCGGTTGTATGTTTTTGAAGTGAAAACCTCTTTTGGCGCGCCACATACATATTTTTTCGTGGAATAGAATTAAATTCTAGCGTCACGCTCGGGAATTATAAGAAGTCTTCGAAAGTAAAAATGTGTCAGTATTTCCCATTGGCAAATGCTCATGGCCGCGCCCTCTGGTTTCACCCGCGTAGTTTTATATGTAAGCTATCAAATTCTGAGTTATAAGTTTTCACTTTTATCGACAGCTCCTATGACAGTCAAATTATTTTTTGTATTTGTGTTACGCGATAATTCCGCTAATTGTAAATCGGTTTTGATGGTTATTTTTTGTTTGATAGATCAGGTTTAGTTCAGAAGTGGTCCGTCCCATTTAAATTTTATCGACACGGGTGCAGAGTTTTTTGAAATATCAACTAAAAGCTAAAGCTATCTCGCTGTTTCAATGGAACAGTAAGTATGTTTCTATTGTAGTCACAAAAATTATGAAATTAGGTCAAGGTTTCTGTTTTTTCGTAGATAATTAAATTGTACGTATCATTTCTTATCAATAGCACAGTTGCAGTATTTATTTATACTGTGTCAATAGTAAGTAATAAGTAGGTACCTAGTTTATAAGAGACAGATTCAGTTTCGATTTAAAGACAACCAGATTCACTCTACTCGGGCAGAGCACTCCAAAGATTAATTATTGTTCTTATTAAAAAGAGGCGTCCAACCTCTGGGTTAGAGTATTTAGTACGACGTCCATGAAACGGTCTCGCTTTTTAGAGCTACGAGGAACCCGAAAAAAAGGTTCTGATAGATCAGCATGTAGAGCAGAGCAACCTGTGTTAAAAACTCCGTATTCGTCTTTTCGTGGAAGAAAGAGTGGTAGAAAAAGATCCAGGATCAACTGGTCGATGGCGTCCACTCTTTAGATAACTACCGTGGCACCGTGCTCCAACGACCACGATGCTTTCAGTTCATATATATCCTAAATCCGTATTTCAGTTCATATGACCCGCCCACACCCATTTAAGCTTGTCAGACCTGCGTTTATTTTATAAAATAACTAGCAACCTGTAGTTTTACCTGCATGGATCCCGTTGCCATATTTTCCCACGATAAAAAATAGCTTTGTCTGTATACCTATAGCTACTATTCTAAACTGCATCGATATTGTGTTCATTTCAACCCATTCCTTATTCCTAGTCCTTGTTCCGACGTGATTGAGCAAGAAACATCCAAACTTTTGTAATATTAGTGCGATCGCACATAAAATACAACTGTTATAAAAATATTTCAAACGCCTGTGCGAATAACAATTGCAAGCCACCCTACTGCGCAAACCATTGTTCGGACTTAATCAGTACAAGAAAGTGTTAGGAGACGAATGAAACATATTCGTACCGACGTAATCGACATAATACAACTTGATGAAAATTCGTTTGCTTAGGCGCATTCTGTCGGTAAATTCGTAGAATTCGAAACATTAGATATTTGTGTATTGTACGTTAAAAAATATTGACAAGTCATAAGTAGTATGTACCTTCTTAATTTAACTTCCTTCGAAAAGAACAAAAAGGAGCTTCAATTTCAAATTAAACTCAGACACATGGGTACAAAAAAGTATAAAAAACTTTTTTTATACGCCCATGGTCCATGCTCAGACACTCCAAAAATTATGAATTGTAACTTAACACACTGTTCCAATGAGGCAGCGAGGTCTATAAAAAACAAATAGGTAAATAATTACACCGATATATTTAAATCAAATCGATGGGTAATTAGGTATATAATCACTCCTTTTTGTACTTCCCCTCCTCCTTATTCTCAAATCTCTCTTTCCATCCTATGGTTGCCTGGAAGAGATCGCTTTTAGTGATAAGGTCGCCAATTGCTACTTTATTTTGTTTGTTGTAAGTAACTTTTGTTTGTTTTTATATTAAGTGCAATAAAGAGTTAATCTATCTATCTATCTATCTATCTATATAATCATTGACAAATACCTACCTATAAAATATGAGATTTTTGTTTATTTCAAAAACCGTAACCTGCATAGATTTCGATAAAATATACCTAGATACTCAAATTATCACCTCAGAAGTATGATCTACCGAAACCAAATAAAAAATATCTTTTTTATAAGTCTACACATGACCGTTATCTCGCCTGATGTTAAGCTACTAAGTATGCGGTCTACGATGGAGCGTGGTTACCTAGAAGAAACCGACTCACTCTCGAAATCTTGATAGTGGTAGCTCTCTCTGCAGAGCCTGCCAAGGGAAGTGGGGGAAGTACCTGCCACTCCTTTGCCAGTTATGCTACCGCCAAGCAGTAATTTGAAAACATAGCTGTGTTCCGGTTTGAAGGGTAATGTTTCCAGTGATAGTGGCAGTGACAGGGCATAGATATAAAACATCTTATATCTATGGTTGACAACCACAGTGGAGTGCTTTGTCCAATCCAATAGCTGTCTGTCACTGTGCTGTTATGGGTAGGCATGTTGCCTGCCATCAGGCACGTAACCTAATCATCTCGGCATTCTACGCCATAACTGTAAAAATAGAAATACTTACGCATAGGTTTTCCAGCCACAAAGAACACACGTTAAGGTTTTGTAAACTAGGTAAGTATCTATAGTCTATAGCTGTGGTTTCCTGGTTTCCACATCAAATAAAATTCTCATAGGACGGTCATCATCGCGTGTTTATCGCCATCGGACATTCCTTGAATGTTCACTTATTACGCCAAATTATCGTTTTTATGTGGCAATTTGTAAGGATCGTGGTAAGTTCCCGTGGCAACCATTCCTGTGGCGTTCCACAGGGACTGCAATCTGTCAAAATATCTGTACATAATAATTGTAATTGTAATAATTGTTCGAAGCTTACATGATTTATTTATATCATACTAACGGCCCGTTTCGTGCTCGTGTATTATCTTACTAGCAGCGCACCGCGGGTTTTCCTGCGTATTTTCTGTTTTTTTTTTTACTTTAATCACTTCAGCCGTTTTGACGTGAAGAAGTAACAAACATACAGTCTAACAAACTTTCGCCTTTATTATGCATACCGCATACCTATCTACCTATTAGTAAGATAAAGACCTCTGAAATCTGAAACCTTCTTTGGCTCGAGTTAGGTAAAACAACTTTGCTCAAAATCTTCACGTGATCAAATGGACGGTTTACGAATAATAACCGCTTTTTACGACGTTAAAGGCGGTACAAATACCAAAATAATTGTTTTTACAAAATACAAACAAAAAGGCATAGGTAAACAAAGCTTTGTCATCCAGCCTAGCGTCATCTAGCGACGTTTTTGTGAATTACTTACATCCACACACCTCGACAGTCCGCGCGAGACAGACGTTTTTCCGGTCAACTGTCCAACGCTGCCGCGCGTTTGACTCGTATAAAAAACCGCGCGACCTCTCCCGATAAAAACGTTATTTAAAAAGAATTATAGAGACTATTCCAAAAATAAAAATACATTTGGATAGTTAATGAAACAAGGCATCATCTATACTTATAACTAGCAGCCCGCCCCGGCTTCGCACGGGTATTATGGAAAATAAGTATAAAACAAAATTATTAAACTTACAAATTTTAACACACTCTTGGCAGAATTACCATGCTTAGGACATAAGACAAAACAAACAATCCCAATCATCTGTTTATCATTTAAAACGCATGTTTTTTGCCTATTTTACTTTATAAAAAAAATGCGGGAGCCAGAAGCTCAAGGGAGGTCCTGAGAGGAGCGAGCCAAGCGAGGTCGTCGCCGTAGCGAGAGGTTAATAGGACCAATTGTTATGTTTAGGTATTGTGATGCTTCTCTCAATATGTGCCTTTAAACATTATGCTAAGTTATGTTTATGCCATTGAACTCTTAAAAACGGAAGAAGCGGCATACTCTCCTCAACGATGGCGATGTAAAATCAGGTGACGTCTCCTGATTGAGATCAGTCGCAACGTGAGCGACAAATGGAGCGCATGTGTGCTAATAATTCCACGAAATTCGATTTGAGCTGTTACAATGCCATTTTGTGTGTATTTTGTGTGTGTACAAGGTGCACAAATAGTACCAAGTCCAAGAAAAACTTTCGTGGCATCACTTTTCATACGCAATTACACAAAATCTTTAATTATTTCATTTAAAATAATATTTTCTGTTGTAAACAATTCAGCATTTGTAAAAAGGGACAGATATACATGACGTGAAAGAGTGGGACACGACCAGCGATATGTTGACTGCAGCGATAACGCCCAATGTTTACGTCACGGGCAACGGCTACTCCTTCTCTTTCACGCCAGTGTCTTCGTATGTCTTTCTATTCTTCTCGAAAAAATATTTAAACAAACGTGTAACTGTGGTATGTATAGCTATCTCATTTCCATCTACTGCTAATTTGCTATGATGTCTTTGTCATTCATTACAATGTATTTCACGATGGAAGTGTAGCTGTGTGCACGTTGTGTATTTGTGTGAAATTTTCGCCACATTATGTTGATTTCATGTTAGAACTTACCTCATCTTCCTTTCCTTAAATATATCGATGGTTTATGCTATATACGGTAGCAAAAATTATGCGAAAACTGTTATGCGTTAGTTGTTATGGTATATTACCATTAGTCCTAAAAACTTTAGGCGTGTCTGGCGTCGTTGTTATTCCCCTTTTACTTTTACGCATCAAATCAAAAATTAAATCAGTAAATATTTAATTGTTGTAATTTAGTGTTAAAATCTGCTAATGCCACCTACGACGTAGTTTATGGTTGTGCAATGTTTTATGTAACTACTAAAGTCTATTAGTTCTAAATACGTACTAAATAGTTGCGGCTGGTCTAGTCGGGAGAACGGCGGCGGCCGATCTGAAGCCCCGGTTTTAAATCCCACGTGCACCAGGCACCACTGTCTTTTCGGAGTAATATGCGTAATACCGCTAACTTAAAACGGTGAAGAAAAACATCGTGAAGAAATCGCCATGTACTTAGAATCTTTTGAGGTCATGTGTCATCCACCAACCCGCACTGGGCCAGCGTGGTGGATTATGGACTTGACTCTCTCCTTGCGAGAGAGGCCCCGAGTCCCAGTAGTAGGAATATTTAGTGGGCTGCTTATTGAATCTATTGACACAGCTAGATTTCATCGTAGTCCTTAATGCTCCGTTTTATTCTACTTTAGTAGGTAGAATAAAGGGGACCTTTGGGGATGACCTATATCGTATCCTATCCCCAGCTCAAATTACACGCGCATCACTATTTTTTTCGAAGGCATGTCCGTAATGTCTCCAATTTAAAACGGTAAAAGAAAACATCGTGAGGAAACCAAAATGGAATAAATTTAATGTAATACTGTGTAGAAAGTGCGAGAAAACTTGAACAATAACAGTAAAGGTAGAATAAACTTATACAAAAGTAGTTCTGAAAAGAACATTTTGATAGGAACATAAAAAGTGTTACGAAAAATTGTTTAATATTTAGTATCATTTGCGTCCACTACCTACGTAGCGAGGCGACCACGCGAATTAGTAGACGCGCGCGGCTACTCGTACTTACCTATTTCATAGCTGCGAACACCTCTCCCCGTGCCTCGGTGTCCCTCTATCGCTGTTGCGCCGCGCGGCGCCGCATTTTGATAGGATTGATATTTTTAATTTCGTTAAATCTTTTGAATGGAATGTCCGACTTCAATAATTCAAAAAGTAATCAATAGGTATTAAAAGAGTCTTGAATAAGAAATAATTTATTTGGATAAAATTAATACAAATGTGTTGATAACATGGTCTGAATTTGATAGGCATTTTACTTACTTTTAAAATGTAAAAAGTAGTTGTTGCGAGGTAATTACTGTAGTTAGACATATGGTCTCGCGAGGTTTTTGTAGATTTTAATACGCTCTATAATATTGGAGAACATTGTTTTGGTCTATCATTAGTACTTTCCGCAGCGTATGCGATGAAAGCCATTTATGACTGTTTTTTATACCTTGCGTTGGTTTTAGTAAAAATTCCGTAGATATCTCATTTTTTTCGTAATAAACATAGCCTATGTTACTCAGTGATAATGTAGCTTTCTATTGGCAAAAGAATTTTTGAAATCGGTCCAGTAGTTTTTGAGTTTATTCGTGCCATACAAAAATACAAATCTTTCCTCTTTATAATATTAGTATAGATAAAACTGTAACGGGTCGAATTCTGTACATTGAAGATATTTAGAAAATTTTTTTTTTGGGGCACTCCATAGTCGATACTGATGGCGAAACTGCATTTTTTTTCTTTCATGTCTGTCTGTCTGTCTGTCTGTCTGTCTGTCTTTCTGTATAGGGATCACGCATCACGCCGAAACTACTGATTCAATTCAGCTGAAACTTGACATGATTTTAGTTTATACTAAGGACATTGCTGTAGGCTACTTTTGATCCCCAAATTCTGATCGGTTTTCTTGCGGGAGGGGGTGAAAGTCAGAATGTGTATTTGGTTGTAACTCATGTTTGCGTTGTTTAATTTCATTAATTCTTTTTTTATTAGAAAGAACACCTTTTTTATATTGTCCCGTCAAAATTTGAACAATATCGGTTTGTTGGTTCGGAAATTACACAAACATTAAATAATAACGACACGCGCGGCGCGTTCGGTACATACTAACTAAGTATTCTGTGTATCACAGACGATCCACAGAATATCTAGATTCTAGATTCTAGAAAGTGCCCACGTGATCGCGTCGCGTCGTCTTGGATGACAAAATAATTGTCAAAAATATATTTTGTGTGGAAAAACAAACATCATTCGGTTATAATCGACTTCAAACAAGGAGGATGCTCTCAATCGGGTTGCATGTTTTTTTATTTGGTTTTATTTTACGCGATAACTAATTGTTAGTTGATTTTGATAATTCCTTTTTTGTTTGGTAGAAAATACTTCAGAGGTGATCTTAGATATCGAAAACAGGGAGGTAGTTTTTCAATTATCACCAAAAAACTAAAATCAGCTTAGATTTCCTTAAGGGCCTTCTCTTGCAAGGAGAGACAAGGCTATAATCCACTACGCTGGCCCAGTGTCGGTTGGTGGATGAGATATGACTTAGAACTTAGATTATAGGTAGATTTCGGTTTCTTCATGGTGTTTTCCTTCACCGTTTTAATTACCGGCATTACGAACATGACTCTGAAAAGATAGTGGTGCGCGTGGTTTTGAACCCTGGGTCTCCGGATCGACAGTCGGCGTTCTCCCGACTAGGTCAGCTGTAACTTACTAGACCAGCCGTAACTTATTAGAAAACGTATTATTTCAATCCAAATACTGTTTAAAATTTAGGTAAAGGTAGTGTTCAACAAGCTTCGGTGACCGAAGCAGGCAGTTGTTAGGGTTCCGTACACAAAGGGTAAAAACGGGACCCTATTACTGAGACTTCGCTATCCGTCCGTCCGTCCGTCCGTCCGTCTGTCACCAGGCTGTATCTCAAGAACGGTGATAGCTAGACAGTTGAAATTTTGCAGATAATGTATTTCTATTGCTGCTTTAACAAAAATACTAAAAATAAAATCAATATTTAAGAGGTGCACCCATACAGCAAACTTGATTTTTTACCGTTTCTTGCTCGATACTAATAACGTACCCGTCATAGGTAGACGCTTTAACTACTCACTTACGTTGGAACGGCTGAATGTATCGAGTTAAAATTAAAGACACATTCTTGGTTTAGTTTAAGTAATACATAGAGTACTTATACATAGGCAATGTTTAGCCTTTGTGTTCTTCCAGACTGTAATCTAATTCTATTTCAAATTTCAACCCGATCACTTGATACGTTCCGCCATGATTAAGTAACAAACATCCAAACAATGACATTCATAATATTTATAGGACAACGTTGGAACGGCTGAACATATTCGGATGGAATTCGAAACACACGTAGTTTGAACTCAGAAATAGCAAATCGGTTACTTATAGCTTACTGTGACGTAGGAAAGACTAAGCAAATTTGGTGAAAATTGAAACAGAGATAACTCATAGTCTGAAATACCACATTTATGTATTTATTACCTATCAACCTGAAAAGAAGCATGGGCCCTAAGGACACAAATTTTAACTATCACGTCAAAACGGCACAACGATACCTATGGGTTGACATACGAAACACATATAGTTTAGAGTCTAAAATTTCACATGGGCTAATAAGTCTATACTTTAATTTAACGTCATATTAATAGAAGTAGGTATATATTTTCGTAAGGAACTTGATGTGATGGTAAGGTAAAAGCAAAAATGAAAAATATATGCCACCCGTTTTGGCGTAGATAATATAGGTGATTTGCGTTCACAATCAAAATAACAAGCAACATAATATTCTCATTAGACGGCGCTAACGCCAGTTTAAATCTAAAAGCACTAAAGGCCATTTAATCGATGTTTTGCTATTGTGGTATGTATTTTTCTTTCATCACTAGGTGGCGTTACTGGTATTCTAAATTGTACTAATAAGTTTTGCTGCTAAAATTGATGAAATAAAAATAAAATGAATTTGGATTCTTTCGTTCTTGATTTTTTCTGTGTTACCTACAATTAAATTCATACATTAACATTTCACTAGGACTTGGCTTAGATTTACGGGTTCAACTTGCTTGAATATAATTAAAACTCAAAATTTTAATTATTTTGATTCCACACAGGCTTCGTTCAGAATTTTACGCCGGTTAAGTCGCGGGGCAGCTAGAAAACAGCTTGCGGATAAAAAGAAATAGGTAAATAGGTATCAGATCATGCACATTAGCTTCAGATTTTTCATAATGTATCCTATAAAAATCCTACAAACTTAACACTTGCGGCTATGTTCGATACTACGAAACCTTACTAAGTATGTTTGATTTTGTTTAAAAAAAAGAAAAATAAAGATGATAAAATTAAATAAATTTTTGTGTGGAAAAACAAATTCACTCAAACTCAAAGGTCAATGACTACTTATCCAAATATTTGACGTACGATACTTCTAATTAATGTATAAGTCAGTAACATCTGCTTACGCGAACAAGTAGCGGGTTCAGCTAGTTTTAGCTATAAATATAAACTTCAAACGTACGACATCATACCGCCAAAGAAAATTGAAACCTAAATTTGTATTTGTTATCCTGATTTCCTGCCAATTTTATTTTGTTTTATTACAACAAACTTACGCTATCTGTTACAGTTTATAAACTCATTGAAAAACTAAGCTATATTTCCTTCCAAATAATGATAAAATATAAAGAAATGATACATGAGAAGTTTACTAAATTAATTGATTTAAATGATTCCTCACAACGTGGCCAGTGTTCCCGACGCGACAGCGACTAAATTCCAATAGTTCAAATGGCTGAAAAAAAGCCCGGTTAAACGCCATCTATGATTCTTTCTGAAGATTAAAAACCACAGCCAATACATATCTGATCTACAGATTACTAACAAAATCGTGTTTCCGAACGCTTCGTGGTTGTGGCACTACAGTACCAGTACAATTTTTTTTCAGGTTGTAACAGATAACCGGAAAAAAAAATTGGTAGTATTTTTACCGTAGTGACCAGGGACTGGCAAGTGGACTATTTTCTAGAAGCACTCATTCATTTTAACCATAAACAAACTAAACATAACCATAAACAATTAGTACTTGGATCACTGTGTCTATGGCGCGGGTATATCCCGAACTGTGATATTTTAAATAAGGATTAATTCACACTCAGCCTAGTTGTGTGAGTTCTGAATTCCTCCATGTAAACAAATTATAAAATCATACACATAGGTATTTCGAATACTGAGTAGTAATCGAGCCGCATAACTTTATTTGTCTGTAGTCTGTACAGGCGCAGCCCGAATGGGAACTTGGGCGGCTCCACATGTGGAGCGCCACTGTGGATCAAAGTGGAAGGAGGCGGTTCACAGGGTACATGGCCCCCAAAATCGTATACTTACGTTAAAATTGAAAACTCTAAAAAATTACAAGACATCAAATACTATTTTTTTACCGCAGGTAAACAACTAGACGGCCAACTACGCGGGAAAAATCGAAGGGTGTTACTAGTAAGTTTTTAATGGACAAGTAGGGACTATTATTATTTATGACACGCCCCAATTTGAGGCTACGTTGTAATAATATTGGTGACCCCCTACCAAAATTGAGGCTGCGACCGCGCCTGTTTCGAAGGCCGTAGTTTTTTAAAAGGGGCAGAGCCTTTATTAACAAAACTAAATACAATGAGAACTACACTACATACCTAAATAACTAGTAGTTAAAAGTAGTTAGTGTTTATGTAGAAAGATATGAAGAGCGTTTGAAAACCAAAGATTCTCTGATACAAAGTTCTGTGACATAGTTCAGTAGATATCAGATAGATATTGTTTGTTTTAGTTTTTCTATTAATCTATAGCATCGCATAGTACCCCGAACACCAAAGACAATCTGTGCCCAACACCTTCAGTAACATTATGTATGTGACAATGTTAATTGTGTATAAGACATGAGACACATTTAAAAAAATAGATTGAGTTGATTTTGACTACATAGTATAGAGTGACGAGACGAGCAGATAATGTACTTAATGGCAAGCAACACGCCTGCCCATAAAGGTGCAATGGCACATAGCTATTGGAACATGACAAGTCCAGATAATGATCTAGCACTGCGCTTTGCTCGTCACCCGGAGATATAAGATCACCCGCCTAATTCCCGATCTGCAAGTAACCTAAGTGTTCTTCAAGACCTATAATCTGTCTGTGTTCCAATATTTCCGCTCGATCCGTTCAGACGCTACGAGTTCCGATTGAGCAACAAACATCCACACTTTGACATTTACAATATTAGTAGGATTTAATGTCTATGCCCAGAATTTGTCTGGAAACAATACCATTGAAACCGAAACACAGTGTTGTTCACACATAACTGCTTGGCGGTAGAATAATGGACAAGGGTGTGGTACTTCCCCAGACCACATTTAACAAATATTACAAAATTCAACCTTTTTGAATCATTGGCTATGTAAGTGGTACTACCTACCTAGATACCGCAATAGATTTAGCCTACCGCACATAATATGTTTTGCAATTAGCACACAATAACATTGTTGGAAGAGATATAATAAGATATTTATGTACTTTTTAAGTTACCAAAATCAGTAAAAACTGCGCAGCTGTGCACGTTCTTGTGTCACTTTATTATCTTAGGCAATAAACTTAACTGTCGGCTTCAGACATACCGAACTTTCTAAGAAAACCATTCTTTTGTTTATAAATTGGGATTGCTTGCACGTGTAGACTGCATTATATATATATATTATTATGAATAAAATAAGTAAAAAAATGCAAAATTACTAGTGCAACAAAAGACGTCACACGAAAATTACACCATAGGTTTTTCTTTTTTTTAATAAAGAGTGACGAGACGAGCAGGACATGTGCATGATGGTAAGCAACATACCTGCCACATAACAGCACAGTGACACGCAGCTATTGGAACATGTAGAGTTCAAATCATTACCAAGTACTGCACTGGGCTCGTCACCCAGATATCTAAGATGTTATATCTCTAAGCCCTGTAATTTCTCTGGAAACATTGCCCTTTATAGGTGGCACCAATGTATTATTTTGTTAGAGAAATTTCACAAAACAAACAGTGGTGCCACACTATCTTTGATAAGTCAGTTTGCATCTGGAAAACGCCTCATTATACGAACACTAGTCTGAAATAAACTGTTTGTTTTTCTAATACAGATATTTCTTCTCCTTTCAAACTTTTCGTCCTTTGAGTGTCGTTATTTATAGGGCTTACACTATATTATATAATTTTAAAGGTCCATATCAGCATTTAGTCTTTCTGGAACCCCGTGGCGCAACTAACATTTTAATTGCTTCCTTTGGGTTTGTAAACAAAAAGGTTTCTAAGAAGGGCACAGTCGCAACCTCGCAACTAGTCAAGTGTTTTGTGCTATGATGTGTTTGACACATGGCCTCATTGTATACATCTTTAATGGTGCGTACAGACTACAGACTACTATGTCAACCGTAGATGATTTTTTATTAATTTCTTAATGCAATTACTATGGCAAATCAAGATAAAAAACCGATACATTAGTTCTTGTTGTATAAGATATTCCCTTATGAACTCAGAATTTATCCCGGGGGAAAAGTATGGGTTATTTCAAGTCATACTCGTAATATAATTAAATTTCATATTTAACTTTTAATATTTCAATTCTTATGACGTTATTGAGTATATACTCAAACACAAAAAAGTGGAGTTAGTAAGATTTAATTTAAAACTAATTTATTTGATTGTTTGAGATAGCCTAATATTACCAGGATCATTATAATATCAGTAACTAAACATATACGATCGCGTTTAGTGTTAAGGTCGCCAATTTCTACTTTTATTTGTTTGTTTTAAGTGCCTTTTGTTGATTATTAAATCAAGTGCAAAATGAGTTAATCTATCTACGAGTACAGATAATCTAGTTCTATAAAGGTGTATAAAGTTGCAAAAATAATTTATAGGTAAATGTTGAAAATAAAAATAAATTAATAAATTGTTAAAAATCCGGTTTGAAGGGCAATATTTCCAGAGAAATTACAGGGCTTAGAGATATAAGATCTTACATCTCTGGGTGACGAGCGCAGTGCAGTGCTAGGTAATGATTTGGACTCTTCATGTTCCAATAGCTGCGTGTCACTGTGCTGTTATGTCAGGCATGTTGCTTACCATCAGGCTCATGTCCTGATCGCCTCGTCACTCTTTATTAAAAAAAAAAATAGCTCTCATATTTGTTGGTGGAACAGCATATTGAATTAAATTATTTTTGTACAGATTGTTTGAATTTTAATTCTAATGTTATTGTAACAAAAAAATGGCTATCATAGGAACTGCCGATAGAAGTGAAAACTTATAACTCAGAAATTGATACATAACCCACTTTGGAAACTATGCGGGTGAAACCTTTATAAAAGATGCTTGCTTGTGTGAACGCAGCCTTAACAGTCAATTCTTCAAATCACATTATCACACTCACAGACTCACACTTCACCGTTCGCTCTTTTAAGTGTAGCGGGTAGCGGGGTACAGGGCGGGGTGTGGCTAAAACGCTAAAAGTTTCAACTTTCAACGTTTCATTCTTTCATTTCATTTCATTTCGAGTTTCGAGTCCCATGTCCCAAGTAACCCAAATTGTGATTATTTCTGGTTCACTCGTGTAGATTGAATATTGTGAAGTGTAGTTGATGTGATCACTTTCAGTTTAATGAAAACTAAAATTTTGAAGATAACTTTAAAGAAAGTTTAGTTTTTAGTTTATTATCCAAATATATCACAGCTACATAGTGTTCACTTGTTTTAATTTTGATACGTAAGTACTACATATAATTTTAAAGCGCTTCAAGAATACCTAGTTTTCCCTAGCTTATTTCAAAACCTTTCTATCAATTGGTTGAGTTTCCTCTTTCGATTTCAAATAAGTATAACTATAAGTTCTGTTATAAGTAGGTATTACTTTTATCAATAAATATAGGCTAGTGTTCTAACCAATCATGTTATAAAATATAACATATACCTAAGTCTGTGGTTTTAACACTGTATAGGCAGATAGGCACCTATTCGCTTTGTGCACAGCGATGATCTAATAGAGCTAGCCTGCTCTAGGTACGATTTACTAGTTTACTACATACAACATACAGTCTACTTCTTTATACTGTGGATTTTACTCGATACGAAAATTTTGAGGAGACTGGTCTAGTTTAAAAAGATTTTTTATAGGTCCGACCTATGCGTACAAAGTATGTAGTTTTTCGCGTTTTAAAAAGCGTAATAGACATATTTTCACATTCGTAATATTAATATGATTTTTGTTTATTCAGGTCAAAATGTGTTGCGGAGGGAAATGTATGTTCCTCATCTCATTTCGGACGGGCAGTTTGGTTTTTGGATATATCATTGCTGTAAGTAGTACTGATTTTACATAACCGAATACCTAGGTTAGGTATTTAGGTTTTAGGTTGCCTTCTGTACAGGCAACAGGCATCCGGCATTCGATGGACCGCCATCTTGGTTGTCGGTTGTCGTATTCACTTGAATAGCTACTACCATACTACCAACAATTCTTCAACATTAATTGTTGAAGATTTGTTAGCGCATCCTGGATATCGAGTATCGACGGACTAGGTAAGTACCTACTTACTATTTTTTTACGGACGGATTTTTTCCTACCCATAAAAAGTCGATCGTAGTCTCGCTAAGACAAAAACTGTGTCACTAGAGTCGGCCACATTTGCACGTGTGTCTGGCGGGCCAGAGCCAGAAGCTCTGCGGTCGGCCCTAAGTGTCGCTCCTCCATACTCGGCTTGCGCTCCACTACGGAAGTCGCCGGCTCGCTTCGTTCGCCACCTTCGCTGCGCTCGGCCTCGCATGGCTCGCTCCACTCAGGACCTCCCTTGAGTTTCTGGATCCCGCATTTTTTTTATACACTCTAGGCGTAGTAGCGACAAGACCAAGTGGAGTCGGGTGCTCCCGAGTCGTATGTAACCTACCCGGTCCGATTTAGTCATAACAAGGTGGATGGTGGTAACTAAACATTTTTCAAGTAACACATATTATCTATTCTATGGTAACACCCAGGTGGACAAAGGTGAGCCATCTCAAGAGGTGAGACGGTGGTAAACCACCCCATTATATTGTGTAGGAATGTAGGATTCCGCCGAACATCGGAATCCACAGTCACCTTATCAATCTATCAACACCACACTGTTTTCATTTCTTCAACGCCATAGTAGTTGTCAGGTTGTCACAGAACAGACTGGTAGTTGTTATGGCAGCAGTGTTGTCAGAAGCCCATCTCAATTTTCCCCCAAAATGCTCTCGAAATCCCCACAAAAAGCGGATTTTCTGGAAAAAGGCCCCCAAAGTAAATTATACATTCTTTTACCTCTAAAACATGAATAACATGATTTTACCCTGACGACCACCTCAATTTCTCTACAAAATGTTTTCAAAATACCCCCAAAAAACCGGGTTTCAAGAAAAAAAAACCAAAATTGATAAACATTTCCTAACTATTACAACATAATATAACGCTATTTCAGAAATATCTTCTATTACTCCATAAAGTGTTTCAACAACTTCCCATAAGAAAATGCGGTAAAATTTTTGTACTAAGTTCACTTGGATTAGTGCCGTATTCGCTAAAAACTGCAAAACTCGGCAATGAAAAATCCTCAATTTCCTCCCACAAGCAATTAACCCCCGTAAATCCCCCCAAATTTCCCTCCATGGCAGTTAAATCCCCCCAAATTTGGGGGGGAATCCCCCCAATCTGGCAACATTGTTTGGCAGGCAGCGCCATGAGTGTTAAGAATCGGAACTAAAAATTGTCAAAGAGGTGGCTAGGTAGCAGTGTTTTCACAATGCAAAACTATAGCAGAATAATTTTTGAGGGAAAAAAAAGTGGGAATCTTAATTGAGGCGTGGGGAAAGGAAATTATTATAGTGGAAATACTGGGGGCTAGTCTCTCGCTTTAATGCATTACGCCTAGCCGTGTTGAATAACGTATGATATGACGTCGAATACATTCTGGCTGTTTTTTAACCCCCGACCAAAAAAGGGGTGTTATAAGTTTGACGTCGATGTCTGTCTGTTTGTCTGTCTGTCTGTCTGTCTGTCTGTCTGTCTGTCTGTCTGTCTGTCTGTCTGTCTGTCTGTCTGTCTGTCTGTCTGTCTGTCTGTGTGTGTGTGTGTGTGTGTGTGTGTGTGTGTCTGTCTGTGGCACCGTAGAGCTCAAACGTTCAAATTTTTATTTGAAAGTTAATTACCGTGCGGGTGTTCTTAGCTATGTCTGGTTAATATCGATTTAAAATGGCCGCCTCCACAAAATGGCGGATAAAATATTTCTTCACAACCTACCTCAATATGGGTATCAAATGAAAGGGCTTAACTAGTAGAGTACTATACGCTATAACAAATTTCAAATCCAAGATGGCCGCTACCACAAAATGGCGAATTAAATATTTTTTTTCACTACTACTTCAATATGGGTATCAAACCAAAGGGCTTGATTAGTAGAATACTTTGCACTATGACAAACTTCAAATCCATGATGGCCGATACCACAAAATGGCGAATTGCATTTATTTTTTCACAACTCCCTTAGTATGGGTATCAAATGAAAGGGCTTGACTAGTAGAATGTTGTACAGATAACAAATCTTAGGTAGTCGGGTGTTAGTCAAAATCTTGTCAAGTTCTTGTTAATCAGCCACATTTAATCCGGCTAATCGTTACATCGCCGCTTTTCAAAACGGCCCTGTTTTTCAAAACGGCCAGCCGTATTGTTAATACGGCGAATTATACAATCCGGCTGCGACATAATTCTATATACAAATTGTGCTACTGGGATTCGGGGCCTTCTCTTGCAAGGAGAGAGTCAATCCACCATGCCGGCCCAGTGCGTTTGGTGGGTGACAGGGTGATAGAAAGAATGCTAGGTAGATACTCATGTACCGTCATGTCCGGTTTCCTCGCGATGTTTTTCTTCGTCGGTCATAGTGCAAAGTATTCTACTCGTCAAGCCCTTTCATTTGATACCCATATTGAGGTAGTAGTGAATAAAATAATATAATTCAGCATTTTGTGGAGGCGCCCATCTTGGATTTGAAATTTGATATAGTGTATAGTATTCTACTAGTCAAGCCCTTTTATTTGATACCCATATTGAGGTAGGTTGTGAAGAAATATTTTGTCCGCCATTTTGTGGAAGCGGCCATCTTGAATCGATATTAACCAAACATAGCTAAGAACATCCGCATGGATATTTAACTTTCCAATAAAAAACCGCATAGAAATCGGCCCATCCGTTTGAGCTCTACGGTGCCACAGACAGACAGACATCGGCGTCAAACTTATAACACCCCTTTTTTGGTCGGGGGTTAAAAACAAATAATGAAAAAATGACATGTTTCCAAATAAATTAGATGAATTTAATCCCAAAGTAGCATTATGTGTATCAATGAACAAAAAAAACATATGAATATTAAATGAACAAAACCATCTGTGTGGCTTTCTCAGGTGGACTCTGTAAATAGGCTTATCACCACATACACATTAATCTATCGTTTCAATCGATTAAATTAGTAACTTGTGAATCTTTGTTACAGGTATTATCGGCATTGGGTACTTTACTTAGCACGGGCGCTATTATGTACTTTGAAATTACAATGATATTCGGGAGGTATTGGGAAAAGGATATGTCAGTGCCTGGAATCCTTATCTCAACTGCAGTTTTAGTAGAAGTCTTATCTAGCTTCACTTGTTCAGTAATGATGCTAGTTGGGCTCAATCAGGTAAATAAATCATACTAATGTTATAAACGCCGAAGTTTTAATGTTGTTGCCATGGACGTATAAAAAAAGTCGGACGTAGTCTCGCTAAAACAAAAACTGTGTCCGTCGAGTCGGACACATAAATCACATAATATGCACGTGTGCGCTGTCACATACAGGCTGACACGCACACATCAGTGGGTCATTAGGCGCGCTACTTGTGTATATGTGTGCGTGTCATCCTATCAGCCCAGTAATTTCTCTTGAAACTTTTCTCTTCAAACCGGAACACGGTATTTGTACACTGCTTGGCGGCAAAATAACTGGCAAATTGATGTTATAAAATAAATGAATGTTCGTTCTTCAATGACATCGGAAGCTATTTCCTACTGATACGAGTATTATAAACGCGAAAGTCTGTAACCAAAGAGCTTACATATACTACGTATAGAGTTAGATTTTCCGCACGGTTCCTTTGTGTCAATCGTAAGCAGATAACGTGCATGCTTTCTATGGCAACAGATTGATGTGCCGCGACAAAAGTATGACACTTCCACAAGAGCGACAAGGCGAGAAAGTTGCTACCCGTGCTTTCGGTGTAAAGCGTTAGTGCCAAATCTATACGTACTCGCAACGACATTAATAAAATAATGTCGTTGCGTACTCGTAGTATATGTAAACTTTTTGTTTGCAACAGTATAGATGGATGGATTGATTGGTCGTTACTCGTAAAAATCACCTATAGACTGTACGCCCGTGAACAAAACGTATGAGTCAAATGAACCACCAGGAGACCCATGTAGGATGATAGAAGGGTATAAAATAATAAGATTGAGCACTATGCCGTCACTTGTAACCTGTCCAACTGAGTGCAGGTGAAGATAGGTGGGTACAAATCTCGATCATTTCTCCTTGTCACATGATTTTTGTACGGCGTTTCGGAATAAGGGATTAGGAGAGTTAATGAAACTATAAAAATTGTAAATTGTAATTGACAAAAATAACAATAAATTATAATAAATGCCAAGAACCTTCACAACCGCGAGGTATGCAGTCTCAGGGATTATTCCCGCAACAGCGAGTCCGGGATGCATCGCGATGTTGTGGCAGTTGACAGGAGCTTCACGCCTCTTTCAATGGCAAACGAGAACTAGCGCAAACCATCGGTGCTCAGCATTGACGACCGCAAGGAAGTATGGAAGAGTGAGGAGCTGCACGGGCGGTTCTATCGGGACCCGATGTGAATCTGCTCGCGTCGGTGAACTGGCTACGCTTCGGGGACCTCTTCGGAGAAACCGAGGGTTTTGCCTGTGCAATTGCTGACGAAGTTATCAAGACGAACAATTACCGGAAATACATAATGAAGGACGGTACGGTCGACATTTGTCGGGCATGCCGCCGACCAGGCGAATCACTTCGTCATGTCATTTCCGATTGTTCGTTTCTTGCTAACGGCGAGTACTTGCACAGACATAACCTAGTAGCCAGGATCATCCACCAGCAAGTTGCTCTTCGATACGGCCTTGTCGACTCCGAGGTGCCGTACTATAAGTACGCACCTCTGCCCGTTCTCGAGAATGGTCGTGCGTTGCTCTATTGGAACCGCTCTATCATCACGAACAGGACTATTGTCGCCAATAAGCCTGACATCGTGCTGGTAGACCGGTCTCAGCGCCGGGCTGTGATCGTCGATATCACCGTACCACATGACGAGAACCTCGTGAAAGCCGAGAAGGACAAGCTTAGCAAGTACCTTGACTTGGCTCATGAGGTTACCGCCATGTGGGATGTTGATTCGACGATCATAGTCCCAATAGTTGTGTCGGCAAACGGCCTTGTAGTGAAAAGTCTCGACCAACATCTCAAGAGACTTTCGTTAGACGGTTGGGTTAAGGGCCAGATCCAGGAGGCAGTCATCCTCGACACAGCGCGCATCGTCAGGAGGTTCCTCTCTCTCTGCAGCCGGTGCAGACCTAACCATCGGTAGCTTGGGTCCTGCCCCGCTGCTGGCGGCACCCTAGTTTTAAAGTTTTTTTATGTTTATATTTTTATACTTATTGTAAAAAACTTAGAAATTAAGAAGAAAGAATAAATAACTGAATAATTATAATAATCACAATAATATAATATTTGAACTCCAAATTTCAGCTGGGCCGTTCAATTCTGTTAACGTGAAATGATAACATTTATAGTATTATTGATTACTCTTAGTACCGCCAGTTGTAGTACCTTAAGTCCTGTACCTGTTATTTTCTCATGATGAAAAGTGCAATATTTTTTACACTTTCATCACATCGATAATTTTACAATAGGGTTACACTTGAATGCTATATCATCTAATATTAAGCAAAGATGCGGTCTATGATGGGACGCACTAAGGTAGAAAAAGAAAGATCGGGGGTTCCAGCCTGCCCTCTTCAACTTGCAGTCAGTTGGACAGCTTACAAATGCCGGCATAGTGCTGAATCTTATTATTTTATACCCTTTTATCATTCTACATAGGTCTCCTGGTGGTTCATATGACTAAGACCCATCAATTTTGTTTACTGGCCTGTAGTCTATTAGTAATTATAATATTATATAAGAGGATGTCTTGCCCTTTTGTAATTAATAGGTATTAGACAATCGACATAACATTTCAATTTTTTAATTGTTTTTGATTTTTCAGAACAAACCGGCGCTTGTGAAGCCTTTCCTGATCTATGGAATGGTGCAAGTTGTGCTTCTCAGTATATTCTTCATTATGTTGCAAATAATTACCTCGTTCCATGGCAGCTTGTTTGTGGTCATATTTGGATTTTTGGGTACCTACGTTTTTTATTTATTTATTTTAATTAAGTATGTTTGGTGTCGCCAACTCACTATCGTTAGTGGAAAGCAACGTTGTGGTCAAAGACGTAATACGTATTCTTAGGTGTATAGCACACAGGAGCTGGAGACGTACAGCTGTAAGTCTTAGAGTGTAAGTACACAGATGTACTTATACCACACATAGCGTGTGCTATACAGCAGTGTCGAGGCGCGGGCACACCACTGGTGCAACGCTTCTACGTTTCATTCAGGAAATACAATTCGTGGATGTATCCAAATTATGGATGTATGAGTGCAGGTACGTCTTCGTATTCTGACGACGACATGATGTATAAACTGGAAAGTATGAAGGAAGTATAGCCGCCCGTGCCCGACTACGTGGCGTTTGCGCCGCGACTTAGCAGTATGCTATGCGCCTTAGAAGGTTCATTGTCGAATAGAATACACTCAGTTTGTAGTCTCAATAACAGGTAAGATGGTACGGTATTCTAATAGACTACAGGCCCGTGAACGAAATGTATGGGTCATATGATACAGCAGGAGATATGATACAGTAGGATGATAGAAGGGTATAAAATAATAGGATTCAGCACTATTCAGCATTTGAAAGCTGTCCAACTGAAAGCAAATTGAAGAGGGGGGTTGCGACCCTCGCTCTTTCCTTCTTGTTGCATGATTTTTGTACGGCATGGCGGAATAATGGATTAGAACAGATATTGAAACTGTATGGAACCAATACTACTGTTCTAATCCATTATTTTGCAATGCCATACAAAAATCATGCGACAAAAAGAAAAGAGCGAGGGTTGGAAACCCCGCTCTTCAATTTGCACTCAGTTGGACAGCTTTCAAATGCCGGCATAGTGCTGAATCACCTCATCAATATTATTTTATAGCCTTCTATCATCCTACATAGGTCTTCTGCTGAATCATATGACCAATAATACATTTTGTTCATGGGCCTGTGCTGTATAACCTCCGTTTTTTAATGCAAACTTGCATTAAAAAACGGAGGTGAACTTTTTAAGTACGAGCATTTGGAAAGTCGATTATGTAAGGATTATACTCGTGTAATTTTTATCATAATGCCTACTAAATAATGGAGAAAATAAGATCACGCCACTCCAGAGCGCAAAAAAACTGCCTATCAAATCACTTTGCGTTGATGTTCAGGAGGGTTTAAAAGTTTCCTTTTGTTTGCTCTTACCTACTAGTCCAATATTCAAACTTGCTGCTGATCCACTGCCAAACCTTCATTATTTCATTCAAGTTGAAAGTTTTTATACATGTTATGTTCCTAACACAGGGATAATGATCGTCAGCAATAAAAGCTTGGGTAGTGGTGGTTTAGTCAAGTAACAGGCAGGTTTTGGTGTATAGAATGGTGCCTCGAAATGATAATTATTTAATCATAATAATTATGATGATATTATATTTTCATATCTATCCGACATTGTTCAAAAATTTGTCAAAAGATTTGGCTCACTCAGATAGTTGACCTAGTCTAAATATTAGGAAGTAGCAGTCCGTCCCGGTTTCGCCCGTGTTATCTCCCTAATATATTGCCTATTGTACTCGGGGATCTCGTACATATCCAATGAAGAAATAATTTTTGAAATCGGTCGGGAAGTTTCTAAGATTTAGCGCCTTCAAACAAAAAACATCTTCAGCTTTATAACATTACTAGCGACTATCAGCATTGCACGGACGCAATGCTGATAATACTAATAAAAATGGTTAATATTGTGGGCTGATCCTAAGAGATAGACATATACTATTCCAGACTGTTTTGTAGACCTTTTGAAGGGGTACAATATTGCTGTACATTATTTTTATATAGCTCATAGGATTCAGCCAGCGTTCGCATTGTAAGCGCAAAAACTTACAAAAACCCGCATCAAAATATGTTTGGTGGTTTTAAAGATCGAAGCATATATAGAGACAGACAGACGCTGGAAGTGACTTTGTTTTATAGTAGTATCAAGTTTAGCTATGGGTATTCTAAACTAACTACCTAAAAACCAAACGATAAGATATTTTTTTCCTATTCCAGGTATCTACGTTATGTGTCTTTACATGGTGTTCCAAACGTACCAGCTTATGAGAGTAGATGGTCGCGTGTTCGTGAACCCACCAGTCAACCCAGGTTTACTTGCATAACATATTAAATATCAAAAAAGTGAAGAGAAATGGTGTATCTTCTTCCCAAGTATTTCAAGTGTTACAAATTTATAAATCAATATGCATCTTTGTGTATGAAATCTCGCCACTTTAAAAACATAATTATCAAAACAATTACAATGGAAACTACACTACTTAATGTGTCACAAATAGCAAATCTAAATTATCTGTAGACCGATAGAGGTTTGATTCATACGTTGTGATACTAGAAATACCTGAAAAGAAGCTACCTACATATCTATCATATCTAATTGTACTCTAATTTTGCTTTAAATTTATATACATGTTTATATTTTACTAACTTCTGCTCGCGACTTGGTTCGCGTAGAATTTAAATTTTACTCTACATATACTCTCTCTGGATAAAGTCAGAATTCCTTGTAGTGCAACTCTAAAGTATACCTAATAATTAATCTAAGTTCCAAATTTCAAACTGATTCATTCAGTTCTTATAACGTAACTGAGCAACAAATATTCAAACTTTTGCAATTCTAAAATTAGTAAAGTAACATATCATAAATTTTAAATAAATACACGAGTAATTCACGTTTGATATAGTCAGTCCAGTCCGACTCAAGTTTCGATCGCGTCCGGCGATCTTTTTCAAGGAGAGTGCGCGTGTTCGCTGATCGTTTAGCACCAGCGTGCATTTTCCTTGAAAAAGATCGCCGGACGCGATCGAAACTTGAGTCCGACTGACTGACTATATCACACGTGAGTTACCCGTGTTTATTTAAATGTGTAATAACCACATAAGTATGAAAACTAACGTGGTTATTACATATTTTACATAAATGCACGGGTAACTCTCTTTTAATATAGTCAGTCCAGTCCGACTCAAGTTTCTATCGCGTCCGGTGATCTTTTTCAAGGAGAGTGCGCGCGCGGGTTCGCAGCTCGTTTAGCACTGAGTTTGAGTCGGACTGGACTGACTATATTAAACGTGAGTTACCCGTGTATTTATGTAAAATAACCACATTAGTTTTCATACTAAAATCACACAAATTATTATCAAAACAAACATAAGATGAGAACGGTGTAACAATGACAATTGTTACAAATTTTAAATCTCTGATACAAAATTAAACCTAATTTCAGATTTCAAACAAGAAAATCTCGTCACTATCGTTTAGAAAATACGGTGCCACTGAAAAATACATAGACAGCTACCTACGCCAAGCTTATCACTTTTATTGACACGTAAAATATTTTCTATTTAAAAAGAGTGATGTAACGAGCCAGACGCGCGCCTGATGGTAAGCATCACGCCTGCCCAAAAATGTAGTAGTAGGACTCTTGGCAGAGTCCGCCTGGGGAAGTCCCACACCTTTGCCAGTTATTCTACCGCCAAGCAGTAATGTGCAAACATTACTGTGTTCCGGTTTGAAGGGCAATGTTTCCAGAGGAATCACAGGGCTTAGAGATATAAAATCTTAGATCTCTGGGTGACGAGCCCAGTGTAGTGCTAGGTAATGACTTGGACTCTTCATGTTCCAATAGCTGCGTGCCACTGTGCTACGTAGCAGGCATGTTGTTTACCTTCAAGCACATGTCCTGCTCGTCTAGCCACTCATTATTAAAAAAAAATAGTTTTTCAAAAGTCACTAATTTTTGAA
Organism: Ectropis grisescens; assembly: GCA_017562165.1. Classification (NCBI taxonomy): domain Eukaryota; kingdom Metazoa; phylum Arthropoda; class Insecta; order Lepidoptera; family Geometridae; genus Ectropis; species Ectropis grisescens. The sequence continues at coordinate 15,694,565 of CM029784.1, forward strand.
AAACATATTTTTAAGTATTCCTACACTGTTATTCTAGACTATATGTGTATGATCCTTCAGATCAATTCAGTTCTTTAAGTATGAAAAGGTAACTAACACCCATCCAACCATACATACTAACTTCGCAATCATATTTTATTAGGATTATTAAAAGTGCAATAAGTACTTAAAATTGCACTTTCAATTTAAACAAATATTTTTTAAACAGACAGTGAAAGCTGTTGTTGCTCGATATATGTCTTTAATTTCAAACGATGATGATTTATCTACTTACTTTAGAATAGATATTAGTACAAGTTATCTACTTAAGTACTTACTTTATTATACTTAGAAATAAGTACAAAAAAATGTATGCATGCAGAAATAATATTTTTGTTACAAAACCAACAAGGATTGGGATATTTTGTTCTTATTAAGTCTTAATAAGTATTCTGAAGAAGTATTTTTTAACGTAGTTTAAATAAAGTTATGTGCCTTATTTCCGTTTTTCAAATAATTAAACAAAACATTCTTCGAGTTCGTTTTAACGTCACAGACGACATTCAAATTCAATACAACTTTACTCAAAGATTTCGGACCCATCGATATAAATCAATGGATGTACCCTCCCAAACTTCAGGCGCACGGAATTACGTTATCGTTGTGTAAGAGTGTGCTCACTCTTTCCGTTTTCGTCGCATTTAGGAAGCGGTGAACGCCGGACGTTTAGGTAATACTTATCGCTATTCGTTTTCAACAACCAAAATAAGTAGAACGTAAACATCCTCGCCGCTAGCGATTCCAGGGGTCAAAGAGATTGGTGGTGTGTGAACCACTTAAGCTACACACAGACTCAGTTCATTAGCAATTTCAATGTACCCGGGGCACATCTGTTAGTTTTATTTCGATGTTCAGGCCTTCTTAGCTGGTAAGCGTGTGAGATACTAAATATTTGGTCGTCAGTTTCAATAGCATTTTGGCTACTAAAGAAAATACTTCTAGTAGAAAATAATTTTAGTTACTAGCTAATATTGTCTTTTCTTTTTCTTTTTTTCTATAATAAATAAGAACGCTATACAATTGTTTTAATTACCACTTTCCTGTTGTTGAATAGTACGTTTTATTCACTTAGAATCTTAATACAATAAGACGTAAAATATAACTAGATGTATATGTGACCTACTACAAAACTGGGCTATCGGGGTACACTGTCGGTTTGGCGCTTACCAGTCTATTTTGAGGCGACATTGTCCTTGAAATAAGTTCTGTCTCAAAACAAATAATGGGGAAGTCCCGAATTGAATGAGTGGCGCTCATGTATAAGCGTGATATTGCAGTGTTACCATAACTGAGACAATTACTGTGTTTTAGGGTAAACAATAAAAAAGCAGTCGCTCTAATCTACCATAAGCTTTTATTGTCTGTCGGAACGTATGGAATTTCTAAGGGTTATTCACTACTTTCCGATTATTAGTAGAGTCATCCGAAATAGCCGGAGAGTTGAACAGCTGAGTGTTATATATATGAAATCAGTTTTTTGAAGTCGATTTATTATATCTGTTTGCCTGGAACGATCGCTTTTAGCAACAAGGCTGCCAATCGTGTACCTAAAAGTGAGAGTTTATGCCAGAATTCGCCTCGCAGGCCAAATGCTGGTTGGTTGATAACACACACACATTTGTTGGTTGGTTGGTTGGTCGACAAAATAGAACAAAAGATGCCTTTCTTGAAACTTGCTGGTTTCCTCCCAATGTTTTCCTGCACCACTAAAGCCAGGATCATGACAAACTCGTACATCTACACATAGAAATATACTCAGAGATGAAGACGGTGTTAAATCTCACGTCCCATAAGATTCTCCAATCGGAAGATATTGACACTCGTTCGCCATGGCTTTACTATAGTCCCTATTAGCTGTGCCCCGCGGTTTTACCCACGTAATTCCCTTTCCCGTTATTTTCCCGGGATAAAAAGTGGCATGTGTTCTTCCAGACTATATATAGTACATAACGTAATCTGTTTTCTAAATTTCAACCCAATCCATTCATTCATACGTTACGACGTGATTGAGCAACATACGTCAAAACATTGACGTATATAATATTAGTAGGATAACACGACAAATTTCTCAGTCAGCATGGCAATTTTAGTGCTTTTTCTCTGGCAACACTAACAGAAAGCACACCAACAGACAGTAGAGGTAGAGACGCTTAGGATCAGACGCTTGGTCATTGGTCTGCCAGTATAAATAAATAAACTGACCTGGCCATCCACGCGCCTATCGGGATTCTATTTTACTACACTTAAGTATAAATAAATAAAAACATTATTGTATTTTTGATGTTGATCTTAATTATAAAAATTGATTTGTTTTACAAAGTACTCGTATCATTTTGAATGTATTAAATATACGCTAGTGGGCGATATCGATATCTACTGCTACTCAAGTAAGTACGTCTGTATCTGTTTCGCATGATATGAATTAATAATTATTTTGCATGATTCACGAGGTTCCTAAATACATATATCTTTGCCTCTTTGAAATGGTTGTAGAGTTTAAACAAAAGCAGGTGTTTACTGAATAATTTTTACTCCTTTTTTTTACAAAAGTAACATTTTAATATAATTATGTATTTCGTAAACTTTTGAATTTAATTTTTGTTCAAAACATTTCAAAATGTTCTGTTTTACGGTGAAAAATACAGTATGGCCCATTTTATTTATTTACAGAAAATCTAAAAACTTTATTCCGATGGGATTCCAAATGTCTCCGTCGGTCGTTAAAAGGCGACTTGTCACCCGATCAATAGTGATTCGTGCAAGCCATCATGCCCGCCACCGACCGCGTCGTGAGACTGACTTGCCAGTAGTATGGTGAATGCTCTGAATTATCTCATTTTAACGGCTTTTTATCACATAGACTAATCCATAGTGATGTTATTAAGACAACGCCGATTCTACCCGTTGTATTTATGTTGGGTAATCTTAGTAACCACTGCACCAATGTTAGTAGGTAAACCACAGTAGAACCTCGATAAGTTAAAGTCCAAGGGAAACAAAAAATATTTTAAGTTATAGAGGTTTTAAGTTATCAAGGGTTTTGCTTTCGGGCTCTGATGGGAAGGGAACATTTAATTTTTTGAAGTTATAGATGTTTTTAAGTTACCAAGGTTTGATTTATCGAGGTTTTACTGTATTTGAAAAGTGCCGTTCTTTAACACATTTTATACAAAGTTATGGCGATATTCGACGTGCCCTTTTACCTTAGTTAATCGGTTATGACTTGCTATTGCTCTCAGTTTCACTTTCCACTGGAAATAAAGAGCAATATTATTATAATTAATTAAACGGCAGATTCCCGGACCACGTTTGGTTAGACCGCTAGTGATAATGACGCTTTTTAGAGCTATTAATAATCCGATGTCGTTTCCAATGCTAAAACTAACTTTTAAAATCCTTATATTTATCTTCACTTTCTCAAGAAATATGCAGCCGACCAAAAAAATGTTCTCCGAGCCTTCTATCACAAGAGAAGAGAGTCAAGGTATGATCCACCACACTGGTCTCGAAAGATTCTTGGAACATGCCTATTTCCTCACAATATTTTCCTTCATCCTTTTTAAGTTAGCAGTATTAAGCACGTGACTTAGAAAATGCAGTGGTGTTTTACCTCGATTAGTTGGTTTAGAGTTAGTTTTCCTCCTTTATTTGCTAATATAAATATATTTTTACGCTATTATTATTTTAATACCTACTAGGTAATAGTTTTTAAAAAAATGTAGCATACTTACATTTATTTGTACAGTTCCCCACCTGCAGCCGTCACAGTATGCTGCCCAAAGCTAAACCAGGAGTGCGGAAGCATATCAATAAAAACTGGAGCCTTAATATTCGGATATGTTATAGTTGTAAGTATACCTACTTACCTATATATGTATTTCAAAATGGAAGTACCTATGCCGGATGTGTCAGCCGCATATCGGATGATTTTTAGGCTTAAATCAACAGAAAACAGATCTGAAACGACAAGCCAGACAAATCAGGCCTAAAAAGCGGCGTAGGTACGAGATAGCCCCGATTTTGGTTCAAATAATTTGCTTACTGTGGCTCTAGGCAGAGAGGCATTTTTGGAAAAAAAGTGGAATAGGTTGAGCTTATACAATTATAACAATACGATATTAGTTATTTTGCTTAGTTTGGGGTCAGTCGGTGTTGTGTGAGAATTATACACCAATATTTATTTATTTATATGGCCAAAGGCTTAGCAGCATTATTCTTATGCCCATGGAATCCATCAAGCCATGGAAGTCTGGTCGACCGCGACCCCTGATATAAGATGCAACTCGCAAAACTACTTTGCAGCTGACCGTCTTTGGAGACCTTCCACCGCCTTAATAACTGCTTTGGCTTTGCTTTCGCCGTCTCTACAATTTCAAGCCAAAACAAAACAGAGCAATATCACTATGCTTTGATATTGCCGTTTTCCGTAAGGACGTTAGACCGGTAGACCCCGGGAGTTCATGTCCGGGAGCTAATCGCCACAGTAGCGGTAAATATAAATTTATATACAAGTAATTAACATACTTCTTGGTATTTACAGACAATATCAGCCCTTGGCACCGCGAGTTGTATCGCAGCGCATATGTATTACGGCTACAAGATGGTGGGTCCTCATAGGAACTCTTACGATAAAGAAAGGGTGATCCTGGAAGTAGCGCCAGCCATTATCAAAACTACAACAGTATTGATAGAGTTCTTACTGACTTTAATCTGTTCTTTGCTGCTGGTGGTAGGAATCGCGCAGGTAAATATCCTACTGATACTACTTACTAGCAACGCCCCATGGTTTTACCCGCGTGATCCTCGCTCCTGTTATTTACCTATAGTGAAAAGTCCATGTGTTATTCCAGACTACAATCTATCTATTTTCTAAACTTCAACTCAATCGTCTCAGAAACGCTGATACGACGTGCTTGAGCAACAAACATTTAAATATCCAAATTTTCACATTCATAATATTAGTAGGACGCCAAATTATGGAGGGTTGTTGGTCAATCATATAGGAGGGTCTACCGCCTAACTAAAACTGTTGGCTCTCTCTTTTCCTTTTGCTTGAAATGATAGAGACAGCAATAGCAAAACTATAGCAGATTTAATTAGGCGGTAGAAGGGCGGAACGTTTGAACGAATCGGACCTACCGCCGAACTAAATCGGCTTTGCTATTGCCATCTCTATCATTTGAAACGAAAAGAAAAGAGAGGGAAACATTATAGCTAAGACAGTTTTTCTTCGGCGGTAGACCCCCGGGTTGTAGTTTAGAACTATGGCTAATGGTTGGCCGCACACACGTAATAATATTGACAATATTTTCATCGCGGAATTACTGCTAGTATTTTATATAGGTGGAAATTATCTCGCCTAGCACCTTGCACTCAATTAATAGGCTATATAATTATGTTTCTAGTGACAGAGTGAATATGTACTTTCTTAGCTTACCTACGTGGTTTGTGTTTGACCACATCTTCGCTTTTAAACGAGCAAGTAGCCATCGTATTCCCATTAAAAAATCTGCATACCTACAACTATTACCCATTTTATTGTAATTGTATTGTAATTTAAACGTGTGAAAAATTCTATACAGATTCGATATTTCTCGAAACAGCGTCTGAGCTTGCGTAATATTTGAGAGTCCTGCATATACAACGGAGCAGGCGTGGATCTAGGAGGAGGGGTCATGGGGTCATGACCCCACTCTGGGCTGGGTCCAGTACCTAGGTGGACCACTGATTTAAAAGCATGCATGTACTTATCGCACAGTTTTGTGACATGACCACGACTATGTGACCCCTGTGATCCCCCCCTCCCCCTGGAGCCATGTGATCCCCCCTGGACCCAAAGCTGGATCCCCCTTGCAACGGAGCCGATAGAACTCTTAAGAATTTCCTTAAACTAAAACACTCCTTGTGCGAGAAGGCCCCTAGTCCCAGTAGTGGGAACATAAACTGTTTACATTGAAAATAAATGTATATTTTCTTTTCAGAATAAACCCGTTTTTGTGAAAACATTCCTAGTTTTCGGGATAGCGCAAGTTTTTGTGATCACTGTATCCTTCGTACGGACATTTGTAGATGTAAATTATGTCTACACCGGCTTTTTTTTTTTAGCTATGATGATTATGGGTATGTATGACGATAAATATATTGCAATTATTTTTAAACTAGCGATTCGCCCCGGCTTCGCCCTCGTCCATATATGTATAGATGTAACTTTTTTAAAGTGAAAACTCTTTTAGGAGCGCTGAGCTATTTTTGGCCATTTGGATAAGCACTAAAAAAATAAAAGAATTGCGATTCATAGTCATTAAACATTTTTATTATTCACTCATTTATTCATTTTCTTAGGTTTACATTTTTACAGTATTTATATATAAAAACAACATAAAAAACATTATAAAAACCTAAACCTAGTTTGCCGCCAGCAGCGGGGCAGGGCCCAAGCTACCGGTGGTTAGGGCTGCAGAGAGAGGAACCTCCTGACGATGCGCGCTGTGTCGAGGATGACTGCCTTCTTATTATTATTATTAAATTGGAATCGAATCAAAATTTTGAACACAGGGTTATTTTACTAAGGTTACTTTTTATCACTGGATATTAACGGGAACGGGAACACCAGTAACCACGGGGCGTTGCTAATTACATCGTTTCATGGTTGATGTTCCAAAGTTACGAACGAAGAGGTTTGACTCTACTTTTGTGATAAGAACGTCTAGACTGTGGAATAAGTTGCCTGAGTGGGTTCTTCCCGATGGTTATAATCTTGGTGTAATAGGTTTGCACTTGACCGCCATCTTGCCTGATGTTAAGCGATGATGCGATCTACGATGGAGCGTGCTTACCTAGAAGAAACCGATTCACTCTTGATTTGAAGACACCAAGATTGTATCTATCGGGGGAAAACCCATTCAAGCAACGCATTCCACAACCTTCGTCGACGTCCTTATCACAAACGTAGAGTCAAATCTCTTCGTTCGCGTCTAAACGCCTGGAGCGATTTTAGTTAAATTTGGTATAGAGTTAGCTGACATCCTGGATTAACATATATGCTACATTTTATCCCGAAAAAAATAACAGGAACAGTGGGAACTGGAACTACATGGCACACTGGAAAACGGCAGGGCGCTGCTAGTAATGCATGTTTATGAAAAGTTTAGCTGTGAAATATATAAAACTTGTTTTTACTGGTTTCAGGTATCTTCATGACGAGTCTCTTTTTGGTACACAAGACATATCAGTCTATGTCCAGGGAGCATGGAGCAAATATTTCCGAAAATATTCCGGCAGCCTCAGGTTTCTTCAATTTTGTTTTATCTTACATATGTAACACACGCTTTCTTCTCAAGTTATGTGAAACCATATTTATAATAGTTTGTAAAAACAACGTTGCAAGTGTTATGACATGGAATTTCATTTCATATCTAAATGCAAAGATAAATAGATTAGTGCGGTAGGACAACCGAACTGAGTACTTAGTGGAACAATTCGTTAATTGTCAAACGTTTTGTATATGGTCGTAACTGAAACCAGTATCTAAAAAGTATACAAATAAAGTCCAAGTTTCAAGTGTAATAAATCACAAAATTAAGTAACTGAAACATTTATTTCCTTTATAGCTTGCAAGCGTACTGCTGAAGTCAAGAATAAGAAGTGAAAATTGTGGCGTTATAAATTGCTATTGGTAAAGTCCGAAATTTTCTATCTATAGTCGACACAAGCATATTGCTAATTTGTTTTTTAAGTACTCGTAGTAAATAGGGACGACAGGATCAGGACATGTGCCTGATGGTAATCAACACGCCTGCCCATAATAGCACAGTGTCACGCAGCTATAAGAAACCGCATCATAACCTAAGTAATAAATATATAGGTATAAGAAGTTTTATTTCTATGAATTTATCTGGAAATATTGCCCTTCAAATCGGAATACAGTGATGATTAGCCATGACTGCTTGGCGGTAGAATAACTGGCAAAGGTGTGGTACTTTGCCAGTCGGACTCTGCAAAGAGTACTACCACTACAAATTAAATAACAAATTACTTACTCACGTTTTATAAGATCGATCCAGCTTGACTAAGTATTATCCAATTACTGTATTTTTCCAATAAGGAGGAGCAGCATAACTTAAGTCGCGCCGGATTGACCGGAGGGTCCACCGCCTTACTAAAACTGTCTTCGGTTTGATATTGCGGTCTTTTTTCTTTTCGCTGGAAGTGATGGAGACAGCAATAGCATTAGCCGATTTAGTTGGGCGGTAGAAGGGCAAAACACACATAAATATATCCGTAAAAATGTGTTTATGTGTTTTGTTTTAAAATTTCACTGTAAAAATTCGACTACTCACGTTTACTACTCAATTTCGATAATTATATTTAATACTAGCTGAACCCGCTACTTCGTTCGCGTAAGCAGATGTTACTGACTTATACATTAATTGGAAGTATCGTACGTCAAATATTTGGATAAGTAGTCATTGAAAAACCTTTGAGTTTGAGTGAATTTGTTTAACCACACAAAAATTTATTTAATTTTATCATCTTCATTTTTCTTTTTTTAAACAAAATCAAACATTCTTATTAAGGTTTTGTAGTATCGAACATAGCCGCAAGTGTTAAGTTTGTAGGATTTTTATAGGATACATTATGAAAGTCTGAAGCTAATTAATGTGCATGATCTGATACCTACTTACTTATTTCTTTTTATCCGCAAGCTGTTTTCTAGCTGTTACCCGCGACTTCGCCGTAGTAAAATTTTGAACGAAGCCTGTGTGGAATCAAAATAATTAAAATTTTGAGTTTTAATGATATTCAAGCAAGTTGAACCCGTAAATCTAAGCCAAGTCCTAGTGAAATGTTAGTGAAATGAATTTAATTGTAGGTAACACAGAAAAAAATCAAGAACGAAAGAATCCAAATTTGGCATCATAATCCTTTTAGCAGCAAAAACTTATTAGTACAATTTAGAATACCAGTAACGCCACCTAGTGGTGAAAGAAAAAATACATACCACAATAGCAAAAAATCGATTTAAATGGCCTTTAGTGCTTTTAGATTTAAACTGGCATTATCGCCGTCTAATGAAAATATTATGTTGCTTGTTATTTTGATTGTGAACGCAAATCACCTATATTATCTACGCCAAAACGGGTGCATATATTTTTCATTTTTGGCTTTTACCTTACCATCACATCAAGTTCCTTACGAAAATATATACCTACTTCTATTAATATGACGTTAAATTAAAGTATAGACTTATTAGCCCATGTGAAATTTTAGACTCTAAACTATATGTGTTTCGTATGTCAACCCATAGGTATCGTTGTGCCGTTTTGACGTGATAGTTAAAATTTGTGTCCTTAGGGCCCATGCTTCTTTTCAGGTTGATAGGTAATAAATACATAAATGTGGTATGAGTTATTTCTGTTTCAATTTTCTACCAAATTTGCTTAGTTTTTCCTACGTCACAGTACCTATAAGTAGCAGATTTGTTGTTTCTGAGTTTAAACTACGTGTGTTTCGAATTTCATCCAAATATGTTTAGACGTTCCAACGTTGTCCTGTAAATATTATGAATGTCACTGTTTGGATGTTTGTTACGTAATACATAGAGTACTTATACATAGGCAATGTTTAGCCTATGTGTTCTTGCAGACTGTAATCTAATTCTATTTTTAATTTCAACCCGATCACTTGATACGTTCCGACATGATTAAAGCGGCGATAGAAATACATCATCTGCGAAAATTTCAACTGTCTAGCTATCACCGTTCTTGAGATACAGCCTGGTGACAGACGGACGGACGGACGGGCGGATAGTGCAGTCTCAGTAATAGGGTCCCGTTTTTACCCTTTGTGTACGGAACCCTAACAACGGTCTGCTTCGGTCACCGAAGCTTGTTGAACACTACCTTTAAATTTTAAACAGTATTTGGATTGAAATAATACGTTTTCTAATAAGTTACGGCTGGTCTAGTAATTTACAGCTGACCTAGTCGGGAGAACGGCGACTGTCGATCCGGAGACCCAGGTTCAAAACCACGCGCACCACTATCTTTTCAGAGTCATGTTCGTAATGCCGTTAATTAAAACGGTGAAGGAAAACACCGTGAAGAAACCGAAATCTACCTATAATCTAAGTTCTAAGTCATATGTCATCCGCCAACCGACACTGGGCCAGCGTGGTGGATTATAGCCTTGTCTCTCTCCTTGCGAGAGAAGGCCCCGACGCCCAGCAGTGGGAACAATCTAAGCTGATTTTAGTTTTTTGTTGATATTTGAAAAACTACCTCCCTGTTTTCGATATCTAAGATCACCTCTGAAGTATTTTCTACCAAACAAAAAGGAATTATCAAAATCAACTAACAATTAGCGGAGTTATCGCGTAAAATAAAACCAAATAAAAAAACATGCAACCCGATTGAGAACATCCTCCTTGTTTAAAGTCGATTATAACCGAATGATGATTGTTTTTCCACACAAAAATATATTTTTGACAATTATTTTGTCATCCAAGACGACGCGACCCGATCACGTGGGCACTTTCTAGAATCTAGAATCCAGATATTCTGTGCATCGTCTGTGATACACAGAATACTTAGAAGTTAGTATGTACCGAACGCGCCGCGCGTGTCGTTATTATTTAATGTTTTTGTAATTTCCGAACCAACAGACCGATATTGTTAAAATTTTGACGGGACAATATAAAAAATGTGTTCTTTCTAACAAAAAAAGAATTAATGAAATTAAACAACGCAAACATGAGTTACAACCAAATACACATTCTGACTTTCACCCCCTCCCGCAAGAAAACCAATCAGAATTTGGGGATCAAAAGTAGCCTACAGCAATGTCCTTAGTATTAACTAAAATCATGCCAAGTTTCAGCTGAATTGAATCAGTAGTTTCGGCGTGATGCGTGATCCCTATACAGAAAGACAGACAGACAGACAGACATGAAAGAAAAAAAATGCAGTTTCGTCATCAGTATCGACTATGGAGTGCCCCAAAAAATTTTTTTTCAAAATATCTTCAATGTACAGAGTTCGACCCGTTACAGTTTTATTATAAGTATAGATTAATTTATAACAACATTTTAGTTTCATAAGTTTGTTTAAGTTTTAAGATAGGATTAGAAAAATGTGATTAGAAATTATAATATTTTAAAATTCGTTTTTATGCAGCTACATATTTTAAATGTATGGAGAAATATCGATACGAAAACAATTTTATTTTTAAATATATTTTTTTACAAATTAATCCTTTTTTTTATTGCAGAAACACTGATATAAGTACCTAAATAGTTATATGTTTATTTATATTAACAGGACTCCGCGGGTTAGTAAACACGCTAGTCACACCTGTAGTATCGTACTAGTCACACCCATAGTATCCCATGAGTCACACCGTAGTATCCTTCGAGTCATACCCATAGTATTCTTCGAGTCACACACAAAGTATTCCACGAGCCACACACGTAGTAACCTTCAAGTCACACCCATAATATACCATAAGTCATATTCGTAGTTTCGTGATGTCGCACACGCAGTAACCCGTGAGTTACACCCGCAATGTCGCACAAGTTACACACATAGTATTGCGCTAGTCACACCCACAGTATCCCACAAGCAGCAAATGATTAAGAGCTCTCTCGCGCCCTCGCTAGGTATGTTAAAACCAAGATCAACCAACTTGAGAGTCAAGATTTATCAGTTCACAAAGCATCTAATACCTATTAGTGTTTTGTTTTGTCAGTCTAGTTGAACCAAGGAGGTAATACAAAGAGGAGCTGCCCTAAGCAACTGTGCACTGTGATTTTCAACTAGGTCCTGACGTCATAAAGGTGGGCAGGGCCTAAGTTAGTATGCTATCAGCGTTCATCAGGTGCACATGTGAGAAGATTCGCATTAAGGCCGTCGCAGACGTAGCTATAATAAATAAATATTTTCATATTTTCGTGACATCAGCAAAATATACCGTAATATATTCATATTATGGCATATTAACATAGCAAGACATATTTTGAGTGGACAGCATGTTTCAACATTGTCTGAGCGCAAGTCATGAGTCTTGATCTTTTTAACCCCCGACGCAATAACGATGGGGTGTTATAAGTTTGACATAACTGTACGTGTTTGTAGCGTCGCAGCTCCCAAATGGATAAACCAATTTTGTTTTTTTGTGTTGGGTACACTCCAACCGATTTTGTTTTGTTTTTGGGTTGGGTAAACTCGATGGGGTAATGTCGTTAAATAACCAAGTTCAAATGGCCAAATTCCAGTTTCATTATCAGACCCTGATTACTGTCAAACACCAAAGTACTCGTCAAGGCTAATAAAACCAGCTAAATCTCGATGGTGCTATGTCGTTTAGTTACAAGATTCCTATGGTTATTTTCCAGCTTCATCATCAGACTATGGCTTCCATCTAGCACCAATACAACTAAAACGATCCCAGATTTGATGAGGTTTCGTCGTTTCATTACACCTATGACCCACTTCCAGATCCATCATCAGACCTTGGTTAATATCGGGAAACAACTCGTGATGTGTGCTCGAACAGTGATGAAACACGCTGTACATTCAAAAGATGTCTTGCTATACCATAATTTATGTGAAAATGCCATAATATAAATTACGGTATATTTTGGTGACGTCACAAAAATATATATAGCTGCGTGTGTGGACACTCGAGGATTTGTATAGAAAATATACGGAAATATGTCCAGCTATGAAATATGAAAATATATACTATAGCTACGTCTGCGACGGCCTTTATAGGTACGTCCTATCTCATTAAAACTTTTGACATCTAGTGTACGGTAGCTGAACTATGTAGTAACATCAACCTAAGCTAGTAGTTTTGCTATTAGCCGATAGATGGAATATTGAGAAGTGGGCGGGGCTTAATACCCCGTCAGTGCCCCCTCATCCCGCAAACTATCACGCGTCGTTTCATATGGAAATTTAATTACTACATCTCCTCTTTGTATAGATGATATATGATATAGATGTACGAAGTATAGATGATGTTATGGCTCGCCCCCCAAATCTCGCACCCTAGGCTGCAGCCTAATTAGCCTAAAGGTTAATCAGGCCCTGCCCGTGAGTCACACCCAGTGAGTTTTACCTCCGTGAGTGGGATGTACACTCAGCAGCAGGCACGGCTCGTCGCCCGGCTCGCGGCAGCACTCCAACACGTCGCGACACGTGGTGTCGGGAGTCACGGGCACGTGTGTCGGCGCCCAGCCAGTGCCACTCTCGCACCATACCCGCACTATCATCTGAAAATATTAGCAAAATATAATAAGTTACGGCTGGTCTAGTAAGTTGTGGCTGGTCTAGTAAGTTACGGCTGGTATTGTAAGTTACGGCTGGTCTAGTAAGTTGTGGCTGGTGTAGTAAGTTACGACTGGTCTTGTAAATTCAACGGCGGTGGCAAGGGTCCTGGCCGTTGACGGGAGTGCGAAAAGTAACCCTGCGACCCTGGCCCTTAGCTATGCAGGAGAAATCTGTGGGGGTGTTACGTGGTTTAGATACTATTTTGATTTGCATAGATTTAAAAACATAATGACTAGTTTTTTACGTTTTTCTCAATTATCCTATCAATACGTCCGTAATAATATGCACGTAAATGTCATAATTCTGGCACACACGTTTTTGTGTACCTAGTGGTAGGGCTCTTTTTGCAGAGACCACTTAGGGAAGTATCTTTGCCAGCTATTCTGCCGCCAAGCAGTAATGTGTAAATATCACTGTGCTTCATTGATGAGTACCTGGGTGACCTGGGTGGTAAAAAAAATGAACTTGAAAAAAGAATGCGGTCGGTTGGATTCGAACCTGGACCTAGCATATTTCAACCACCCATCTCCCCACTGAGCTAATATACTGTCGCGCGCCGTCGCTAAATTTACCATCGCATTCTAATCTTTATGTAACAGTTTTTCGTTGTCTAAAAACGCGCATAAAACGACGTTTTTTAAAAATAAAACTACATACTACATAATTTCATAATACATAATTTCATGAAAATCGTTCGAGCCGTTTCCGAGATTCAGATTCTATATATATATATACATATGCTTACAAGAATTGCTCGTTTAAAAGTATAAGATATATATATATATATACTTACAAGAAATGCTCGTTTTAAAGGTATAAGATTACAATGTGTTTCATAAAATAGTAGAGTTTAGTTTAGTTGGAAATAGATGTATTTTATTTATAGATAAGGCCATATAAACGGTATGTTTCAAAAAAAAACATCATCACTATTTCAAGAATCTTGTTGAGTTTTAAATCGCTTGATCAATTTCGATAAAATTTAAATGGACCTTGAAAATATTGTGCGTCAACAAATAATTTTCCAAGTCTTATTCGGCGTCTACGGATAATAATCGGTAAATATATAAGATAAAAAAAATTGGTTGCCTGTAAAGTCGGTATACGGGCGAAAGTTTTACGTGACAACGACTTTGAGTGGTAAAATAATTTTATGGAAGGGACGCGTGCCTTTCACTTTTTATGTCTGTCTCTCTCGCTCTTAGGCGGGCTAACCATGCCCGAGTGGAAGGGACGCGTGCCTCTCACTCGCTCTCGTTGTGAGCGCATAACGTGAGCGGAGCGTAACGCAGTTTCTTGAAGTTTCACCCGGCAAACCAATTTATAAGACGTTGTCACGTCAAAAACTATTCGTCAAGGGAGGCGTTTTCTAAATTATAGATTTTAGTATAATTAACATTACGTAATAAACATAATTTATGTTTACTAGCTAGTCTCTTCTACATTTCGAATTTTGGGCTAACACAGCCGTAGGGCTCTACTAACTACCACACTTGCTCACATACATAAATCACATCTGAAACCATTAAATATGCTTACCTTTACTACGTATGTCTATAGACATAACTATGGAGTTATTGAGAACCGTAAATTAGGTATTCTCTCATAGAACGACGTCAATGTGGCTTATAATATGTATGAAGGCTCACCTTTCAAAAGATCGCCCTATGAATAATAAGAGAGCTATTATTTCGCTAATTGTAGACTTAAGCGAGTATATCGTGACTATTCATGCGTTGATAATGGTTAACAGTTCGAATGAGACTATTGTTTTCATGTAGTGGTTAACATAACCTGAAATACTTACTAGAGTACTTATGTATGCAGTTTGCTCCAGAATATGACATCACAGGTTACGATTTTTAGCCTGCGCTGCGGCGCAAAAAAGACGGGATGTCAAGCCAAACTTATAAATTTGGGTTGTCTTTGTGTGTCTGTCGTATCTCCCGAACCGACGAACCGATATTCATTTTGTGTATTTTTATTCAAAGGTAAATTATTTGGAAATTTGTTTGATGAAAATTGGTAAAATGAAATGACTAAAATGACCGCCATTACAAAATTGATTACATAGTTTTACACAACTTCCTTAATATATTAGGTACCTATCAAATTAAATTCGTTATATTTACATTTTACACATAGGTACTATCGCAGTGTGAGGACCATTTGCAGAATCCGTCAAGGGAAGTACCACAATTTGCATGGTATTCCTTCGCTAAGCAGTAATGTGCAAGCATTACTGTTTTCCTGACAAATTACAAGGGAAAAATATAAATCATGTTTTATCGGCCGTGAATACAATATTTTTTTTATATTCACCATTAATACCGCAGTTGGTCATAAAAAGTTTTCCATAGCAAACGGCGTTTTTTTGTATACAAGAAAATATAGAAATCAACAATCTTTCTAAGCTTATACGCCACGCTAACGCGATCCCAAAACCTGACAAATTAATAAGTTCCTAATTCCATCACATTGTTCCAGGCATTTTCAGCCATCGTGACCAGACAATCGTGATAAAATAAACCCAAACAGAGTGACTGAGCTTAAATCAAATTTAATAATAATACAGCATTAAATGTTGTTGAATTTAAAAAAGGGAATGAAGAGAACAAAACCTCAACAAAACAGCCTATCGGTATAAATTAGTAAGCGTAAAATAAACGGCTAATGTAAAATATTTCTTTACATTGTTCAGGGCTTTCCATAGCAACGCTTTTACCCGTGAAAAGGGCTTTGTGAAAATGGTAACACAATCAAAGGTGCGAGTAAATGAAATGAACAAAAAATTACATTCGTCACAAAAGGGTGACCCTTCGTGTGTACAAGGCTTCGCAGATGAGGTATATATACTTTGGCGTCGTTGTCTAGTGACGAGAACCTCTAATAATAATAATAATTTGAGTCATGTCGTAGGAAAGAAACGTGAACAATACGGCATTTTCTAAGAATAATGTCCACTAATATTTATTTAATTTACTACTTATCTAATATTATTGCTAGATTTTTTAAAATTAAAAGTGACGAGATGATCAGGACATGTGCCTGATGGTAAGTAATATGCTTGCCACATAACACCACAGTGACACGCAGCTATCGGATAATGAAAAGTCCAAATCATTACCTAGCACTGTACTGCGCTCTTCACCCAGAAATCTAAGATATTATATCTCTAAGCCCCGTAATTTAACTGGAAACATTGCCTTTCAAACCGGAACACAGTAATGTTTGCACATTACTGCTTGGCGGTAGAATAACTGAATTTCAAGGTTTCAAGGAATAACACATTCCATTTGGCTTAGTAGAGCCTGTCTGTGTAACCTTGTATCCTCGTTTACATGTATTTTTTCACGTAATTCGCGAAAGGTGGACCCATGAGAACTACGGACAAGGGGAGATTACATGGGGCTGTAACTCGTAATTATTATTAGCGTTATATTTTTTTATGACAATACTGCAGGTTTTTACTGGCCCGTTTAATGAAGATCCTCATTTTAATTGCGTTCTTTATATTATAATTGTATGATGCAAAGAATATTGAAAAAGTTTTACGCAATTTTAATCGTACCGATTCACTCATTTCCTTTAGCTATGATTTACGTGTACACGACAACCTCATAATCTTTAGCTAGTCCTACTAATATTATAAATGTAAAACTTTGAATTTTGAGACGAAATATGGAACACAGTAGCCCCGAGCTCCAACAGTTGGAACTATTACTAAGCTGCTTATGCTACGAGTACACTTATTCGAACAAGAGAGTCGATGCGTTTTGGTACGTATCTCGATCGAATTCAAAGCCTCTAGCTGCTACTTATATTTTGTAGATTAGAAGGCATTTTTGCGGGTATCTATGGTGTTCCAAACGAAAAAGCGCAACACTGGTCGTCAGGCTCAGCTCAGTATTTACGTTCATAGGTAATTGTTTTTGTTGTTCATACTTCGTGGTATTGTTCAATGATGGGCAAGATGGGCAAGCATGTTGCTTTCTATCAGGCGTAGGTATGTCTTATTAATCTCATTAGAGTATCCCTTAAAAAATCAAGAGATGTGACATGATTTACAGCCACGGATCTTCAATATTTTTTAGGCGGGGCAAATTCTGAAAATGCCGCCTTCGGTTGGTGTCTATTGGTGTATCTACTTATGACCACCATGCGCAGGAGGTCCCCTCTGACTTTTTCCCCACGAGTATCTAGCTCCCCTAACTTCGCTCAATTTGGCGCCCCCTGAGGCGTGGCGCCCGGGACGCGTGCCCCGGTTTGCCGCACCCTAGATCCGGGGCTGATGATTTATTAAAATTCAAATACAAGCAAATTTAGTAGTGGCAGGATTCTTTGTAGAGTCCTATCCTTTGCCAGTTATTCTGCCACCAAGAAGTAAAGTAGAAAGATTACTATATGTTCTGGTTTACATTACTATCAAGAACATACTTATTATCTTAGTCGTCCATTCACTTCATGTTAAAAAAAAACAACAACAAAATATGTAGGTATGTATTATCAAGCCAAACTCTCTTTCAAACCCATTCAAAATATTATATTTTTTATTTATATGTTTTTTATCGAAAAAAAGTGTACTTCAGCCTTGCAAATACCCTAAAAACCATGGTTGGTACTCGATTTAATGCCTTACTTCCTTTCTTGATAGCCATGAGTATGTCAGCTGCGCTGACGCAGATGTTTGTGCAATTACTTAACGGCATGTAATTATAAAGCTTTGTTCAAAGAACACATGAAACTAAAAAATTGGTTTGCAAAATGGAACCGAACTTAAGATTTTAGGGACGTTGGTAGATCATAAATCAGATAAAAAGCATTGCGTGCATTCTGTTAAATCCTGACTATACAAACAATACCTACTGTATTCGGGTTTGAAGCGCAATGTTTCAAAGCGGGTTTTTGGACGGGTTTCAATAGCTTCGTGGCACTGTGCTGCTATGAACAAGCGTGCTGCTTACCATCAGATGCACATCTTGCTCGTCGTATCACTCTTTTTTATATAGGATTAAATGTATTTTTTGTGAGAGTAATGTTATTTTACGCTCATTGATTTTGGGTGGTGGGCCAATATAAGAAGCATAAAATAAGTATGGTATAGGCCGCTTGTAATTATTTTTGGGTCTACATTGTATGCTGAAATGTTTATCAATAAAATTACATAATCTAGGTACAGCATTAAACACTATTTACAACTCACCGGTATCATTTTGGGCGGACATGTGTAATTACCCCTGTTTTATTTGGATCTGAAACAATACAGATAAACTAATTACTATTAAATTACTTATAAGCGTTTTTTCTGCTAGTACGTCTACTTATTTTTTACTATTCTATAAGTACTTAAATATTTAACAGTAAATTTTGTCTAAGATTTTTTTATTATCGTAGATAGATTGGCCTTGACCGCCATCTCGCTTGGTGTAAAAGAACGACGCGATATAAGACGGAGCGAAGAAATTCACACTAAATTTGAAGATGTAGCTTAGTAAGAAAAGGTTCAATTTTGTTCCATTAGTAAGAAAGTGGCTCTTTCGTTTTCTGGCTGGCTTTGTGGGTCAGTTGGTACCTACGTGAGTCTGTAGAATTGTCTGCCTGACAGATCCGCCGGGGGGTCGATTTTCACTCAGGGCCCATATTTGTAACTTGTGATGTTACATGTCTGGGTGTTTCTATGTATGATAAGACTATTTTAAGTGTTAGATAAATCATCAATAAAAATAACTGGTTCTCATAGCTAAAAATAAAATATTTTCAGCTTTGCATAGTTTGGGACTAGGGAGTGTTGTGTGAGAAATGGCCAGCCTTAGCACAAAAATGTTGCCTTCATATTGCTATAGTCAATTTAATCCCCTTATTTATTGGGTGACGAGTGCAGTACCGTGCTAGGTAGTGTTATGGAGTCAAATAGGAGAGCTATATACCCCTATAAGCAAACTTGCTGCTTACCATCAGGTGATTTAGATGCTCGTCTCGTCACTCTTTATTACAAAAAAACTTGAATGCTTTGTCCTTATAGCTTTATATTATAAATTACATTATGTTATCTCTGGTATGTTAAGTACATATTTGGAATGCTTTCTGCTATGCTTCGAGAACGCTTTCATGAATGCTCTGTGTATGTTCCTAAGTACCAACATATATTTAGATAACAAAGACCTGCGCCCTACTCAAAGTTAGGTAGGCAGTAGAGGGCATTTGAGATCAATTGCCATAGGACCTTACCCCATACCCTAAAAAATAATCGTGTCTCTAAAACATAAAGTAATTTTAAAATACGGTTAGGTCCAACATTAACTCTTATCTTCCTTAAATATAGACATTTACATTCAGTGTGTCTGCAAGTGATATTCAAATGTTAGAATGGTCTCATTCACAACTAAGATGTCCCACAAAGTAGGTACCTACGTTCCTATTCGAGGAACACTCGCTGCTAAATATTCATACGACCAAACCATAAACACTACGGCTTGTAAAACGCCTTCTTTAGCGGTAACTGTGCGATGTAAATGCAAAAACAACGTTGTATTATTATCGTTATCGAGGAATTTCAAATTCGATGCCACAACTTATACTCGCTTCAATCGTAGTAGATAAACACGTTCGCATTGAAAATACAACTTGTATTACTAAAAATTGGCAAAATGCAGAAGAATTGTTTGTGTTTTTACGTTTTACAGAACTTTGGTTTAGCACAATTTCTATCGCTTTCAGTTATTTTCTCAGCACAAACCTTGAGACTGTCTATAAATAACAATAAAAAATTTATCTGTTTTTACCTCGAGTAAATAAATAAATAAAGGTGGACATTTCTCGCACATCATCGAGCCCAAAACTAAGCAGGACGTCTACTCTCTTTCTACGAAAAACGTAATTCCGTCGTTCCGTCTCAAACGTAAACATAAAAGTAGTGGGGCGGAGCCTACATCGCACCATAAATCACCAATCATATGTTGCGATGTAGGATATGATTGGTGAATTATGGTGCGATGTAGGCTCCGCCCCACCACTTTTACGTCATTTTCTCTGATTTTATGACTCGTGTGTGGACGCTTTAACTCTAGTTAGAATAGGCTTAAAACATTTAAACGTCGAACAATGTTCGATTGGATGAAACGAAGTAGAACTGGCCCTCTACCGCCTAACTAAACCGGCTATGGCTAATTCTGTCTCTATCATTTCAAGCAAGAAGACAAGAGAGAACAATATCAAAGCTAAGACATTTTTAGTAAGGCGCTAGACCTCCCGGAGAAGGAAAGTTGCGAGTTTATTTCGAAATTAAGTTTTTCGTTCGTCACCCAGAGACCTAAGATGTTGTATCTCTAAGGAACACAGTAATGTTTGCACATTACTGCTTGGCGGTAGAATAACTGGCAAAGGTGTGGTACTTCCCCAGGCGGACTCTGCCAAGAGTCCTACCACTACAAAATATAGTAATAATAGTAGTCGCATTTATAATAGGCAGTAGCAGGATAGAAAGACACAGACACAGAACAAATTATTATTTGTAATACGGCAATTAAATATCAAACATTCGAGTACTTCCACACAGAGTAAAGCACTAATGTCGCGTCATATCAAACATGTCACAATAGTAGATGCTCCAGCATGCGCCAATGAGTGGGTGTGACATAAACAAGTTATTAAGATTTCAACTGGAAGACAGTCGGCCGACAGACACCATTGTGAGTTGAAGCGAAGTCTGGAGTGCGGACAGAATATTATAACTATAAACGCTGAACAGTTAGCTCAGAATCCACGAAATTGTGTTATAGTATGTGGCAAAATCTGATGCGTTTAGGTGAAGTTTACGTTAATTACGGCTAGTCTAGTCAGAAGAATGGCAACTGCCGATTCTGTGCCCTTCAAAGCTATAGGTAGTCACAGTAACAGACTAACAGATCATCACTATTTTACTATATTTTCTATGTTTTATTTTATAACCATATATTTAGTTAGAATTCTAAGAATAGAGCAGTGTATTTAAAAAAATGTGATAGTTTCACGGCAATATACGTATATTATTAAGACTTTTTTTTTTACTTTAATATGTTTAAACTTGACCGCCATCTCGCCTGATGTTAAGCGACGATGCGGTCTACGATGGAGCGTGTTTACCTAGAAGAAACCGATTCACTCTCGATTTGAAGACACCAAGATTATAACTATCGGGAAAAACCCACTCAGACAACTCATTCCACAGCCTAGACGTAGAGTCTATCACAAACGTAGAGTCAAACCTTTTTGTCCGTGTCTTTGGAATATTCACCATGAAACGGTGCCGCTTCTTCGAGTTACGAGAAAAGGGCAAGGTGGTATAAGATCATGCAGATCAGTTGCACACTCTCCGAAGTGTATCCGATAAAAAAACCGATAAGCTAGCAATTTTGCGGCGATGTTCAAGACTTTGAAGTCTTTTTCGCACTAGAATGTCTTTGCCTATGAGTCTTTTGGCACGCCTCTCGATCGATTCCAGAGCCTCAAGCTGATACTTAGCCGATCCATCCCAAAGGTGCGAACAGTACTCCATACAAGAGCGAATCTGTGCTTAGTATAACAAAAGCAATTGTTCAGATTTGAAGTACTTTCGCACCTTTGAGAGGACACCTAGTTTTTTTTGCAGCTAATTTTGCCTTGGACTCGATGTACGAGCCAAAGTTGAGCGTAGAAGTCAAGGTAACGCCCAAAAGCTCAAGATGTTCAGTAACCGGTACGGATACACCTCGGAAAGTAGGAGTATGTTGAAATGGACTCCTTTTTGCGGAGAACACACGCCTGCGTCTTTCCCTCGTTAAACTTGGCCAGATTGGTTTCGCCCCATTCAGAGACTTCCTCAAGGGCCAAGTTCAAACGCTCAATCATACTCTCTCTCAGTACCTTAGTTTGCTGGCCACTGGCTCTCGCGCTAAATATGTAACTCTTTACAACGGTGCTATCATCTGCGTACCCAAAGATTCCGGGCTTCAACAGATCGTTGATATGTAGCAGAAAAAGCGTCGCAGAGTGTACCGACCTTTGAGGGACTCCGGCATTGATAGCCATCCGATCCGACAGCCATCAATGACAACTCGTATGGATCGATCCCCTCAGGAAGTCCGATATCCACGCAATAAACCCTGAAGACAATCCATAACTAGATAGCTTGCTAATAAGGCCATCATGCCAAACCCTGTCGAAAGCCTTCAAGATATCCAGGGAGACTGCAAGTGCTTTCCCGTGTTTCTCGATGGCTTCACTCCAGATGTGGGTGACATACGCTAGAATATCCCCAGTAGACCGTTTTCGGCGAAACCCGTATTGCCGGTCACTGAGGAGATCGTTAGATTCTAGGTACATCAGGAGCCTGCGGTTTAAGACACGCTCCATAGTCTTGCAGAGTATGGACGTGACCGAGATGGGCCTGTAGTTGGCAGGGTCAGCACGACTACCTTTTTTGGGCACAGGTTGCACGTTAGCAAGCTTCCATGATTTCGGTACTTGCCCAGTATGGAGAGAGAGTCTAAAAAACAGGCGCATCAGTACAGGAGACAACTCAGGCGCACAAGCCTTCAACACTAGAGCAGGAATTCCGTCCGGGCCACTGGCTTTGTTCGCATCCAGATTGCGTTGCACTTTACGAACCTCCATTTGGCGAATATGTATTTCCGGCATCAAAGTCGGACTGCCCGGTGGAGTAGGAGGTGTCGCACTACCAGCATCTAGACGCGAAGATTCCTATTTTTTTTACGCAATTTTGTTCTTGTCTTTTAGTATAGCAGGTATACATCAAACATGTTTTTGGCCAGTATAACAGTTTCTTTGTTGTTACTTTCGCCAGATTTCTGGAATGTTCGAGAGAAATTCTGTACGTTGTTAAAGACAGCTTAATGCTATGCACCATTTACAGTCAAAACAGAATAGTATTCACGTAAATAACATTTGGAAAACGCGGCAGAGTGAGAAATGACGCGACAACCGGCGGCCAACAGACGTGACGGTGACGATACAAATTGCGTACAGCGAGAAGGCAAGGAGATACTACTTAGTTTGTTAACGAACCCAAATTTACTTAAGAATTTTACCACCGTTGCGACAATGTTTCACTAAACTTGGACACTCTATTTTAATTCTACTTTCCTGTTTCGAACAGTTCAATATTAGAAAACGTGGTTCGAGTGGGTGTTCCAGATTCTATTTGGATACGAGAGTAAATTGGTATCGTCTACGTAAGCGCTCATCTATGACCGCCTCATAGTTTTGCAGACGAGATGGTGCTCAAGTTAGGACTGTTCTTAACAAATATAAGAAAGTCGCATATTTTATAATTTTGAATTTAGTATTCATGCTAGCTATAATTCGTAATACTAAGTCGTAGTGCTGAGCCTGACGAATTTTCACGCTCCCTTATACTTAACCATAATATATTTATTTATACTTATTTTATGTAGCTTCAAAAATGGCGAAACTTACCTTTACCCTTTTCAACCCTTTTCGGGTTCATATTAATTATGTTCTTTCTCGGGATATTTAGAATGTCTGTACCAAGTTTCATTTAAATCCATTCAGTAACTATGGCGCAAAAACGAAGTAGACTGCAATATTAGTAGCAATTTTAAATGCGATAAACCAGTATAGGTACTGTTAAAAATGGCGTGGGTGTGGTGTGCTGATATCATCAAACATTACAAACAAACAAGATAAAAGATCCATTATTTAACCCATCGATAATTATGCTTTTTTTTTTTTTTATTTAAATTAGCCACTCCACAGACTCCGGGGTCCGTGATCTTTGTCATTACAATTATCGTTTTTTACACATATCTTGGATAAGGAGAAGAAGAGGAAAATAGGAGGGAGTTGGGTACATTTAAAATCTAATTCTAGTGCTCGTCTGTAGAGCCGATCACTACCGGTTGGGATTCCGCTAGTAATCGACTCGACATCGAGTGTTTGCCTTGTCATTTGCCTAAGCTGCCTCCTCCCGGCCCAGAGCCTCCACAACGGCCGCATTTCTGTCCCTGATGGCCATCTGTAGGTTAAAATCGCGGATGGTCTTCGGTGATGCAGCCCACGCTCGCCGCACGAACCGACCGATGGCGTCGTCGGTGTCGTCAGCGTAATATGTGAAGGTCCCCGTGTGCCGTGAGATTGCCACTACCGCATGGGGCACGCTCTCGTGCAGCTTCATGTTTGCCTTGGTTTTGATTACGATTACCGACTCGTATGTTAGTCCTTGAGCTTCATGGATAGTAAGGATGCGTGACCCGGTGCCTGATCCATAACCCTGGTTTGTCAGGGTCTCCTTCTCCTCTTGAGTGTGAACTAAGAAGAGGGTATTTGGTAGGGTGTTGGGTATTTGCGCTCCCTTATATCTTCTCTGTTCTAGGGACTTTATACGGGACGCTGAAGAGTATATACCGGAGTATATTTCCCTCAGTGCATATGCGACGTCCATTGGGTTTCGATGTGTGCAAAGCAACTCCTGGCTGATCTTTGTTACCAGGTTCGGGCGATGATACCTCATTTCGAAGAGATTTTCCCTGTCGATATAAGGCAACTGATTGACGTCTCCAATGAGGACAATTTCACCAACACCAGACAGCCTTGAAGCCATCACAATGGCTCCAAAATGGTTCATGAGAGCTTCGTCCACCATGAGGCGACTGAAACTTTCTCTACCGAAGCCATTTACCAGAGCAGAAGCCATGGTTCGCACTCTGGTTTTGACCAGGTTTCCGATTCGGTGCGATAGCTTTTCTCTTAGATCTTTTGCTGCCTCAGTTGTTGTAGTGATGATGGCGTCCTTGTCCACGTCGAAGTGTCTAATCACCCATGTTGTTTTTCCACATCCTGGAACTCCGTTGACCCACTGTATTCTCGGTACCTCCCAATTTTCCCAATCCGCTTTGACGTTTCCGTTCCTTCGATGGTCTTGGCCATCTCTAGGATCTTATCGTCCAGCATAATCTTGGTGCATCGGGCAGTAACTACAATTGGGTCGTTTGGTGGTGTCGCATAAACAGGCACTCCCGCGCGCTCTGTCTCTCTCTCGTTCAGTGTCACAAAGCCATTTTCTGCACTGTAAGCTGCCATATACTATCCTGTCATGGTTCCCTTGATGACCCGGGAAGTGACATTATTGTAAATGGCTGCTTCGGCCTCCTCGAGTTTCGCCTTTAAAAGGCTTTCACTTCCTAGCCTATAGGACTGCATGATGTTTTCGCAGGTCTTGAGGTTGACTTGTCGTGTCGCGCTCAGTGTGGCTATGAATTCGATGAAGGCGTTGCGTGCATGGCTCCGCGGCTCGAAGCCGTGACATAGCGGGCGGTTCAACCTGTCCCATGTCGGCTCTCGTTCGGGCTGGTTGTTGCTGTGAAGCTGCTTTGGGGTCTTTGACGTCGAGGGGGCGATGAATGGGATGTGATTCGGAGGACGCTCCTTGCTGCTGCGTTGAAAGCAATCACGAACGCCGTGTTGGTGCCTCGGCTGCTAGTTAGATTGGCTGAGGCTTTTTCCGCGGCTGCCCTCTGCTGTACTCTTTCGGAGCCGGTTTGGATGGTCGAACTAGGAACAGGATGTCCCCAGCTGTCAGTTGCATTGGTTTGGTCGTGCGAAGGGGCTCTGAGGAAGCTCAGATTTTCTCCCCTGTCTTCGTATACGACAACCTCATGATGTTTAGAGGCCTCAATGCAACCCAGCCGGTCTGCGACTCGCTCTTGAATATTCGATTGCCATCGCATCTACGCTTATCACCCGGGGTGTTTCACCTGCATTTCTGCTCAGATGTGCGAGCAGCGCATTTGCCTGTGTGAAAGGCGTCCGACCTTCCGAGTACTCTATTAGTGCAATCGTTTTGTTTTTCGATCGCACCAACCGAAATCGGTGGCCGTCTACCTCGCACACCGGCATGGCGTCGTAGGTTTTCCGCTTCATCGTGACTTTTGCGGTACTCCCATTGAGCAGGCAAGACAATCCAGGCGACAAACGGGCTCGTTTCCGCTCCCAAGCGAAGCAAAAGCTTATTCCGAATCTTTCTTTGTTGCTGTCCATGAAGAGAGCCACTCCGCGGATACGGATCCCTGCTTCTCCTCGGTCTGCGTTCTCCAGTAGTTGTTTGACGGAGATCGATCATAGATTCGAGCTCATGTCTTGCGACCATGAATCGGGGACAATCGACTAGCACATGCCAGACTGTTTCGGGTTGGTTGGGGTCACACTCGCATGCCGGACTGCTCTTGAGCTTAAATCTGTACAGGTAATCTGCTATTCCTCCGTGTCCCGTCAACGCTTGTACCTGGAAGGGAGTCAGTTTCGTGGTTCTCATCACCCGATAATATGCTAATACACTTTTGGACCTCAAACATGGAAAAAAAAGATAAATTAAATATTTCACGGACTGATCTTTAAAACTGATTTGCTAGGCCAGTATCTCCTATACTACACCGTTCAACATCTGAATGGCAAAGACGTTTGGAATTTCTGACGGCCAATTTGTCTTTTGCCACGGCTCTGACGCAGCGCGAACCGTGCACAATAGCTTGAATAAACAAGCGATGAAAGGGCAAGCAGGCCTCCGTGCTGAATGTAAGCGCACGTCACCATGACTCACATGTTTAATTTCAAAATTGTTTGTCGAAACATGAAAGAAAATAATTTTTTCGACGACTGAATTTGAAAACACACGAGTAATTTTAAATTAAGAATCAAATCCGTATACTAATTTTAATTAAAAAAAAACTGAAATTCAGCACTTTCTTAAATTCTGTTTAATAAGGTTCAATGTTGAGATTTGATGGGTCAAATCAGAGACGAAGCCCGTGGGGTGCGTGGCTCGGAAACCAATGTTTATTCTATCAATACAATGCATTTGTATTGATAGAATAAATAAATTAAATCTTAATGAGAGGTCGTGTGAGTTAAGGAGCGACAGTTGAAAAACCTCCATCGTAGACCGCATCGTCGCTTATCATCAGGCGAGATGGCGGTCAAGTGTAAACCTACAAAATTTTTTAAAAAAACCTCTCGCTCCTTAACTGACGCGGAAGTGAATACGGACACGAGCCTAGAGAGTCACCACTCTGGGCTCGCACCCCGTCTCTACAGGAAAGCCTGGAGCGTTGGATGTTTAGGGCCATCCGACGCCCAACTAGGGATAGCGCCGCTGATTTCCGGTACGTCACTAGTCACTAGAGCCAAATGCGGGGGTACTAACGCCCCCGCGAGGCGGGTCCGCAAGGACAGTGGCAGGTGGGTCAGGGTTGTCGTAGGAGTGCGAAAAGTAACCCCGCGACCCTGACCCCCGATCATGCGGGAGAAATCTGCGGGGGTTGTCACCATGTCCCTGCATGGTGGGCATACGTAACAGTAGTTCGACCCACATAAAAAAAAGGAACGAAGCTCAAACCAAATTCTAAAATTAAAACTAAAGTTAAATATCGCTTCCATAAACAACAACGTTGCAAAGTAGTAGCCAAGAATTTGCTTAGTATGCATTTGGACTTATTAGTAGCCTTTCTTATCTACCCATATATTTAGATGTATAGATTGTAGGTAGTTTTATTCCTCGATAAATCAATAGCAGGATTGTGATCACCCGAATACCGAGTGCGAATTCCCAGCCCTGTAAATCTATTTCGAGGAAGCGCGCTGTTGCCGACGGCTCTTTATTAGCGAGATGCCCACGGGAATGACAAAATCACTGACACGGAAGGGACAAATTGGTGGTCGGTGGTTTCTCGAATGCTTATGGGAGGCTCGATAGTTGGGACGCGTAATTTGGACGACCCACGCGCCGAGCCCGCGTGTGAAATACGGACAAACGTTTGCATTAGTTTAGTAGCTGCAGAAAGTTGTAGTATTTGTGGACTAAATAGTCGTGTACTATATTGTGTAGTAAACACTCGTATTTTGGGAGATTAATAATTTTTGTTCTACAGTTTTGTCTGCTCTTGATGAGTCCTCAGAAAAATCAACTAACTCTTCAATGCGAATAATTGGCACGCGAATGTATTAAAATTATTTCAGCCTTTATTAACTTGCCTTATCTACTGTCACTGTTTTACTCATACATCTTTCTTATGGTAAATTTTCTTGAGAAATTACAGAGGCTTTGAGATAATAAATAGGTACATCAACGATGGGCGCAGTAGAGGTAATGATTTGGGCTCTTTATGTTCCAATAGCTGCGTGTCACTGTGCTGTTATGTGGCAGGCATGTTGCTTACTTACTATCAGGCACATGTCCTGCTAATCGGGTCACTGGTCGCCCTGTAATTTCACTAGAAGCATTTTCCATATTGCTCGTCAAACGGGAGCACAGTGATATTTGCACATTAATACTTGGCGGTAAAATAGATAAATAAGTTTTAAATAAATACACGAGTAACTCACATTTGATATAGTCAGTCCAGTCCGACTTAAGTTTGCTAAACGAGCTGCAAACTCGCGCGCGCACTCTCCTTGAAAAAGAGCGGCGGACGCGATCGAAACTTGAGTCGGACTATATCAAACGTGAGTTACCCATGTATATATTTAAAATATTGAAATAACCACGTTACTTTTCATACTAAAAAGATAAATAAGAGACTGTCCTATTCGTAACGAGGCATGAGAGGTAGCTGGGCGCTACCAATTTACATACAATGAAATAAACTGCGGCGCGGGGTGGGTCGCTCTCCTTACTACTAACATTTCCGATGTCCCGTTCTTGCTCGCTTACTGCGGATATTTGGGACACTAAAATTAAAAGTGCGTTGAATTTGCACCCATTGTTTCATGAGTTCGCAGTTAAGATGTGCTAGTCGACAAGAACGCTTTGAATCCTACTCATGTTATGTGAAACTTTGTATGTTTAAGAGCCCTCTCACGAAACGACAGAACTCGATCTTGAACTCGATCGAACGATCTTGAGCCGTAACGGCAATGTACTAAAAATTGTGATGAGATTTTCTGACGTGACAACGTCTACTAAATCGATGAACGCTGGCTGCGTGCACGAAAATTGATGACTTATTGTCCCGTTACGTTCGTTGTCCCGTTACGTTACGATAAATTATTCTTGGATTTCAAAAATCTGATTACTAGTATAATTACATTTTTATTTCAAGGTTAATTTTTGTGCATTGGTTCTTAGCTATGTTTGGTTAATATCGATTCAAGATGGCCGCCTCCACAAAATGGTGGACTAAATATTTCTTCATAATCTACCTCAATATGGGTATCAAATTTAATGAAAGAGCTTGACCAGTAGGATACTATGCAATATGACAAATTTCAAATCCAAGATGGCCGTCACCACAAAATGGAGAAATACATTTAATTTTTCACAACTCCCTCAATATGGGTATCAAATGAAAGGACTTGACGAGTAAAATACTATGCACAATGACAAATTTCAAATCCAAGATGGCCGCCACCACATAATGGCGATTGTCATTATTTTTTACCACTACCTCAATATGGGTAACAAATGAAAGGGCTTGACTAATAAAATACTATGCACTATGACAAATTTCAAATCCAAGATGGCCGCCACCACAAAATGGCGATTGTCATTATTTTTTACTACTACCTCAATATGGATAATAAATGAAAGGGCTTGACTAATAATATACTATGCACTATGACAAATTTTAAATCCAAGATGGCCGCCACCACAAAATGGCGACTGTCATTATTTTTTACTACCACCTCAATATGGATTACAAATGAAAGGTCTTGACTAGTAGAATACTATGCACTGTCACAAAGAACAATGGCAGACTTTCATAGTTTAAAATAGTTGAGACGAAATGATAGCGTCTATACATCAAAAATATCTTAAAATATTGAGCGTTAGCCCCTGAGTAATATATGGAAAGATTTTTGTCTTGAGAAGGCCGTGAAAAAAAGATATTTAGGTTTAAACTTTTTTTTAGGTTATATAGGTTTGACATTTGCGTTACGGTAAATTATTCTTGCATTTCCAAACTCTGATTACTAGTATAATTTCAAGAATTTATACTTTTAACTGAAGGTTGATTTTCATGCGGTGGATCTTAGCTCTGTTGGAATAATATTGATTAAAGATGGCCGCCACCATAAAATGGCGAATGACATAACCAATTTTTTCACTACTACCTCAATATGGGTATCAAATGAAAGGCCTTCCCTAGTAGAATACTACACGCTATGACAAATTTCAAATCCAAAATGGCCGCCACCACAAAATGGCGAATGTCATTATTTTTTACTACTACTTCAATATGGGTAACAAATGAAAGGATTTGGCTAATAAAATACTATGCACTATGACAAATTTCAAATGCAAGATGGCCGCCACCACAAAATGGCGAATGTCATTATTTTTTACTACTACCTCAATATGGGTAACAAATGAAAGGACTTGACTAGTAGAATACTATGCACTGTAACAAATTTCAAATCCAAGATGGCCGCCACCACAAAATGGCGACTGACATTATTTTTTACTACCACCTCAATATGGGTAACAAATGAAAGGGCTTGACTAGTAGAATACTATGCACTGTCACAAATATCAAATCCATGATGGCTGCCACCAGAAAATTGCGAATGTCATTATTTTTCACTACTACCTCAATACCACGACCAATGACCATGACCATGACCATGACCAATTACAATGACCATGAGGAACGGCCATGACCAATGACCATGAGCAATGGCCATGACCAATGACCGTTCGGACGTGTTTGAGCAACGAACTTTCAATATTAATTAATCATCATTAATTTTTACTACTACCTCAATATAGGTATCAATTTAAAGGGCTTGACTATGCACTATGACAAATTTCTTGCAAATCCAAGAATAATTTACCGTAACGCAACGGGACAACGAGCGTAACGGGACAATGGGCTTAACGAGACAATGAGTCATCCCATTTTCGTGCATGCGGCCAGCGTTCATCGACTTATTAGACGTTGTCACGTCAAAAAAAATATTGACAGATTCTGCTTCTTCAAGAAGTAAACAAGATCAAATGTGACGGTCCGATCCGAAAAATCAGAATGAAACGTTATAAAACGCCAAACGACTTAAAGTTTTGTGGTCGCACTATAATTATTCTAGTTTATGTTATAAACGCGCGAAATATTACGTAACCGACTCCCACGCTAACTGACGCAGGTCCTCCCCCGACGGCCGCTCGCGGCATACTAAATTGCGCAGCGTACAGTGTTGCCGTTTTATATTTTAAAAAAAATGCTAACTTTTCGCCCGAATAATGCTAGAAAATGCTAAATACAATTTAAAAAGTGCTAAATAAAATGCCAATTTGATTTAAAGTATTTATTCATCAAAAAACAATATATGACTCTTCTATTTTGAACAATACCTGATGGTAAAGTATTAATAAGTCATATATCTAAATCTTAGTCATCTATTTCGAAAAATATCTGAAGGTCATCAACTTGTTCGTCTTTTTCTTGTTGTGACGTTGACGGGCCACTATCATCAGTCGCTGCATGTTCTTTAATACCCTTAATGTTTTCAGCACGTCATCAGGAATATTATAAGAATTGCAACATTTTCCTGATCTTCGGAGTCCATATCTGACATACAGTATTGAGTTTAGTGTCGTCAACGACATCCGATTCCTCAGTTTAGTTTTCACCACATTCATTTGACTAAACACTCTCTCCACTTCTGCATTGGAGTGTGGAAGACAAAGGATAGACATCACTAAAGATGCCAACTCGTGAAATGGATTGTTATCGGCACAGTCTTTGTACTCACATACCTCTGACCAGAACTCTATCGTCGAATTTTGTTTTTCCAGTCTATGTGACTAATGTTTCTCCATTGTACCACAATACGCTCTATATCGACTGCGTTACAACCAAACTCTTGAGCAATGTCAACAATTTCTGGTTTAATTGCTTTCAAAGTTTCCCGTACAGAAAACATATTCATTTTTCTCAATGTTTGAATATTTACTGGCAACCTTGATCGCATTTCCTGGACGAGCTTCAATGTAAATTGTTTACAGCGATGTCGTAGATTCTGAACTGATTCTGATGAAAGTTGGTATTCCGTAATTCGACGTTCTACACTGAAACCCATGTATGGAGATGGATCCAGGTAACTGGTGATGTTATCTGTCAGAATATTTACTATGGCTGATGCTGTTGGCATCAAAATTCGCCTTGCCACCGACTCAACCAATTCAACCAAGTCATTTAGAAGTTTGGTCGGGTCTCTGTCATTGCTTTCGAAATTCTTATTCACTTTTTGTACTTCATCTAAAATTGGTAACAAATATAGTAGATGCAGATGATTGATGGGATCATTATACATAGAGTAAAGCATTTCTGCCATGTAACAGTTTTCTTTTGTTTCATAATTTCAAAATGGGTTTTCAGTTCTAACCATTGATCTACTATTCTACGGACAGCAGGTTCAATGGACAACCACCTGGTATTACACATTTGAGTAATTTTAGAGGTTCTTTGCCACAGTTTATAGTTTTATAAAGTTCCTTGTAGAACAATTGTCTATTAGAAGAATGGCTAAACCAATTGTGGGTTTCTCGGATCAGAACTCGATGTTTCGTGGTAGAGTTTCTTCAGATGCATGAGTAATAGCCAACTGTAAAGAATGACATAGGCACCGCACTAATACTAGATTATTATTGCCAGTTTCAGATTTCAGAAGGCTGTGCACGCCGTTGTTGACACCAGTCATAGAAGAAGCATTGTCGGTTCCAATCCTATTAAATTGTTTATATTTAAATTTAATAGTGTAAATAGGTCTTTATGCCATTGACTATGGCAATGGCTGTCCCGTTCTCAATTTCAACCAATCCTAAGAATGTTGTTATAATCTGTTTTTTGGTCTGGCTATAGTATCGGATTGACATACCGAGAACTTTTGTGACTGATATGTCTGTAGATTCATCTATTAATATGCTGAACTTTGCATGTCCAACATCTTTTATCAATTCAGATACAAAGTGCGGTGCCAAGACTTTATTTATAATATTGCTACATTTTGTTCTATGTAACTTCATGTTTTCTGTACTTCTACTGTCAGAAAATGTCTTTTTGCACAAATCCGATAGGTGATCCACCGTCAAAATTGCAGTATGCTCGCAAATAAAAAGTGCAAGATTGCCTTCCGCTTTCTGGGTATCAAGGCGGGTTTGAATTTTCGAAAAGTTAATTTTGTTTGACTTTTCATGGGCTCAACACACTTCACATGTTTACTTGTAGAAATATGTTGTTTTAAACAATACAGTTTTGCAATAATATTACACTTACAATATTTGCAGTAGGCTTTAGTGGCATCATCTTTGACCGGTGATAGCCAATCCTTAAACTCCTCATCTGTTCCCATTCTTCACGATAATGTTGTGAATATTTGGGGGGCATTGTTCTCACCAAACTTGTATTTTAAAATGTTTTTGCGCGCAATCACTTTAGTTTTCCGCAAGCGTAACGTATTACCTATATAACTTGTGATGTGTCTGTCACTGACCGAACGAATGTTTGAGCAAAACATAAACAATCGACTAATCGGGAAAACCAGAACCATAACCAACAGAACCATCACCGAACCTCGAACGTACGAAATGATATCTCTTAACGATGGATGGGATTTCCCCTTAAGTATTTCTGAACGATGGTTAAAGTGTTGCCCTAGACAATGTTGAAAAAATGCTAAAATAATGCAATATGCTAAGTTCCAAATTAACATGCTAAATGAGAGGAAAATATGCCAAATTTAGCATTAAAAATGCCAAAACGGCAACACTGGCAGCGTAATTTATTGTAATTTCGACTGCTGGTAATTTACATTTTTTGAAAAATTGACAACTATGATTTGAAAAGTAACTATAGAATTGGATTCTACAAAGAACAAAGTATTATAGTGTCTAATTTTTATTTTGAAATTATTGTGTATTTTACACAGAGACAACGCTAAAACTGCAATATAAAACTTAAAATTGGCTCATGATTTTGTTTTTTTTACTAATAAATGGGACCAAAATTCAGATATATGTAACTTGCGCGAATTAATAAAATATGTGTATGATGTTCCCCATATTTTTTTAAGTAGTATACATTTTGAGTATCACTTGTAGATTTAGAAGTCTGAAACTGACACGGCGGCGACTTTTCGGCGAAATGGTCATGGGGAAATCGTTCCCTACGACCAAAGGAATTATTATTAGTAAAATTGAAACAAGGAAATGTCAACAAGAAAGATCGGCCTATTTTTTGAACGTAATTATCTTTTTCTAGATAATACTAAAGATGGAAAATTCGGAACACAAACTTTTTGAATTTCGTGCGACGACGTGAGAGGGCTCTTAAGTCTGGAACAGCACACTTCTTTACTGCTAGCTTCGTATATTTTATATCAAATAACAACTATGTAAGTATTATATCAGCTATCTGGCCGCCATATTACAAGCTTTGCTTTAGTTTGGGGTGAGATGGTGCTGTGTGTGTTGTGTACCAATATTTATTTATTTATTTCCGGAAGTGTGCAGCTTTGCATACTTCCAGGATTTAAATTACCTCGACGTTTTCTTGTGACTTAAGACTACGGTCGTTGAAAAGATGCTGAAACAGCGAGGTAATTAAATTAAAAAATTGTAGTCATCGATTAAGTCCCGTGTATCTTTTTTCAATACGAGCTCAAATAGCGAAAGTTAAATGTAATACAGTCAAAAATAAAATCTCTGAATCTGATTTTTTTAAAACGATACTATCAAAAAATGTAACGTCTGTTTATTTAGAAGTCTGCTCTATAGTAAGTATGTAGTATTAATTAATCAGGAATACACACGTTTTTAATGATTCACGATATGAACTGATTGGTTAAGACAGGCATCGGACAGATCAAGTTTTTGTAATAACCGATTAGTGAGCGGACCACCCCCGATCAATTCCTACATCATAGGATCAAGATTACTGTCATAGTTCGGTTACTTATAGTGCTTCGTATAATTACAACGTATCAAGAATTAACTAGTAGTTAGAACAAACTAAATGCATATTTCAAATCTAAATACGTTTTAATTAAACTCGTGGATCAAATAAATCTTTATTACTAAAAAACTTTTGTGAAAATCTTAGGGATTTCATTGTAGATTTAGAGTACTTGAAATCATACGTGAAGCCATGAGCCTTTCAGTAGCTAGAGCCCAAAAGGGATTGACGACAAACAACAGACATATTAACTTTGTAAAAGAAGGCTCAACTTCAAACTCCAGGAACAAGCCTTACTCAATCCTGGGTACAGCACCTGATTGGACTATTTTAATGGACACGTATGAAAAGCACTACAAAATCCCAGAGGATGTGGGTGTTTCTTCATCCAGACCGGACATTTTCCTTTTTTCTAGAGCTACGAAACGCATAGTCCTTGTAGAACTTACCGTACCGTGGGAAACTAATATACCTAAAGACCACGCGATGAAACAAAATAAGTATTACGACCTCCTAAACGAATTAACAAAAAACGGCTATGTAGTTAGTTTATACGCTGTAGAAGTGGGAGCGAGAGGTATACCAGCAAAATCTCTCTATAACCTACTGAAAGACCTTGGCTTATCCAGAAGGGCAGTAAGTTCTATACTAGAACGTGTATCTAAAGCTGCACTAGTAGGCTCATATCAGATTTGGCTGGGCAGGGAGAGAAAAGCGAGTGGTGAAGGTGAGTGTTGATGTACGTCAGAAAGGGGCCCCTTAAACCTACGCCCGAGTCACAAGTCTCGGGAACTACTCGAGTTTTTCTCTCTCTGCCACACGATGGACCCGGCACCCGCACGGTGAATCCATGGAATGCTAAGAAAATCGTCTCTTTCTAAAGCAATAAAAAAAACCTTTATAGTACCTACTAAGAGTCAAACATAGAATTTTGATTCAGCCAGGGTTTTTAAAACTGTGCAAATGACATTTAAGGCAGTTCCTAAGAATTAGGAATTTTTTAGCAAAGTTTTGGCAATTAAATAATACTTTAAATAACTTTTATTTAAAAACCCGACTGCAAAAACTCTGCAAGTAAAAAGACATTATATACTGTCTAAAGCCTCTTAGGTCATTGAGATTTGCATCTAACGATATCTTAATTATCAAAATCCATCCAGCCGTTTGGAAGACAAATGGGAATAAAGAAATTTTTAAACATACAAGATACGCGTGATAAACATGACCCTTCTTCCTTCAGTCGACTAAAAAGTACAGGAAAAACTTTTACTGAAAACAATTGGGATAAGTGAGACTTATTAATGCGTTCTAAATTCAAAATTTGTGTCATTCGTCAGAACTATGTCGTAAATCGTACTATTCCCTGCATATTCACTAAACATCCACACTAAAAGTAACAAAATAAAGGTGCTGTATTTTTTGTTGTAGCCACACTGGCAGGTGTGGCTCGAAAAAAAAGAGAGCGAATAAAAAAAATACATTTTCCCGCTCACGCTCGCAACCTTAACCTCCAATTGGCACCGCAGTTCAGTGTTACGTCGTGCCTGAATGCCAGGGGTAATTGGTGGAGCATCAGCCCGCATGACCAGGGTAGAGTACTTACGACCAATCATACTGTCAATCCGTCTTAAGCCCCGACGCTTGCTCGTGGGAAGTCCACCAATCCAATACCTTCTTTTACGTTTTGGCATAGTTGAGTGTAAATGGCAAGTATTTAAATGTTTTAAAAATCCGTGATGCCCCAGTGCGAGTTAAATTTTACAATCGATTTAAAGTCTCTCGACTTACATAAGATCGTAGCTCGGAACCTAGTCTGCGTCTCTAGGAACTAGGAAATTCTAAGTGCAGATTTTCCATTTCACCATGTAATAGCTGGCTTGTGTACAAATTTATTTATCAATAAAAACTTTGGTTTTGGTGTACAAGTTCGTCGATACCTCTTGCTTTATTTTGTTTCTATCACTGTTCCAGATTGGAGTTATTGTATTACAAAGATAGAAAAACTTAACAGTTATGTTATAAACCACTATCCAAAGCATCCCACACTCATCATAAATAGAATAACACAAGCAGTCTGTAGCTAATACTTGGTAATAATTAAACTTTTTTTTTAATGAAGAGTGACGAGACGAGCAATTCATGTGCTTGATGGTAGGCAACATGCCTGCCACATAACAGCACAGTGACACGCAGCTATTGGGACATGAAGAGTCCAAATCATTACCCAGCACTGCACTGCGCTCGTTACCTAGAGATCTAAGATGTTAAATCTCTAAGCCCTGTAATTACTCTGAAAATATTGTGCTTCAAACCGGAACACAGTAATGTTTGTCCATTACTGCTGCAGAATAACTGGCAAAGGTGTGATACTTCTCCAGGCGGACTCTACCAAGAGTCCTACCACTACAAAAATACATATATACATATTTAAAAATAATAATCTGTAACTTATGTCAGTTAATAATCTAATATCTAAAAGTGACATTTGACATAGATAATCCTATTATGTAGATTGCTCAGGTTTGCTAGCGCAAAATATCTGAGCACTGATCTTGTGGCATTCAAATAACAATTATGAATATTCCACTCACCATTGTGAGTTAAATTATAGAGCGACGAAACTTATCTTTAAATTTGTACATCCACCACGAAGCATTTAACAAAGCACAATCTGACTAGGCGTTGTCCCATTTACTTGAGGTCGGCCTTCCCAGTACTTATTCTCTACTGAGTTCGATTTTGTTTCGCGTTCGTCTCAATTTCAGCTTCTTTGAGGTTGTTAAGAATCGTTATCATCCAAATGAAGGACGGGTATGCCACGCCTAGTCGTAGGTAAGTCTACTGCAAATTCCACCTCGTAGTTTAGGTTTAGGCTACCTGTTTTTTACTGGTTAATAAGTAATATAAAACGGAAAAAATTTCGTTCAGATTTAGAGATTTGCACGTAACATATAGTTCTCTGTAGTAGCTGAAACGGATCTATTTTACTATTCATCATGAAACAATTTGTATTGTGGTGCCTTCCTCTTAAAGCATGGAAAAATATAGGTAATAGCTGCGGTTTAACACTTTATTGAGTTTAAAGGTATAACAAATGGCTACGAAATAGCTGCTTTTTCGTAATTTAACTTAATTCAGACCTAGTAATTAAATCCAAATTGAAATTAAATGGTGGAAATCTGACATAAGAAGTTTTGGTCGACATCTTTAAGTTTTGAAACTTTTTCTGACCACTCTCACGAAAATTCAAGATTTTGGTTTCCCTGTTTCATGCACGCATTTCCAGAAGTACCTACCTATACAATAACTGGACTAATATTAACGTGCGTGAAATTAAATACACGAATCAAATGTCTAAATAGAAGAGAATGTTTTAAAAAACTTCTCAATATTGGTATCAAGGTCAGGTTCAGACTTAAATAAGTGCTAAGTTTACGCATAAATTAACTTAAGAGTCTACCTCTATACCTATTCTGTAATTACCAAACTCAAAACGCAGAACTGGTCCAAACGGGACCATAACTATAAAATCAATTACCTCCGTATCTCAAAACTTAAAACGATTACACCATAACACGTAGTGGGTACAAATTGTATCTTCTGAGTTTGACGTGTGAAACGTCCAAAATTACTATGCAAATTTACCGTGACTCAAAAAAATTACAAATTTTTAGCTCGCGGTAGCCCTAAGTAAAAAAATGATTTGAATGTATGTATGTAATCAATTTGTTATTAAATGACATGTTCATATCATTGATTTATTAATTGTACTAACGTATACGTACCTATACGTAACCACTAGCTTATCCGCTGAGGCAGAAGTGGACACGGGGACAAGCGCGAAAGAAACATAGTGCCTACAGTACCTCGCATCTTGTAAAATGGTTAGGACTGTCAGACACCCTACCTAGGGTGGGCCTTTTCAAGGAGATAACGCACCGTTAGTTATTGGTAATCAGTTAAACTTCTTATCGTTTGATGTAACTTAACTGCATTCTTTCATTATACTGCATTCTTTTGCAGCTTAAAAATACAATACCTACGTGAGCTTTTTAATATAATTATAGTCATTTTTAGCCCGTAAATTTTGTAATGACTTAATGAACTAAAATTGCTAGACGCATGGCATCAGTGTATTTGACTTTGTAATTTTCGTAATCACATATTATGCAATAAAGAAAAATGTAAGTGTGTTTAAATTATTATTGGCAATAATGACTTTAACCGTTGTGTCCATTCAGAACATTTGCTTCAGGTTTACGAGAACCTGTCAAAAAATAGAGAAAAATGTCAATTCGGTTTAAAAAATCTAAGATTGTGACGTCAAAGAAATGCAAAGACACACAATTGAGTTTAAGACAACTAGACTAGCAAACTTTTTACATGACTATACTTCAGTGTTCCTACCATCGGGTATTTTAAACAGAAAATACTTAGGATAGGAAAACACTTGATTCCAAAAAT
This sequence comes from Ectropis grisescens, assembly GCA_017562165.1. Classification (NCBI taxonomy): domain Eukaryota; kingdom Metazoa; phylum Arthropoda; class Insecta; order Lepidoptera; family Geometridae; genus Ectropis; species Ectropis grisescens. The sequence goes on from CM029784.1 coordinate 15,734,337, forward strand.
CCAAACATGCAAACAACAAAACAAACGGATTTAAACATTATATGAGATAAGTTTTAAAAATTCGTACGTGTTCTAAAATTGTATTCATCAAAAATAAGTACGACGAATGTACGTGTTAGCGATTATTTCAAGAGCAACACTAAGCCTTTAGTTACCCTAATAATAGAAATTCATATACGCTATTTAATGGAGAAAAGCTTGTGCAATTTTTTTTTAAGAAATTAATTTTCGGCGTTTATCCGAAAGATTTGGTAGAATCAGAATCAGTGTATGGTATCCCCTATCTCTGACGCAACAAAATGGCGTGTTTTTGATGTTTCGTAGTAGCTGGCATGTGTTTATTTTTGTCGAGATTTTCAGTTTAGGGATGCCATGATGATATATTTTAAATTTGCCGCGCTTTGTCAGTATCAACTTTCGTTAGCCAGACTCTACGTTCACTACTTTTATAAGCAGCCTATTAAATATTCCCACTGCAGAGACTCTGAGCCTTCTTTCGCAAAGAGTCAAGGCCAAAATCCACCATGCAGCACTAGTGCGGTTTAGTTGCTAGCACATGTCTTTGCAAGTTTCTAGGAACATGTTGGTTTCTTCAAGATGTTCGTTTTTAACCCCCGACCAAAAAAAGGGGTGTTATAAGTTTGACGTCGATGTCTGTCTGTCTGTCTGTCTGTCTGTCTGTCTGTCTGTGTGTGTGTGTGTGTCTGTCTGTGGCACCGTAGAGCTCAAACGGATGGGCCGATTTCGATGGGTTTTTTTTATTTGAAGGTGCGGATGTTCTTAGCTATGTTTGGTTAACATCGATTCAAGATGGCCGCCTCCACAAAATGGCGAACAAAATATTTCTTCACAACCTACCTCAATATGGGTATCAAATGAAAGGGCTTGACTAGTAGAATACTATACACTATAACAAATTTGAAATCCAAGATGGCCGCTACCACAAAATGCTGACTTATATTATTTTATTCACTACTATCTCAATATGGGTATCAAATGAAAGGGGTTGACTAGTAGAACGTTATACAGATAATCCGAGATCCGAGGTAGTCGGGGGTTAGTCAAAAATTTTAATTTTGTTCTTGTTAATTTAGTGGCATTACGTGACATTTGGAAAAACAGTGGAGCGCGTGGTATTCGAATGAAGGGCTCCGGATTGGCAGTTACCGTTCTCTCGATTAGTCCAGTCGCAACTTAAATAATTAATCAACCTAATTCGTGGTGATACTAGAATCGTAAAAGATACTATTCCAGTTTTCAACACAGCAAAATCTTCAATCTTCAGGTGTTGCATTCAACCTATTTAAATATTATTTTTATGATTTTGGGTGGACGAAACGACGTGAACATTTGAGAATATTATTTGCGTAGTTAACGAAATAAAATAGTTCACAGAAATGCAGTTAGGCGGAATGTACAAAGATTCGAAATGCGTTTTAATGGCAAATTTCCATTATTTAATAAAACAAGTTGTTATTAAGATATTTTTGCGTAGGTATTATTAGTAGGTATAATTTCGGATGAGCAAATTATTTCCATAGAACTACATATAAGAACATGAAATGTAGTTACTTATCGCTAATTGAGGAAATAACCAAAGACCCACCCAAGGCCATTATATCGACAAATGAAGGCAAAAACTAGGAGTTCAAGGCACTCCGTATGACTAACATTGTGAGAAAATCGAGAACAAAGACGTTTTAAAAAATGATCAGTTATCTGGTACTCTGAACCGAAATAACACAGACTCATTTGGGAGCTATTATTTGCAATTTTCCACGAGCTTCATTTCCTTACAAAAAACTCATTATTTATTATTTACTCCTTAGCGGTGTCGGCCGCTTCTCGGTACCTATCGATCACAGGCGAGGCCTCAGCGCCATGATTGTTCGAAATCCTTGAATGGAGCACAAAAACTCACATAATTAATTTTATTGTATTCGAAACAAGATGTCGCCTTGAAAACAAGATCATTACACACCATGACCAATTAAAAAAGGCCTACCATGGAGGCTAAGGATACGATGCGTGCGTTGAACGTTCAACATCGAAGAAATCGAGAAAGGTCAAGCTAAATTGGTGGCGCTACCCAAACTTCACTCTCCCACAAACCTATTGTGGAAACCGGTTGCAAAGAATCCGCCTTGCGTCATTTAGCCACGTGTAAACATTTTAATTGATGATATGCGGAAGACAAAAAACTACCACGATAGCAATCGGCATTTTGATACTGGTTTTATATCTATTCATAGATCGAAAGCCTGCGGCCGAAGCGTAAAAACGGCTCCAACCATGTGTATACTAGAGAGGTAAACGAAAAAAATGGGTAGCTTTTATGAAAAATCGAAAAGAAACCAAACGCGAAAGCAATTTGTCCACAATTATAGGGGACATCAAAGAAATTGGGAAAAAGAGTCTCGGAAGAGGATACAAATTCTCTTAGTCACGGCACGTACAACGCAATTATTATTTACACGGTTTCTCACCTTTTCAGCAGTATTTCTAATATCCACAACATAAATTCTCATTTACAATGAGTATAATACATAATACAGGGATAATTAAAGAGTTTTGATAAACCCCGTATTGCGTTAAGTTTATTATAATGAGACAGTCGCCGGGCATGATTAAGTGCGGTAGATATAATGCGTCCCGCTTACTCGGCGGAAAAACAATAAATTGCTAGCGAAATTGCCGTAAAATGTTCAGTAGGTTGCTATCACAGCCGTTTTGTTTCAAATTATAAACGCGCCAGAACATGATGTATAGAAGCCGCTAACTAGTTCTGACTTGGCTGTAATCTGTGATCAGTTATATAAGTGCAACCTGTTGCGATACTGCTCTGATATTATTGAGTTATCAAGTGTTCTGTATATTAAAAAGATATACGTATTTTTAGAACCTGCACAAAACTATTCCTCTTTATAATTGTGCCTAGTTATAATTTAACAGCTGCGAATCGCGGTGTAACCCGCGGCTTACCTAATCTATTAGAAGAAATTTTAACACCTTCAGTTATTTTCTTTTCTTCCACAAACTCTGAATTTTATCTACATTTAATTTTTCTAATCAAAAGCTTCAAAATTTGTTTGTAGCTTAAAAACTACCAAATTATCATACAAATTTGTATGCCCGTTTTTAATCCCTTACGGGATTAGGGTAAGGGATTTTCCGCATTAACAAGTAGCTGTATTTTTATCGCACGGATTTGTGACTTGGCCACGACTACGTAGACCCTTGATTAAATCTATTGAAAATACAATTATTATACAGGTGCGGTCGATCCTAAATTTGAAATCTCGCAACCCTACAAAGGTAAAGTTTTTCAGTTTCCCTTGTGCTAATTCTTTAAAGTAAATTTTTGTTGAAAATGTGAGTGAATTTCTGATAATACAGCATTCTTCTAAAGTTAAAGGATATATGTATTTATTATTTAATCCGGTCAATTTGAGTTCAGAGTTTGTAGATAATAAATACATTTCAGTTGCTTTAATAATATCAGTTCAGAATACACAAGTTCCAACGTAAATCGATAGCGCTACAAGAATGCAGGAAAGTAACTAATAATAAAAAGCTTTCGCAAAGATTTACCATAATTTGACCATTAATTATCGACAAGCCTTTAGGTTCGTTCAGGAAAGGCGATAAAAATACTCCTACGACCACATAATACATACCTGTTTAAATTTTAATAGCTGTAACCTAGACAACAGTTAACTAGATATACCATTTAACAAATCATTAACATAAAAATAGGTACGTATTTGAATCATTTGACATTGATATGTTTGTCGCAATATTAAAATAAATACAAACGTACTATAAATTATGCCGATACTATTTGTTGTTATGTCGTAAAATAAATAATTACTTCATTTGTGATTTTTTTAATAGTTAGATTTAATAGTAAGTTCTTAAGCATTTACATCCAAAGTCTATGATAAACCATGCTAAGATAAAGTACCAAAGGACAATTTAAGGAAATGATAAATCTAATTTATACTAAACATAAATATGTTAATGTACTGCTATTTCATATTATCACAAGCTAAGAAATATAGTTAAGTAATCATAGTAAGAAACTTTTAAGATTACTACATTTTAACTTATCGATGTGTATGTCTGTATGTGCTTACTTGCCAACACTCACTTGACTCCTGTGGTTTCCTGGTTTCAACTTAGTTTATTTACTAATGTGGATATTGAAATCCTGAGTTAAATTTTATTTGGCTTTCTACTCATTCACATTGTTGAGTTAACAATTGAATTATCGTGTTAATAAGTCAGCCTAAAACGTTTTTTGGAGATTGGTTTTTAAATTGGTAAACAACTTTTCAATGTAGAAATGGTGGTCGTTTAAAAAAACTATCCTAATTTAAAAATAACACTGTGACATTCTGTTTATTTATTTGATGGGTAAGATAGTCATAGAGTATGTAGCAAGTATGTAGCCCTATTTCCCTTGTTTGAACATACATATTTTGTATTAATAGCAACACACGACAATTTAACCGGCTTTCAAAGAATTGAAGTCAGCTACATGAAGTTTCGCATTACTTTGTCATTTCATACGGTTGACAATCTATACGGCAGAACAACGTTTAGTTAGCATTTTAGTATTATTAGAGAAATATGAACCTTTACTTATACGAATAACATTGTAATAAATTCGCTCATTGAAATAATATTTTTGCGACAGTCAATAAAAAAACATCGGAAATCTCATAGCCACTGTTAATTATTATTTCTCCGTCTAAATACTTAATAGGAAATTCAAGCGTAATCGAACCCACAGCATACAACGAGTTAACTTTTAACTGCTAATATAGGCATAACATTTGAGGTCATAAAATTCAGTGCTAACGTATAGTAAAAGATGTTTATCGTAATTTATCGGTATATTTTGACATAGTGGTAATGTACCTTCTATCGGCTCCGGAGATCTTCATTTGAACAGATTGTTGCAACAATGTTCCTTTTACAACGTAGAGTTACAACTTTACTAGATATGTCTCAAAGTCGCCCGATTTACGTAATCCGTGAGAGAAAGAAAGAGTGTTTATGCCATACTTAACCTTTTTTTTCTTTTTCATAAGCAGTGTTTAGAGTATGGTGATATGTATTGTCTTATTATAGCATTGTTCTGCATTGAGATTGCAGATTGCTCTGTTAGTGTCGCCGTGATAACCGCAAGCTTATTGAGCCCACACTTTTATCTTTCAAGCTTGGTCATTATTGTGCTTATTAGTTATAGTTTGATAAGTAATATACCATTAATTTGAGAGAGACATTATTAACTGCTTCCACCCACGACGCCAAACAAAGCCATTTGACTTTCCGATCGGTAGGCGTGAATCGTAATACACATCGAGTTGTTATCATGATCGATAGCTGTCGCTCGATACGTAGGAAGGCAGCACAATCGATTAGTGCTACATAATCAGACAATCGATACTCTCCTCTCCATTTGAATGGACAAGGTGTGACATAAGAATCAAGAAATTACCAAGAAAAAAACAATCTAATCAGGACTGTATAAATTAGGAAAGAAAGTTACTGACATCTTTATATTTTTATGTAACACTATAACTTATAACCATTTATAAATATTATATATATTATTTTTGGATATCTTTGTAGTATCTTTCTGAATCCTTTGACGCCGTAATTATTTTGAGGCGTAAATTTTTGACTTTACCCAAATACTTGCCAGATTTTTGGCTTGCGTAACCTTGAGAACTGTTAAAGTGTGGGTAGTTTTGGTAGGAATTATAGAATATCCGATTTTAACTACCTTTGAAAACGCAATGCTATATTGTACTGCTAGCAGCAAGATCTCTGGAATAATCTGGATATGTCACCGTAAAGAAACGATTATAATGGGAAAATTGCCAGTGAATCAAATCAAAGCGAACACGAACACGCGAAATATTCGTACTGTCAACATCCTTGATTACATTTTGATTGCACCATAAAGCACCGATGATTCCTGTAGTCACTTAATATGGAACTGTGGCAGTGGTCACGCGTCTTACGATGTTTAAGGCTCTATATATATTTCAATAAAGTAGCAGTAAGGATTATCGTGACTTCATGAACGTCCAAAAAATTCAATCTTATGGTAAAAATGCAACCTAAAATCAATAACATGGCCCGCTTGTTCTTCAGTCCTCTTTTTTACACGGCAGTTGTAACGTAACCGAAATGTCTGGAGTTAATATAATACATAATAACGATTTTACATTTTATACTTATTCCTAACATTGTTCAAGGCCCAAGGCTTACATTAAATTTACTCGTAAACGTCAACACGTAATCGAAAAAGTGATACAGATTACACTTAGTGCAGGGGCTATAAGTACGTAGGTACTTCAATAACCTATGTAACTTTTCTGGCAAATACATTATCTTGTACCTATTGATGTAATTATGTTATTAATTTAAAAACCAAGAATATAACTCTGTCTTTAGTAAGTTTATAAGTAAAAAGTTCTAGTTAGTTTTAGGAACACGGCGAGCATCATAGGCACTCTTGCGCCGGGAGCAGTTAGTGGGTTACACGTTACACGGAGATTAGTTTTTTATTTTCCCTTTCCATTTTTTTTTTAGAGTTTATGTAAATTTATTTAGGGCCTACACGTATTATTAGTGTTATTTCTTAAGTAAGTATTAAAAATGTTATTTATTGTGTTGCTGGCAATTTTTTTGCTTATTTCCATTATCAAATTTGTGTTCCTCTATATTTAACATGGTAAATCTACTATTGCCGAAATAATAACATCCAAAATTTTAAATTAAATGAACGATTGACATAGAACCTAAATGAAAAAGAAACGTTGAATATGATTAACTGCCAGTAATGTGTCTTGTCCAGCGTCTATAATCGCGTGACGGGCGTGGATGCGTTCCGAACGATTGTAAATCTGTCGGTAGTCAAATTACCAAGAGTTGGTACTTAGATTTAGAACCTAGCAGTAGTTTGAGGCAAGATATTTAGCGCAAATAATTTAGGACTTGGTTAATTTCACTAAAATTAACTCACGCATCTGATTCCTACATTACTTATAAATAAATAGATAGATAGATAGATTAACTCTTTATTGCACTTAATTTAGTAATAAACAAAAGAAAATTAAAACAAAACAAAATAAAGTAGCAATTGGCGACCTTATCACTAAAAGCGATCTCTTCCAGGCAACCATAGGATGTAATGAGAGATTTGAGAATATGGAGGAAGTACAAAAAAGGAGTGGTTGATACTTATATTATGTACATCTACAATTAAAGATAAAGTAGTTATAAAAACGAAAATAATACATTAACATTATTACTTACATAATAACTTTACATCCTAATACACAAATACAGAAACATGCACACATTATTTGCGTTCCTTAATTAGGAAAAATAAGGTAAAATAGCTGTGAGAATTGTCTCTGAATCTCCTGAATAAAAGTATTCTGAACTATCCATTAGGCGTTTTAGTTTAGTTTTAGTAATAGGTCTATCATGGTTAGTCTATGGTGGTCTATCCGAGACCGAGATCCAAAATGTGTGGCCTTGTTCTAAAACGCGGACTAACGTCAAAGTCGAAGTACTTTATTCATAAATGTACAATTTACACGTCAATTAACAAAGAATAAAAACAAAATAATGAGCATTCAAATTGTATTCATTTTCAAAGTTTGAAATGACTACTGTATTATAATAATTATTGTACTGTCAAGTATATATATCGTTTACGAACAATTATAATAAAAACATAATATACTCATATCATTATAAGAGTATTATATGTCTTTATTATAATTTTGTTCGTTAGTTTTAGTAATAACTCAGGGACTTGAATAAGGTGGTTGAAGTTAAAATCGGTACTGCTCTTATTTTACATACTGATATAAAAAATATGCTGAACTGTGAATACTGTGCCTCATCCAACTTCAAAATCGCGTGACGATTGTAAATGTGTCGACAGTCAAATTACAGAGAGCTGTGGTATTAAAAAATCGTGAGGCTTTCTGAGTTCAACTGATACTCATAGCTAACAATATTTATTACTCGTATTTTATCTCTTTATTTTATGGCAAGTATTATGTAATACTTTAGGGTGTGATCGACGTATGTAGGTACGTAAGTATAGTAAGAACAATATACTCGTACGATATACAAATGCTTTATTGCCACAGCAAAATGAAACAAACAGTTCACAGTATTACACTGAATTAACAAAACACGCTATTATAATACAAAAGTACAAACGCTTCCGATGAACCCTACACTTGGCTTATATCTTAGGATTCATGAGTTTGGTGTAAACCTCTAGACTAAGCTTTAAATATGGTTTTTACATATTTTCAAATAAGAAAACAAACTAACTGACTGATCCTCCAAAATAATAATACCTAGAAATGTTAGCTCAGGGTTCAATGAAATCATGTTTCCTTCTACAATAAATAATAAACTTCAAATTATAGACTCCTGGAATCTTTCATATAAGTAGCTAATAGACTCTATGAGTCAAAATTTCGAATTATGTGAAATATGTGTGCATTAAAGGCATTGTTTTACCGCTTCGCCGTTCCTAAGTTAGCGACATTACGCACACGACATCAAAAAGACAGTGGTGCGCGTGGGATTTGAACCCGGAAACACCGGATCGGCAGTCGCCATTCTCCCGATTACACCAGCCGTAACTTACTAGTAATACCATTTCAAAACAACTATTTTTTTATAACATTGACAAGACGTGCACGACATGCGCCTGATGGTAGACAATCCGTCAGCCCTTTACAGCATAAAACCACGCAGTAATTTAAACACGAAAAATCGACTTTTCTATAACTGAACTGCACTCGTCACATACAGATGAATACATTTTTATCTCTTTGCCATGTACCTACCTACTTTCTCTGAAATTGTCATTGCCCTTCAACTCTTCAAACTTCATGTCTACAATATATATTCTCGTAATTAAGAATTAAGAAGCTATATATATAACTATATTTTAACGAAATGGTTTACACAACAATAGACCTTAAATCCAAGTAACTATTTCCCATAAGTACAAGCACGTCAATAAAGATTGCACGAGACCTACAACCTACAATTATATAACTCTCGCAACAGCATTAAAATAATTAAGACATTTGAAACAATAGATTCACAGTTCACACGTTTTCTGTAATTAATGCATAGACTTAATGGTCAATTCAGAGAACTTAGCGAATGGTAATAAATTGTTATGAATGGGAAATGCGTGTACGGTACCTTACGAGTTTCTATTAGCGAACACATGGAGGTTTTAGTCATTATTAAACACTTTCTCTTGGAGGAATGATGACTTAAGGCTATGTAAATTCTTGTTTATTTTATAGGTATATTTATTGTGGAACCAGGACGGCATCGGCTTTCGAGTCTCGATGTTAAACCTAAAGCAAAATCTAATAAAATGAAATGTAATCCAATCTTACTGCGACGTCTACGACACTGATACTCTGCTTCCTAGCATTGATAACAGGGGCAGAGGTAACATTGTAAGAGTTGATACTTACGTCCTTTTTAAATTTAGTTATCTAACTTTTATTACTAATATAGGCTTAGACTTGTGGATAATAAAACTGCTGTCTCTTTTGCAAACATTTACTGGAGACTTCCGTGTGCCAAAAATTGTTCAAGTTTTTAGAGTGACAACACCTTTACTCTCGGTTCCTGGATACTTTTTTTAAAAGACCTTTCACAAAATGAAAGGTGGCAACACTTTGCGATCGTGGAGCCATCGCTACATTCTATAGATACAAAGATTAATCTATGTATAGATAGGTTGGCCGCACTGTATGACAAAATCTTTGCCATTATTTGTTAATTCATCGTGTCAAAATCAGAGTCGGTATTACAGCTGAGCCATAAATATGACTCAGTAGAGAGCAGCACCAACGAATGGTACAGTTGATTTTCGGTACTGACCACTAACAATAACTACACATCCATTTCAAAATGTAGAGATAAATCTCGTTATATAGATAGATAGATAGATAGATACTCTTTATTGTACACACCAAAAACAAAGCAATACAGTAAAAGAAAAAGAAATACATTAAAACTAGTGTTACAATCGGCGTTATATCTCTGGATTAACGCAGTGCAGTGCTAGCCTGGTATTTGGTCTCTTCATATTCAAACTGGATATTTGTTAATCTTTACAGCAAAGAAGGAATCTATGTAAAATTTGGTACATCTTATACCTTTGATCGAGCAAATCTTGTATTTATTATACATATCAGAATCAGAAAAAGAAATCAGAATCAGAAACGACTCGAATTATTTTCATGAAAAAAAAATTGTTATACATAATCAAAGTTGCTATCATTCGGACAATTTTTTGACAGGGGTTCCGGAGACGACTAATCGATCTATCTAGGTTTTATTTTAAAAAAAAACACCGTTTTAGCCGCGTATTTATACAATGAAAAACTGTTACATTGACATTAGAATGCGACGGTAAATTTCGCGACGTTGCGCGACGGTATAATAGCTCAGCCGGGAAGTTGTGGGTGGTCATTATATGGTAGATCCGGGTTCGAATCCAGACAGCCGCCCTTTGAAAAAGAAGTCCTTTGAGAAAATCTGTATGTGTCTAAGTATACTCACACTCAGTGCTTAAACCGAGCAAAGCTCGGAACTAGACATGTTTTTAGACTATTTTTAATCCCGGGATAACTACGGAATGGGGAACTACGTGGGCAAACCCACTAGTTTACCAATTGTATATTTTCATTGGCCTATTCATTATTAGGTTTATTTCCATTTTTATCAATTGCAATCTTTTTCATATTTTATTGTAATCTACCTTTTACTAATACAGTCTATTTGTTTTCAGAAATATGACAATCTGACTATCAAAATACAAATCTCATCAAATCAAACGTCCCTGGTCATTAGCTCACCATATCCTGTGAATGAGTGATGCATCCTTGACAGTTTCCATTATTCATCCCCACATCTCACGTTAAACACCACCAGTCTACCATGACCCATTATTTCTTTACAACAGTATAGCTCGCAGGTGTCATCAAAGGTTTTACGTCGTGGACATTGAAAGAACAATAGCCACTGATCTCTCCGTTTCAGATGTCATGGTTTCCAGTAATTCAATTAGTCAACTGCCAAGTCAGTATTAATGGTGGTTTACGCGTAAATGGAAAAATATTTTCACTAAAAAGTGAGTAAGCTCTAATAGAGCGGCGAGTTTTATTGTCAAAGTTTTATTAATGTTGGATACATTTCAAAAACATGAATACAGGGGCTTTTAAGCTGCTAATACTTACCACTACATAAATATACTTACTGCGCTCGTCACCCAGTGAAATAAGATTTATCTTTTTGTTCTTTTTTGTTTCAGATTTTCGTTTCTTTAAAATGGTCGTACAACTGAAAGATGAAAGATAAAAAAAATTATATAGTTTTTATTGTCAAATCTAAATGAGCTAATTCTGCAGTAGTGTGTTCTTTCCTTTTTTGTGGTGCCTATTAATTCCAAGACCTACAATTCTCAATAAGGATGTAAGGAGTCCGACCTGTTTACCCAAATGACCAGCGAAACTACCAGTTCCGTCCGGCTATTGGGTTTAGCAAGCTGGCAACCCTATACAGAGCTATGAAGCCAGAGATATAAAGCTACTCTATCTTCACTATCTTGAAAAATCAAGTGTGTTGAATATCGAATTGAAACTGTAAAAAAATTCGGGCTGAGTTTAAAACTGTATTTCATTGCTTTCAGTATAAAATGATTAATTAGAATACGTTCAAATGCGTTCATAAAGCCTTTTCTTACAGGTGTATGTATCTATACCTATTGTACCTACATAAATTATATTACTGTATTTAAAATGTTGAAGCGTTTATGCAGGTCATTGTACTAACAAAAAGTAAACATTTGCTTTACATTAAATAAGTTATTCATTCATGTTAGTTATTTAAAGTACATTACAAGTTTCACTAAAGCGCTTTGTATAACTTTATATTGAAAATAACCTTGAATTCAAACGTTACATCCCAGTCCATACTTACTTGATTTTTATGTACTTGATTTTTTCCCGCCAAAAAACGTGACTTGTCAACTCGAGCAAAAAGTTGTAATAACTGCAGGTGAGGCCTTCGAATTGGATTCGGTATCATTTACAAACCTACCGGCTATCGGATTACCTCGGTTGCGGTTTGGAGCAGAATGGAATACGCTAACGAGTCGTGTATGGTGATGGATGGATTCAGATTAACAAGAAGTTGCCATACTGTTGGCATATACTAATAATATTATAAAGAAATGAAGCTTGGTGTGGTGAGGGGTAATCTTTAGATCTACTGAACCGATTTTTAAAATTCGTTTTCCAATAGAAAGTCCCCATTATCTGTAAGTGTCATAGCATGGCCTACTAATTTCATCTTAAGTACCAATCATAAATGTCCAATTAAAGATGTTTGTTGCTCAGTCCCAAGAATAATCATTTTTCATTGCCACGCCAATGATGCTAGTGTTAGTGTGTATAGTGTTTCATTTTGATAGAGATATTTGGTAAACATAAGGTATCTACGTCAATGTTAATTTTTTTTAATAAATTGTGACGAGACGAGCTTCACATGTGCCTGATGGTAAGCAACAAAGCAACATGCCAGCTGCATAACAGTACAGTTACACCCAGCTATTGGAACATGAACAATCCAAATCATTACTTTGCACTGCACTATGTTCGTTACCCAGAGATCTAAGATGATTTATCTCTAAGCCCTGTAATTTCTTTGGAAACATTGCCATTCAAACCGGAACACAGTAATTTGAACAACAATGGATAAAACAGTGAAATATACAATTAAATATACACGTTAGTAGTGTTTTGTAACATACATATACAGAATAAATAAGAAATAAGCGGAAACGGCCATAAGCAACAAGCTAAGAGTCACGAAGTTCTTCAAATTAAATTTTGAAATCTCTACTTACTAGGTATTACACTAAACTCATCACCTGGACATATAAGATAATTTATTTATCTCTGATCCCTGTTGTTTCATTGGAAGCATTGCCCTACAAACCGGAAGAAATAATGTTTCTGTATTAGTACTGGCTGTAAAAATACTGATACTTCTTCAGGTGGTACTGTTCAAAGAGTTATACAACTAGTCAACGCTAGTTCAGTATTCACTTAGTCCATCTCCGCTTAGACTCTATTTAAACTTGAGCTAAGTTATAACTTAGCTAAAATTTAGAGCTAACCAATTTGATGTTTGTCACATGCGTTCGACACAGGACACAGTCAACTATGAGGTCCCAATGCGACGGAGAGTCGAAACTATGAATGATTATTATTATTATTTGTGACATTACGAAGTTATGCAAGCATCACTGTCTAATTGACTCAAAACTTTATCATCCTTTCCCACATAAAGTTTGTTATCTAATAACAAAGGAATCTCAAGATTGGGATATTATTTGGTTAGGAATATGTTGCTAAACTCGACGAAGAGAAGTTGTTAGGAACTTGTTAGTAGCAAGTTTACTTCGAATCGTGGTCTACGAAGCTTCGGAGTCTAACTTCTTCGTATCTATGTTTTTTTATGGCTACGGTTACTTTTGTCATAGTGTAATACGGTGGTTCTACTGAATACGTAACGAATAATTTTATTAAAACAGCAATTTTAGAAACGCTCACCGTCAACGATGACGTTATAGTATTTACATTTATTGCAGTGAAGTGGATAATATTTTCAGTAAAGGAATTACTCTTTTACCCAAAATCAATTGAAAATACTAGTGGCAACATTTTGATAGCGAGTATGATAGCTGATATTGTATATACATAATTAGATTCTTCTACTCATAAATTTATAACAATCTGTTGTTATCATTTGGTTAAATTCTTTTAGACAATTGATTAAATCCTATTCCGTGACAATCGCAGCATTTTTGATATTGATGATGTGTCTGAGCGACGGCTGCCACTTACTTTCAAGCGGACGGAATCAGTCTGCTCTGTCCGCTATTACTCTTCTCATAAAAAATAATATATAAAAATGTACCTGAGTACATAAAGTGTTAAGTCTTAGTAAGGTAACTCTACTTCGAAAACTGTGAACTAAGGAACTGACTCTAAAAAGTAAGAAAAATTCCTCCATCTCGCAATCCACGAGTCTCGAGGACTGTAATGACCTAATTCGCCTGTTAAGAGGAATCGTCATTATGGTAGGTAGCATATGGGTTGATGCCAGAGCCATCTTAATCAATGCATACAATAGATATGTTATGTATAACTAGTTAATTAATCTAACAAGAGGATTTTCAGATTTAGTTGTCAAATAATAGAACAAGATAAGTTTACAGTTTGTTTTTTTACTTTATAGGTTTACACTTTACCGCCATCTCGCCTGATGTTAAGCGACGATGCGGTCTACGATGGATCGTGTTTACCTAGAAGAAACCGATTCACTCTCGATTTGAAGACACAAAGATTGTAACCATAGGAGGAAACCCCATTCAGGCAACGTATTCCACAGCCTAGAAGTTCTTATCACAAAAGTTCAGGTAGTTTACGGTATATTTCATGTCCTATTGCTAAGGAGACCAGCTGTCACAAGAGGGCGTGGGATACCTTGTAGGGTCCTCGTTAACAACGTTGCGGAAATATCTAGTGTGTCGAATCGGGTAGCTTATTTAATACTGAAACTCACTAATCGGTAGACTTTGAAAGTGATCCAGGAATATGATTAAAAAACATACGAGGACATTAATTAGTAAAGCTCTATAAAGCATCATAGGAGCACAACTACAACGTCACGAAAGGCCTGATTACTATGGCGGGACTACAGACCCGAGAGTCTACCGCCTAATTAATACTGTCTTAGCTTTGATATAGCTCTTTCTTTTCTTTTCTTTTAAAATGACAGAGACATCAATAGCGAAGCGAAAGCAGATTTAGTTAGGCGGCAGACCGGCAGATTGGTCCACAGACTAAGTAGAGAGGATTGATATTTTTGGCAACGGGAACATAAACCAAACAGAGCAAAGGTTTGTTCCTTTTTTGGTTTGGGGGTATTTTCTTGAACTCATTCTTGAAAACGAAGTCCCACAGAAAGTAGATATAGACTATAGAAACCATACATAAATATAACCATATTATAAATAACTAGATGCCCGCCCCGGCTTCGCCCGTGGTATATTATATAGCACTCATCGGGATCCCGTACATATCCAACGGTGAAAGAATTACTGAAATCGGTTCACTCATTCCTGAGAATATCGATTTCAAACAAAAAACCTCTTCAGCAACCTGCTACGCCACCTGTCGGAAATTGGTCGTACCAACTCAGATTTAGAAAAAAAAATAGCAAAGGTTTATATTCGAGGCACAGATTACTGAAATTCAATGACGCAATCTTTGACACATGCTGTCATGTGTCATGTCAAAGCACGAAACGTACGAAAACTCTCAAAAGGGGAATATTTTTTCCCGATTTTGTTACATTCTTGTTTCATGCTCCGCTTCAATTAATAGTAGAGTTATTTTCTATAGCCTAAAGCCTTCCCCGATAAATGGACTATCCAATAGAAAAAGAATCTTTCAATTCGGACCAGTATTTCCCGAGATCCTAGCGTTCAAGCAAACAAACAAACAAACAAACAAACAAACAAACAAACTCTTCAGCTTTATAATATTAGTATAGATTTATTAGTCTGTAGCAGAACTAAGAATGAGATCTCATTACAACGCAAAGCAAATATTCACATAAGCCTCAACAGGTTTAAAACCAACAGTGATCGCCGACTTGTTATCTATACGTTCTTTGAATGTCAACTTTAAACTTAAGGTTGAAGTCTATGCTTCAACGGAAGATGCTCCAAACCGCTATTTCATCAAAACATTTCCAACAACAGCTGGAAAACCACGGAAGACGTATAATAATGCATCCGAAAAGTTTTAGGGATTTTACAGGACGAGGGAAACAAATTTTGATATGTGCAGCGTTAAGGTACAAGTTCGCCCAGAGACCGCGACACGAGACCGCGACAGGATACTGCGACCGGAGACCGCGACAGGCACTTGACTCTGTAGAATTGTATGGGCGCCAGTGCTCGTCGAGACCGCGACACATGTCTCGCGACACGTGTCTCCGTCTCCTGTCGCGGTCTCGGTGCGAACTGGCGCCCATACAATTCCATAGTGTCAAGTGCCTGTCGCGGTCTCCAGTCGCGGTCTCGCGCCGCGGTCTCGTGTCGCGTTCTCCGAGCGAACTTGTTTGTACCTTTAAGGGTCCGGAAACCAAACTCTCCACAGATAATTATCAGTTAATGAACAAAAGGCGAGAAAACCTGAACACCTCACCATCAGAACCGCGAAATATCAACAAAATAATTGAAAATCTAATGCAACGCGAGTTAAGATACTTCAATACACAACGCAGCTGTATAATAGATGACTCTATATTCTATATAGGTACTCTAACAGTAAGATATTTGAAATACGGTGTGGCGGTAAATGCGGCAATTATCAAGTACAGTTTTTTATGGTTTATAACGTCATACGAACGCAAAAGAACATTATCGTAATTAAGTAATGTTTTGAAACATGGAAGCTAAATTATCTACACAACCAAAACATCATGATGACGTGATCTGTTAAAACTAAAAACTTGTACACCATAACATCTGTTTATAGCTTTGCGTTAATAGCGCGCGTAACACGCAATTGGATATACCAAGCAAATTACATGAGGGAGACACCAAAGTAAAGTGTAAACAAAACTGTCGACAACCCATGGCCTCTGTATATAATTTTTAGTTCCGTCGTTTCTGGGTAAGTTGGCACGGCGGGTCTTTGTCACGGCAGACGTTTTGTCTCTGCGCACATCCTGAACCGCGTGTCACCGACCTGTGATGAAAAGCCGATTTCTAACAGCGCTTTTGTGAATCACGTGAATATAGTCGGCGCTCGTAAAGTGTCCAGTGCTGGTCACCGTGTGAGTTTCAGAATTCATTTTAAAGCTAAATACCAGTTAAGTAACTATCAGCTTTACGAAGACCTCGTCTACAGTTTCACATGGGATTATTGCTATATAGTTACTGTGTAGATTAGATAAGTGTATCCTTAATTGTTGATTGTTCGATGGGAATTCGGCTTTAAAATACCTATATGTTGTAGTGCAAACAGTTGACTGACCTCGTAGCTTAGTTGGTAGTAAACTTGCCCGCAGAGCTGTAAGCCGTGGGTTCGATTGCCACCCAGTATAATGTTTGTGTGACATATATTTGTCCTATGTATGTGTTTCTATGTATCATAAGTATGTATTTACGATTATGACGGGCCTCCTATCTCCTCGCTACCCAGCGAGTCATAAGTGCGGGTGTGGAAACAAACACTTCAAATACTCCGTCCTGGAGTCATCCTACGTGTTTGTGCCGTTCGCCGAATTAGCGGCGGAACCCTAACCTAGGATTCTGAGGCTAAGACTTTTTTTGAGATTAATGTCTTCTCAGGGAAAAGGAGCTTAGATCCCTAACTGGTCCAAAATAGATCTCCTACCACCTAATTCTACAGTTCAGAGAATTCTACTTTTTTACGTAACCTGAAGTCGAACTACTAACGTCTGTGATAAAGGATAGTAGTACCTATTTGTACTTCGTCTAATAATGCTCATTACTTTTTAAAATAAAAGACAAAAAATCTCAAAAAAAGGTAAGACAAGTTCAACAACTTTAAACAAAAACGACATTGAAACGTCCTGTGAGTTTGTCTTAAACCAAAATCCGAGAATCGAGCCGTTAATTACACTTGATAGCACTCAAACATTTTAACCGGCCACACTTAACGTACGCACTCAAATAAAAACTACTATAATCGGCGTACAGCCCATTACTATAATCCAATATACGTAAAACCGACATCGGCTATCGGCCAGTGATCATAGCCAACATTAAATTTAATTTTTACTGGTTTATGATAAAGCGCGGCGCATTATGGAATCTGGGATGACGGCCACTTATTTTAGTGAACTTACTTAGTTTAATGGACTCAGGTTTAATTCGAATCGAGAAGTGATATTATGTTCTTGATGTGGTAACGAAAAGCGTGCCCTAATTGATATTAAATTGCGTTTGAAATTGAAATTTATGATAGGTGCCAGAAGTAATTTGTCTACCGTGAATTTCAATTACGACGTGTGCTGGTACAAAGAGGTTACCTACCCACATTATTAATTTTGCGAAGGGATGGTCTAAATTTTGTGCGCTAACTTTGTTTTTAAACCTATTACTCAATAAAAGTATAAATTTACTTTAAGAGAGTAGCAGACATCCCGATGATTGATTTCATGGTTTCGTAGTGGTCCAAGATCCCTGATCCCTGGACTGTTGATAGAAGTGAAAAATGATAATTCAGAATTTGATAGCTTACTTTGGACACTACGCGGGCGAAACCGGAGGGCATGGCCGTGAGCATGGCCATGAGATGGCCAATGGGAAATTATGGCGGATTTCTTGATGGACCTCCGGTTTCACCCGCGTAGTGTCCAAGGTATAAGTATAGTATAGCTATCAAATTCTGAATTAACAGTTTATATTTAAACATACACTGTATGTCTATGGCATAAAACAAAAATGGACCAGTTCGACACTATAAATATTTTTTAAGCTATTGCATAGCTTTTATCGCGGGCCTGGGGACCGAATTTTAGTGATCGTGCATCTCTTTCTTATGTTCACAAGAAAGAGGGATGGAAGACCGTAACGCCGTCCTCCCCACTCGGTCATTCGACTTTGAATCTTATTTGTATTAGCTTTACAGACTAAATGCTCTTAGCAGTGTTGCCAGCTTAACGGATTTCCCGTGATATTTTTTATGGTAAACAAATGTCACTCCTCAAAATAAAAACAATTCCGAAAAATTGTTAACATCCCTATTGCCTATGTTGATAAAAATGCATGCAACATGCAATAGCTTTACCGCGGCAGTCTCCGAGTGCCACACTTCTTTTTTATCGTCATCACCTGACAAAAAAATACAAAAACTTGTACGTGTTGAACCGCATTATACACGGACTAAAAGTAGACAGTGAATAACTTCTGAATCTATGATTTATTTTCACTCTGAGCCGCACAAAGGAGCTAACGGTACGCATTGATGACGATCCGTCTCACTAAGGAACGGCAGTTATGTTGCTAATCGAAAACACATTCTCAATCTAGATATAATGTCTAACAAAATTGCTTATGGCATTGCTATCGTTATCTCTTTCACTTAGCTCAAAATTAAAGAGATGAATAGGGCAAGCTTTAGTGCGTAACTGCGTACACTGCCCCCATTCATAAAACTTCATGGTACACTTACATTTACCATTGATGTTGAAGTACATAACTTTACGACGTAGCACTCGTACCAACAAACATGTTTGTTCATCAATTATATGCAAACTATGCCTTGATTAAAATAAAAGATGATAGAAATTTTGTTGGTAAAAAAACTCGTTTTTTACGTGTTTAGTTTATATCCAAAAAATAATTCCAACGACATCTAAACATTTAATTTTCTTTTCAATTCTTAAATTTCTTCGTGTTTTTTCTACATTTTCTGTGAAATAGGTAGGTAGGTAGCTAGTAGGTAGTAGTAGGCTTCAAATAATCGTCAACGTACATCAGAGGCTTAAATATCAAAAGGCCCAACCTAAAAGTTTTTATCAGAACTGTAGGTTCTTAATCCCATAATAACGAGATTGGGAATTCAACTCTTAATAGCGCATTACTTCAAGGATCGGATTATTTGAGGGTTCAAATAATCCGATCCTTTGATAGAGTCCTACCGGAAATACCATCGTAATACAAAGGCCTTCCGGTAGCCCTACGCAAGTTTGTAGTGCACATTAGCAAACCATTACCCTTCTAAAGCGCGTTTATTGCATCTGAAGGCTCATTTTCGAACTCGCGCGTTCGTGATCACTTCTGTAGATGTCACAACGAACATATCACGTAGGGTTGTCTATGTTTATGGAGCGCTGACTTCGCGTGTTTGATAAATATAGACCTGTCCGTGAAAATATTGTACGGCAATCATAGAAGTCGTCACATCAAACACATGGTTTTGTGACTTGTGTTGTATACTATACATATGCACTCAAAACCGTTCTTAGCTGAGTTCACATATTGTCGAACATGTCAAAAAGGATGACATATGTATGTTTGTATGATTAAGTGGGACAACCCTATGGAATCGATAGATAGATACTTAGATGTATCTATTAGAGATGTGTCGAATAGATGTACCTATTAGAGATGTGCCGAATATCTGTCAGAGATGTGCTTCATAACACATGAAAAATCAACAAATAATTCACAAGTTGATACAATTTATATCACTGATTTCACTTGGTGGCTATATCACTGATAACGATATCTTCCAGGTAATCTTAGAATAAAACGTATGAATTTAAAAATAAGGCTGCAAGAGCCTCATTTTCTCATTCACATTACTCGATCATTCCTTTCGACATTATCAAATTAAAATTATATGTCAAAGTGCGAAATTATCAGAGATCACACATTTATGTTCTCTTTCTTTAACTCTCTTTTGGACACTATGCTAAATATCGAGAATTCTGTCTTTCACATTTTAAAATCGCTGCGTTTTCCACGAATAAATGAAAAACTATTCGTTTACTAAATTTCTCAAAAGTTCTCGAAAAGAAAGAAAAATCTAAAGATCTCATGCGTAAAAAATGTGCGACTTAAAAAACGGGTTTTAAAGAAATTGCTGCAAAGTTGTACGACTTGAAAAACCGGGATAAAATCAAATACCTAACTAATTTGATTTGGAGGAAATAGCCGAGTAGCCTATGTTTAAAGATAAGTTCCTCGCTCAATGGAAATTTATATCTTTACAGGAAATGAGAGCCGCGAGGAAACGCCTCCGCTAGACCTCAATTTCTCTTGAATAGATCATTCACACGATATGTCCCCGTTTGGAGAGCGAATAGGTTCTTGGCATTGTCACAGTTTTTATCATAGGTTACAAAATTGATTGAAGTCACAGATTGAAGTGAACCACACACAGCTTACGTTTCAGTCTTTCCGCCGTATATCCTTTACTCGAACTTTTATCAGTCAAACGACTGTCAAATCCATGAATAAACTAGTGGGCCGTTCTGGGTTCGCTCAAGTATTGTCATATATAGACCATGTCGAAATCCAAAAACTATGCCATCTCTCAAGTTGGACTAAACTACAAATAAATGCCAAATTTCGTGAAAATCGGTTGACTTGGCGAAGAGTTCATTGGGAAAAAACATCACTGGTTTTTTTATATATATTAAGAATTAGTTAACTCAAAGACACAAACATAATGTTTAAACGATATTTTAATTTAGTGTTCATATTTTTAGCTATGGTAGAGTTCTATAATTTTACAAAAACACGATAGTAGGGTTGTTATAGTCCTGTATACGTATTATAGTACTGTATATTACAGTACCCACTATCACCAATTACAGTAACGCTGAATACGATGTTACGGTTATTAGAAAAAGTTTAAACAAAATTAATTTAGTGTCAATTACACTTTTTTTATCGAGGTGTTCCTGTTTCTCCTACTAAATGGACGTAAACAGCATTGGATCATCATCATCATCACACCTCCTCTATCCCATCGCTAGGTATAGGCATTTCTTTTCCCATGCCGTCTTCCTCGAACCTGTGCCAAACAAGTTGATTTCAACATTAACATTATAATATTTATACCGGACTGAAAGAAGGGTTATGTTTTTCACGCGTATCTTGTATGTTTGTAAATTTCTTTATTCCCACATATTTGCCAAATGGATTTTAATAATTAAGATATTGTTAGATTGCTCTCAATCACCCTAGTCACCCCTAGTGTCCTTAGGCAATAGTTATGTAATAATGTTTTCAAACCTGTTGATTTTTGCAGTTGGATTTTTTAAATTCAAGTTATTAAAGGTTTTTTTAGATAACGTTCTGACATTCTACTCTGTGACTGTATCTTTGGGTATTGCGATGTTGCCGTGTTCCCAATTCTGACCTTACGGGGCTTTGCTCCACGTCCCCGTTCTACCGTTTACTACACGAACTGCGAGCTTCATAGGCGCGTGCCGCGAAATTGATTGTGCGTGTCCTCACGTACCTTCTGTCTCACCTATCAACGACGTTCATTTTTCAAACTTCTCACAAAGAGATAGAACTCAATTTAAGCCGCAGCCTCTTCGGCTTATAGTAAGCGATGACAAATTGCTATTGCATCGGCCACGATCGTTCAGGGGCTTAGTTATTCAGCTTCAATAATTTATAGGCTACGGAAGTATTGATTGATTTTTGCTCAATACTGTACTTGTGTACGAGCACAGAATAAACAGAAGGTACTTCACGTCGTATTACAAAACATGGCTTAAGCTCAATTTTGTCTCATTCAATTTGTTTGACATCATACTCGTCGAACGTTTCTATACCAATTAGAGTAACTCAAAAATTTTACAAAGCTTGCGTAAGCAATTAAAACATGATGGTTAATACCACGTTAATACCATTTGACATAATGATTTTATTAATCTTCAGATAAAAGACATCAACGCATCTATACATTTTACGAGTTTTTCGACTATATTTTTATCGGATACTTTAATATTAACTACAATACAACGTGACCGTAAAAATGTACCACATCTTGAATAGCCAAATCCGGAAACATAAAAACACAGTTCTACCTAACTGCCATGAATTCGGATTATCGCAATGAAAGTACTTCATCGCAATAGAAACTCCGTGGCAAGGCCATAACCCACGATTAAAATATATTAATAAAACGTAACCTCGCATTAAAACTACTACTATTTCCATAAAAGCGGGAACGTGCTCAACAGACATCGATAAAACGTTATTACGTATATCAGAACTTATAATGTCTATAATGAATACCGAAATTATTGACCACAACGAATTCAGAAAAGTGAATCTACGTTTTACGATTTTACAAGCTGTTCTACTCTAAGCCAATATAAATGTAAGTTTATTGGCAGATTGGTGGGTAGTTATCACTTTGGAAGTAATAAATTATCGGTTATTCATTTATTTACACGATTCTGCAACAGACCACTTTAGGCCGCGATATTTCGCGACAGCGCATTGGTAAATTTACAAAGAATTTGTATGCACAAAGCAAATGTAAACAGTGAAATTGAATAAATTACTTTCAGCACAACCCTTTTTGCATAAATCGTGTTTTACATTTCATTATTCGTGACAGAAAGTGATAGGTACAAATTGGTCTAGTTGTGTTAATTATTTTTGAACACTTACTTTGAAAAACACAGCTATGCAAACTTGGGTCTCGGTGGACGGCGACATAATGACTTTACAAACCTTGTCATTGTAATATGAAGTAGGGAGATAAATCATTTTAGAACATTAATATTTAATAAACAATTTATACACTGTGCATGTCACAATATACGTATACCAACGTGTATGAGTCAACAAGCTAGGAAATCTGGCGCTATTAAAAGCTAAATGGTTTTTAATCGGATAGTGTGCCGGCATGACTGTGGATGACTGTGTGGACTCTGTGCCTGTGGGGAACGGGTATCTGACGGTAAGCAACGCGACATAGACACAACGGGACATAGAAAGCCTAAATCACTTCCAAGCATAACTCACTATTAAAGGTAACATAAAAAGACCCAATCAACCAATCATTACCACTAGGACTGCATCGCACTCGCGACCCGTAGGTATATACAGGGTTATTGGTGATCAGCCTGTGTCTTTTTAAGGGCATTTTAAGTTCATTAAATATATCAACTTTGTTTGTTCTACAGTTTTAAAAAATTCGTATACTGGATATATTTTTTCCTATATAATATAAAAAAGTGTATTTTCCCATCGAACTCTTTGTAGCAAGAACGCGTGCTCTCATTAATAC
Organism: Ectropis grisescens; assembly: GCA_017562165.1. NCBI lineage: Eukaryota > Metazoa > Arthropoda > Insecta > Lepidoptera > Geometridae > Ectropis > Ectropis grisescens. Next base: position 15,758,300 of record CM029784.1, read on the forward strand.
TCGAGAAAAGAAGTGACGGCGCGAATAAATGAGAGGATAGCAAAACTACAATAAAATTTTGTGATGTGTACTGAGCTTAAACAGAAGTTGTAGAATAAGTATTATTTGTTTAAACATACAAAATATGCCCATAAATGAATACAACCTGATTACCAGTTACCCTGTATACAAACTAGTATATCTCATGACCCTGAAATATTACTAGTTTTTTTTTAATAAATAGTACAATAATATTTTTAATAAAAAGTTTTTTTTAAATAATTATAATAATAACGAGACGAATAGGATAGTAAGCAACATGCCTGACATATAACAACCGCAGTAACACGCAGCTATTGAAACATGAAGAGTCCAAGTCATTACCTAGCACTGCACTGCGGTCATCACCCAGAGATCTAAGATGTTATATCTCTAAGCTCTGTAATTTCTCTGGAACCATTGCCCTTTAAACCGGAACACAGTAATGTTTACACATTACTGTTTGGCGGTAGAGTAACTGGCAAAACTGTGGTCTTCCTCAGGCGGACTCTGCCAAGAGTCCCACCACTACTACAGTTGTATCGTTAATTATACACAGGTGATTATAAAAACAAGCGATGACCAAATATATGTAACTATAATTCAAATTTGTTAGTCTGAATCGTATCTGACAAACTTCAAAGGAACAAATATGGATTTGCAAATTGGTTTACCTGATTAACCCAGGGGCGATAATTTCGCCCGTGCGTACCTACAAAACATTAAGGTCGTTTGAACTTGCGACCCGTTTGCAGCATTCAACGGAAGCACGCCCCAGAGCTACGTCGTAATCTAACAAACACACAAACTGTGGGGCATTACAACACCCCTCATAAGCATACTGTCATTAGAAGCCGTGGAAGCCCCACTTCGCCCTTACGTATAATCTGTCTGACTGTAACCCTGCCGGTCCCTTGTAATTGAATATATCAGTCATAGTTTCGCGCTTTGTTGAATAATTATGCCGTGTCTACCTATGTCTTTGTTTCCTGAGGGGTCATTGACAAACTAGACATCCCCAAAGGTATTAAAATTGCTGTATTTATGGTATGATATTTTGCATAGCGCGATATTCCTGATTATCGATTCGATTATCGTTTCATGGTTGATTTTCCAAAGACAAGAACGAACAGTTTTCATTGAGACTCTACTTTTGTGATAAGAACGTCGAGGTTGTGGAATACGTTACCTGAGTGGGGTTTCCCTGTTGATTACAATCTTTGTGTCTTCAAATCGAGCGTGAATCGGTTTCATCTAGGTAAACATGCTCCATCGTAGATATCTTCGCTTAACATCAGGCGAGATGGCGGTCATGTGAAAGCCTGTAAAAGTTAAAAAAATGTAATACATGGAATGCTTTCAGGTAGGTATTATCTTCTACGCTATTGCGTAAGAGAAGTCGATTGGTAAGTTTACGCTTACGCGTTCTGCGTCAGCGTACTGAAATGTAGATGCAGATTGCTAATGCCATACTAACCAAATCTTTTACCAACCGACTTTTCTTACGCAAATGCGTAGATAACACCTACCTGATAGCGCACATGCTTTTTTTTATTTCTAAATCATCAGTGAATGATGTGATCTCATAAAATAGGTAGCTTTTAATCTTATATATAAAATTCTCGTGTCGCGGTGTTTGTGGTTAAACTCCTCCGAAACGGCTTGACCGATTCTCATGAAATTTTGTGAGCATATTGAGTAGGTCTGAGAATCGGCCAACATCTATTTTTCACATCACTTAGTGATAAGGGTTGTTCACCCCTAATTTTTTTTTATTTTTGACAAAGGTTTTTGTTTTGATTTTTTTATAATGTGGCATAAAAAAATACATACAACCCTAAATTTTTACACTTTTATCACCAACCCCTACTTTTTAATAGCCTTATTAGTAATTGAATCATTTTTCATCCCGCTCGATAGCTAATCAATCACCGCCTTTTTTTGTAAATGTTTTTCACTCTATTTCGATTAAAATTTCAAGGAGCTTATGGCAAATCTATAATTGTTTTATAAAAACAAACATTTATTTTTATTATTATTGTTTATTCCAGATATATGCTTAGGGTCACCAATGTTCGATTTTAAATTTTTGCCGCGCTTTTACTGGTGAGTGAAATGCCACACTACAAATACCGGTGTCACTTCTCAGTAACCAGTACAGAGTAAGGAAGAGACCGAAGGACATTCTCCTGTTTATATTTTATTAATAATAATAAAATTATTAATATTGTGTGTATTTTGGACAATAAGTTAATCAAGTGATTTATATGGCAAAACAACGTGGGCCGGGTCAGCTAGTACGATTATATTAATTATTTACTCTCAAGAATTGTTATAGAAATGATAGAAATTTAAATTCAAAATGAACTGCACGTACTGTATTTTTATTTTATAAAATAGAGTGACGTCACGGGCACGACATGTGCCTGATAGTAAGCAACATGTCCGTAACAGCTTAGTGACACCCAGCGATTGGAACACGAAGAGCCCAAATCATTACCTAAAACTGCACTACGCTCGTCAACCAAAGATTTAAGATGTTTTATCTTTATGCCCTGTCATTTAAATTCAAACATTGCCCTTCAAACCGAAACACAGTGCAGTTTTCATATTATTGCTTGACGGTAGAATAACTGGCAAAGGTGTAGTACTTCCCCACGTGAACTCTGCAAAGAGTCTACTACTACCATTAAAATCAAATGATGGAAATTAAGACACTAAAACCTCCATTGACATTTACTATACTGCCATTATATCTAATATATAAAATTCTCGTGTCATAGTTTTTGTTGCCATACTCCTCCGAAACGGCTTGACCGATTTTGATGAAATTTTTTGTGCTTATTCGGTATCTATGAGAATCTACCAACATCTATTTTTCCCCTAAATTTTTATTTTTAAGACAAAATTTTTAATTTCTTTTTTTTTATGATACAACTTACAAAAATACATACAATCCTCAATTTTCACCCTTCTACGATCAACCCTTATTTTTTAATAGCCATTTTCGTAATTTAATCATTTTTCATCCCCGGTCGTTAACTGACCAATCGTCAGTTATTATCCCCGCCAGTTGTCTATAGGTGTCACTTCTGACCCAGTAAACAGCACGACAATTTGGGGATCAAAAGTAGCCTATAGCATATTTATAGTTTGAACACGCTAATCTCGGGAACTACTGGACCGATTTAAAAAAATAATTTACCGTTCTTTCATATGCACGTAATCCTTGAATCCTTGAATGTAGGTTATATATATGTACCACGGGCGAAGCCGGGGCGGGCCGCTAGTATACTATATTATACTGCCATCGCTACATATCGCTAATTACACTACATCTGTATACAAACAGCATTAGTGCCACAACAACTTGGCTACATGACAAGCAATCATTCAAGCGCACTCAAATCACTCAACATCTGTCGCTGATGGCTGATCATAGGATTAATTTCCCTGCCGGCTTGCGCAAATCCGAGCTAACAACGTGAACAATGTTAATATTGTACCTCTACGCTACAACTCTACTGAATAATTGTACATACCTATACGAATACCTAAGTCCCTTGGCTTCACTTGCTATCTTACTAAAACGATTAAATTATCCGGTACAATCCCAGGCACAATATGTTCGCTACTTTTGGACAAAATTAGGATGTATAATCGGGAAAAAATAATACATTTACTCACAAGTATGTATACTACACACTTTTACTGATTGTACAATGTACCTAATATATGATAAGGTTAGGTTTTTACATCGGTTGGAGCCACGGATATCGGGGGATATGCCTTGAGGGCGTGGCAGTGTCTTCTCGATACGGCTAATATGACCGCATAACTCTGACATTCATTCAGTCGCTCTGAAGCGCCTAGAGAGTACGCTGGCGCGTTAGTGATGGAGTTTGCCGATGTGAAATTTCTTCGAAAATTTCTTCGGTAATTTACATGGACAATGTTCGTTTTTTTCATTTTTAATTAACTACCTATTTTCCCATGTTTTTTTACTTGTTTTATGATTATTATTATTAATATAGTCCTTCAAACCGGAATAAAGTGATGTTTATTTAAGCCTATAGCTAAACCATCAGCTATCTTTCATTAAAAGTCCCTCAAAATTATTCCAGCTATTTCAGAGATTACCCAGTACAAGCAGGAAACCAAAAAAAAAATGTTTTTTGTCATTGGTTTTCGTAAATCCTACTACCTAATGTTACAAATGCCAATGTTTGGACGTTTGGGTATTTGGATGCTTGTTGCTCAATCCCATTGAAACGTATGAACGGATCGAGTTGTAATTAGAAATACAGTAAGATTATATTTTGGAAGAACACATAGGCTCAGGCTGCTTTTATCTCGATAAAAGAACGGGAACGAAAACTACGCAGATAAACCCGCGGAGCACTGCTAGTACTTTCGTATACATTTGACGTAAAACTGTTAATTTGAAAAATGCAAACTGATTCCTACTCCAACTTTATACATTTCTTTAGAGTATATTACATGTGGTACAGGGTATCAATTTGTATATATAAATATATTTACGTATTTGTATATTAGTAAAACTTAATAAATGTAAATATAATAATACAGCCCAAAATAAAGTGTCGAATAAATTTTGCAATCACTCTTTTCAATCCCTAGTTACGTGGGTGAGCGTTGAGTGACTCCTTCTGCATAGACAAAATTATTTGTTTATACGGAAATGTTCCGCTCATTTTATGTATATTGTCATAAAGAGCGCAGTCATAATTCTTAGTGTGCGTGCTAAAATATGCGGTTGTGTGTCGTAATTATTACTTTTGTTTATGTAGTAATTATTTAGGTGGGAGGAGACTGGAGACACTAGGTTTCGAACTAAATTCGCAATCAAGGCATATTCCCCGAATATCCGTGGTTGGAGCCTTTGTTAACAAAACTGAATTAGAATTTAAAGTACACTATGTACCTAACTACTTGCACTAAGTACATCAGAATTATCCATAGACAAACACAGATTATCAAGATGATCGAACCCAGTACTAGATTAAGTGAGTCCCGACACCTTCTGTGTTTGTAAGTTTAGTAGGTAGTGACTATTCCAGATCTATAGAAATTTCGATTGTATGATGTAGCAGTTTCCTTTCACAGGCGAGGCACGTCAAGCGACTTATTTTTACAAAGTGTTTAAAAATAATAGACTAAACACTGTAAAATATTTGCACAGAAAATAAAAGAAAAAAGTTTAAGAAAACACATCTGAGGCAAGCTGCCATAATTGTGTGCTTTTGAAATAAAATGGGCCAATCTACTAACCTATAAATTGTGTAGAATATTTTTACTTTGAGGCCAACTATCAGGCACAATAATTTAAAATTGCAGCTACGCAATAGTGAATCGGGTTTTCGGCGTCATAATTCCGTCAAGTTGTAGGGCAAGTTTTATCATCAGGTGGCTCTTATCGTGTTTACGTAACCTAGATGGTGCCCCACAGTTTGCTAACGTTTTGAAAGACTCCGTTCTTTACAAATGCAATGCATACAACTATGCAAACTCGGTTAGTAGAATATAAATAGGCAATAAAAAATGCGGGCACCGTTCATTATTGTGACATCGAATTGATTGGCTCAGAGCACAATTTTATAAAATGTATCGGAGCAACAAATGCGTTTAGCCTCCATGCCCAGGAATTATTCTCCAAGTATATTTTTTTTTGTAGAGATTATAATTACACCATTTATTGTGAAACCAAGTAAATTCAACGTTTCAATTCAGCAGCATGAACTTAAAGTGGACTGTTTTTTATGTTCTTAGTTCGTTTGACGTCACCACTGTCCAATATCGCGACGTAATTTAAAATAGCTCGTCCATAACGCGTTTCATGGTTGGTGTTCCAAAGACTCAAACAAAAAAGTTAGACTCAACTCTTGTAATGAGAACAACTAAAATTTTAATTGTTTTGCCTATTCGAATATTTCCGGATTGATATAATCTGGGTGTTTCCAAGACAGCTACGTTCTTACAGAGTGCATCAGTTTCTTGTAGGTTAGCGCACTCTTTCATGGAAACATCAGGTGAAATTCCGGTGGAATGTGATACAAAACAATATCATTCGTAGCATTTTTTGTTCGCCTCGGCTTTGAGCTTTTGTTTTTCAATATGGTGGTTTGTCGTTAAAACAGATCAATACTGAAATATCACTCAAAACATCCATAACTGCAACAAAGTTGCCACATCCAACGGTACATCAGCAACTCATCTCTACGAATAGAAACCCGAGTTCGCATACGATCCACATTGTTGCCCTTAGGAAGTGAAAGTGGCCTGAGCACGATACGATCGCGTCTCATTAGCGTGCTCACGATCTAATGAGCCCCGCGACACCTCTCCTATTGTCTGCTCTTTGACTCGATTTGTTTAATCGAGTCAGATGACCCGTATCGACACCATTCGAGTGATTCCATCTCTTTAGAACGTCTAGTGTGGCACGACTTCTGTGACTAATGTACTTGCTTAAACCAGCCAGGACTTGGTTGTTGTAGGCTGATTTAAGGTGGATCTATTCAGACTTTATTTTTGATACTATAGAATCAAAAATAGACTAAGAAATTCGGAATGCAGTTAGATTATAGTCTGGAATAGTACTTACATAGGCTACTTTATATCTTGCGAAAATACTGGGAATTTGAACTACGCGGGTAAGATTGCAAATCGCTGCTAGTTTTTAATAAAGGACTGGGGTGGACCATATCACCCGTTACCTGTGAATTCATAAAAAAAAGATAGAGATGAATTGAAAAAACAGACGCGATGTACCAATGCCGTAAACAGTCTTAAGTATCCCACTTGAGTAAACAAATGAATCATCATTCGTATCTCTAGAGCTCTCCTAGAAGATTCTCTAAGAAGAATCTCCTTTAGAATTGCGATAACCATCAAGTTACAATAGTCCGTAAGTATAAAAAAAACATAAACAGCCCGCAAATTTTTCCCACTGCTGGCCCAGTGCGTGTTGGTGGATGACACATGCCCTCTAAATATTCTAGGTACGTGTCGGTTTCCTCACGATATTTTCATTCACCGTTTTATTTTAGTGGCATTACGCACATGATTTCGAAAATACAGTGGTGCGCGTGGGATTTGATCCCGGGGCTGCCGTATCGGCTGTCGCCGTTCTACCTACTACCAGCCGTAACTTAAAGCGGATTCACTTCTTGTTTTGGTCTATTTTGAAAGGTGGTCCATTTGACGCTCACCAACCTATTTAAAGTGATAAAGTGATCTGAAGAAGGAAGTAAAAGTCACGAAAAGTAATAAACAAATCGAGGTTCTAGATTATAAAAAGGGAAGACTCACGAAATAAATAAATATTGTGACTGAATGACCAATTATTATTATTGGTTAATTACTCGTAACTAATTAATTAACTTTCAACTTTCTTTCAATTTGCATTTAAGCATTCGTAAAGAAATAAACATCGAAAAAAATCGAAGAATAGTGTAAAGCATTGCCCTGTTAGGGGTTTTTATGTTACGGCTTATCTCTGTTTTATTTATTGTCTTTTCCATCTATAAATAATATAGTATATAGTCATAAATTATTGAATATTAATTTTGGGTAAGTTAAAAACGAGTACACAATAGACGCCGTGATGTCAGTTGACAGTTTTGATCAACCAAATGCTTCCTATCAAAATACTTGGTTTTACTATCACCAAATAAGTGGGTTTTAATGATGTAATAATATACCAAATAAACAATTTTGTTCACACACGAAAGCCGTAGTAAATGAAAATAAGCAAAATAAATAAAACGAAGAATTTGCTTCGGTTTTGGCGTAGGAGGAACGAGTTTGGTGCTCGTTAAAATACTATTTGTATAGACCTCACACGCAGTTAGCTTGTTCTACTATGATTGGAATTGCCTATCAAGGACAACTAAATGCATAAGCAAAATGTAAGTTACAATCGGCCAATTCATTATATATACCTAATCGTAAAAATGAAGCCTTACAACGACTATTGTACTATTATATACTGTATATAACAAAAACTGTGTCCATCGAGTCGGCCACACAAAATTCACGTGTGCGCTGTCACATACAGGCTGATACGCACACATCAGTGGGTCATTACACGCGCTACTTGTGGATATGTGTGCGTGTCAGCCTATCAGTGACAACCGGACAACGCACACGTGCAAATGTGGCCGACTCTAGTGACACAGTTTTTGGTTTTAGCGAGACTACGTCCGAGTTTTTTATACGTCCATGTCTATAGCACTCAAGGAACATGTACTTACAAATCTAATGATCGGAAGGAAATCAGTCTGGTAATTAATTCCTGAGATTAGCGTTTACAGATATACAAGCACTTCTACTTTAAAAAATTAGTATACATATAGAATATATAAGTCGATATAGATTATAAAATTCATAATACCTACATAGTCTCTGGATGAATACGAAAATAATTTATATATTTTTCTTGCCTCCATTATACAAACTAAAAGTTTACCTATCTGAAATAATAGTGACAAAAATATTTGGTTTTTCCGAACCTGACCCGAAAACCATGATGTGGTTTATTCCGAACCTGACCAGCTACCGGGTTAGGTTAGGAACAAACAGCAAAAGTGATTCATTTTTTTCATTACGAACGTAACCCTCTTCTAAACCTGAGCCGGAAATAATGTTCGTAAGTTAACCTCGAATCTAAAACCCTACCTAGTACGTTATTAGTCCTATAGTTCCTGGAGTTAGGACTTTTTTAGTAATCGGGTCAGATTCGGAACTTCATTTCGGGTCAGGTTAGGAAGAGGGTTAGGTTGGGAATGAAAATTAATATTGTTTTGCTGTTCCTAACCTAACCCGGTAGCGGGTCAGGTTTTCGGGCAGGTTCGGAATAAACTAAATATTTTGGTGGTTCGCACTTCTCTCATCTTCTTCTTCATCTCGCCCTATCCCTATGTACCCAAAATATCATAACTATGATTTCTATAACGTATTTTTTGCTTTATAATTTTTTTTTGATCGTATTCTTTGTGGCAAATGCATACATCAAATCTATTGATAGGGTATAAGACAAAAAACAATTGTTGATTTAGCTTCATTTAGTCTCGCTCTGGTAAACGTAGGTAACGTTTGACGCCACAACCGTTGAAAAATATTTTAGCAATTTAAATTAGCTCAAAAATTTTACAGATTTTTCGCTCCCGTCTTGAAAATTTTTTCAAAATACGGCGATGCTTTTTTTCACGTATAATAAATACTACAGAAGTTTATGTTTATTCATAGATATATATGACAATAAGAAATATATTTATGGTTCATGAAACATGACTTTGAATAAGTTAAGTAACAGCTACTAGAGGTATTCGGTTTTGATCGCTCCCAAGTCATGACTGCGCACATGCGTGCAACAATGAATGCCAACGGATGCGACTGCCCCTTATGGCATAAACTATGTCTAGTTAACCTGAATAATTGTTTTATTTTAATGTTGAGGTATTAGATAGATCGACTTGTATAGACTAAACATTTTTTCTCTGGATAGCGCAGTCCATAAAAAGATGATAAAGCTGGTTCATACCAGTCGATACACCCGCAAGCAGCAACAAGCTTAACGTTAAATAAGCTTACTGAATGATAGAAAAGAGCCCTCTAAAACAGACAGAAACCATTTATAATGTACACCAGAAAAAATAGAATTAAACAATGCAAACAATGACTATAATTAATATTTGATATTATAAATATCAAGGTTTGGATGTTAGTTACTCGATCTTGTTGCAAAAACTGAGCAGATTGGGTCGCACAGTCGTATTTTGAAAATGACAGAGATCAGTGATGTATTAAAAATATTTTTAAAATTATTAAGATCACTTTATATCCATATTTCAATGGTCCATGTAAGCTTTCTTTTAAAAAGGCATGGAGTCCGTGAAAATTAAATAACATAGTAAAAAGAAATCTCATCATCTGTTAGTAAACAATCAGAAGATCTTTGGTAAACTCATAATCATAGGAAATTGTTTTTAAGCTTTCACGATTTGATTAAGTCCTGTAAAGTGTTTACCTTATTTATAGAAAAAATTTTGTACAGTATTATACTCGGAATTATAATACGAGTACTTGATAATAATATTCCTTCAAGGAGAGCTTCACTACGAACTTTTTCTAATATCGCGTGCCTCGTATTCGATAGTGAATACCGTTGTTTTTATTAATTAACTGTATCTGGTGTAGTGTACAGGTTGTTCACCTGCCGCGTACCTAACTAGCGTAATTTGGTCGCACTAGGGTTGATACGGAAGAGCGTTTATCGAAACCGCGCTTCTGATGCCTAACAAAATAGCTTACGGCTTTGCTACTTATCTCTCTTTAGTGTTGAGAGCAATTAATAGAATAGGAACGCCATATGCGGTTTTTATTTAGGACATTCCACAGCTCTAACATATGGGTCTGTGCTTGTCATGAATAGATTTCAGCAATAACGTAACTTAACATAGTTAAATTAAAGTTCCTTATATGTCATTAACAGTCCAGCTTCCACAAGTATCACGAGCGTGATGCATGTACCAGCCATCGCTCTCCTGAATAATATTTTGGGGAAGAGGGCATCCTTATACACTTCCGCCACTTTATTTATTTTTCTAAATTTTAACACAAATCAGGACGCTGGCCGTAACATTAAGTACCTACTTAAGCTCAATTTTATCGCAATAAAGTCGCTAGGCAAGAGCATTCAAAATCACTGTACCAGTTTGATTTTACTTAAAAAATATATAAATACTAGCTGACCCGGCAAACGTTGTTTTGCCATATAAATAATTTTCTAATAAAATAAGGGTTGATCGTAGAAGGGTGAAAATTGAGGATTGTATGTATTTTTGTATGTTGTATCATAAAAAAAATAGAAATTAAAAATTTTGTCTAAAAAATAAAAAATAAAATTTAGGGGTGGAGACTACCCCTAACATTTAGGGGGATGAAAAATAGATGTTGGCCGATTCTCATAGATACCGGATAAGCACAAAAAATTTAATCAAAATCGGTCAAGCCGTTTTGGAGGAGTATGGCAACGAAAACTGTGACACGAGAATTTTATATATTAGATTTATTTTGAGTTCGCGTAAAACGTCGTCTATTCCGTTGAGTCGTCGTTTGTTCTGTTGACAGAATTAATGGGATTTTTTTCCATTAGTTCTGTGACTTGGAAGACTATACTTTACACCGGACTTGGCGTCTCTACTATTCCCACCTGCTCTGTTCGTCTATTCGTTAATGTTTGTGAAACGCTACCAGAATAAATCACAGTCCAGCGCCGTACCATCCCTACAACTATTAATAATTGTTGTGTGCAACTAATTGCTTTTATTGAGCTACCACTTGGCATTGGCAATGGAAGATCCGTATCAGGGTTAGATCTAAGACCTCGTTTACGTTTCGTTTTTGTTTTATTTTTGTACAAGTGTATTTCGACTAAGCAGACTAAGCTGTGGTTTTAAGAAAAGGCATGTTATATTTGTATTCTAAATTTTCTTTATAATCACAGTGTTGTCCAATGAAACTTGTGAAGCAATGTTTCTCTTATACCTAATTTAGTGTGATGTTAGTTACATAGTTACGTTTCCACGTAAAACAAATAGACAAACTCCTGGCCATAATAATAGCAGAGTCACATAATTATTTGAATTTGAAGACTTTATTAAGCCACTGTTTAACTATGCGGCTAATAAAAAATATGAAAAAAGAGGATTTAACTATTACCTCTGTGATTTTTCTGCAAACATTGCCCTTTAAAACAGATGTAAGTAAAATGAATATACAAAATGTTTATAAAATGGAGGTCTTTATTTAAAGATGTTTTTGAATTTCGTACGTGATAGTCGAGACCTTTGCCGAAAATATCATTAGGTACTCAGACGAAGAAAAATACTATACTATACAAAATACTAAAAATACTATATAATATGAATATAACGTTAAACTAAAGTAGCCAAAAAATTAACTTAAATTGCTAAACTAATAGAATGCTAATTAAATATGGGTAGACACATGCTTAATTAGCAGTCGAAATCGATTTAGTCGATTCGATCGTTGTATTACAAATACTCAATCTTGTCTCTTTGATTTTATTTGACCTCATAAACATACAAATTTTCAATGCTAACTTTATAGTCAAAAATATCACAAGTTTATGGCTCGCGTTAACTTTTAATTTATGTTTAAAATGCGGTGGTAACAGTAATAAAGAAGCAGGTGTTATCTAAGATAATATATATTCTGTACTAACATCATTGAAAGAGAAGTTTTGTATTTTTGTATGTATGAAACAAACTCAAAAACGACTGCACTGATTATCATTAAGTATAACATAGGCTACATCTTTGGTAGATTAATAAATACCTAAATATTGGTGGACAGCTGACACACAACACCAATATAGCTCCAAAATTAAGCCTACAAGCCAGATAGCCGATAATATAGTTAAATATATACACAAAATACTTGTAAATACATAAAATACCCAAATAGGGAACAAATATTTACATTCATAACATAAATATTCGCCCTGAGGGGAAATCGAACACTCGACCTACACAGGCAGGCTCTCTACTTAATAAATAAAGTAGGTATTATTTTTTTGTCAAATTTTTTTGTTTGATTATATAATTTTTTATTCATGTAAATCCTGAACAGATCGCTAGTTAAAACTGTTCATTATCCGAAGGTGCCATTATGAAGTTAGTTTTAAAATGTATACCGAGTTTTAAAATATCCATTATCTCTTCGACGATCTTTGTACGGTGCAAATTAAAACAAAGGTTAAGTTTATAGAAAGGAAGGTTAACGACCACAAATTGGACACTCAGTGTTGCATTGAAAATGCTGTTGTATTTAAAGATTGAAGTTACTATTATGTAGTCAAGAAATTATTTGAACTGTCATCCTCGTAACAAACTATGTATTAGAGCCGGTAGAATTTTGAACGTTTCTACTAACATAAATGTATCCATTCACTAGCAGCGCCCCGCGGTTTCACCCACTTTCCCGGAATAAAAAATAGCATAGATACGTGTTATTCCACTATACTCCATACTTCCATACATTATACTTCCAAAGACTATTATTTATTTATCTATGTACCAAATTTCATCTAAATCCCTTGAGACAATACTTATTTATTATAAATTTCTGCTATACGCTATACATAATGGCAAAAACGCAAAATTTGGAGACTCAACTAGTTAAAAATAAAAAAGATCGACTGCAAAATCTTTATTAGGTCGTTAAAATTGATTTATTTGAACAACTTAGGATTTATGTTGTTGTAATAATAACTTAACTATTAAATATTTAATAGATTGCTTCCATCGAGCTGATAGGTCACACCTAATTTCCATTGAACATGTCGAAAGTGGTCAACTGTAGAGCAGTTAAGTCGTTATACGATTTGAGTGCAGCCACGCGTATAAAGGGCTCTTTATGGTATGTTTTACGTAATGCGGACAGCATTGCCAATCGAGGGCATTCTCTTTTTCAGACATGCTATTAAACTTGATGGTAATTCAATCTTTTGTCTGGAATACAGGTTTTACTTGTAGCTAAGCGTTAACTCAGTAGTTTTATCTGTATTTAATAAGCGTTAACTGAGTTATGATATACAACGGTTAACTGATGATAGGTAAGTGATACCAACGGCTATGAACCTCTCTGTAACATGAGTTTGTTGATGCTATGTCAATACCAAGTCGAATCCAGTCCCAGTAGTGAGGACCATATATTATAGTGAGTTGGTTATGTATGTATAGCTTCCATTTTCGGTGTGTTTCTGTCATTAATGTCCATCTATAGGTTGTACTTTATTAATGTTTTTGAAGGGTGTAACAGATAATTCTTAACATGTTAAAATCCAGTCAATCCATGACGTTTGTTCCCAATGAAATCTTCACCAAGTCAACCAATATTTACGAAAGTTAGCTTTTATTTATGTATAATTTGGTTCAACTTGAGAGATAGGATAGTTTTTATTTCGATTAATATTTATAGCCTTGATATAACAATATCTGAGCGATCTGGATAGGCCGCTAGTTTGATTTAAAAAATTGGCAGTCATAGGAACTGCCGATAGAAGTGAAAACTTATAACGCAGAATTTGATAGCTTACTTTGGAAACTACGCTGGTGAAACCGGAGGGCGTGGCCATGAACTTGGCTATCTAGAATGGCCAATGCCCATGGCCCAAGCATACCCGAACATTTCTTATCACTCCCAAGCGTGACGCTAGAATTTAAGGCCGTACCCCGAGCCAATGACCTTTAGTATTTTTTTACCTCATCGCACACCACAAGAAAGAGCAAGAGAGAAAAAACAGTCGGATTAGCCGCTGTTTTACGCTCAAATTTTAGAATAAACTCTATAAAATCAGATCTTGGTCTTTTGAAAGAAAAAAAAAATCCACCAGAATGTTCGTAATGGAATTGCCTATCCGTTGGTGTAAGTACGAAATCCAAATAAAATAATTAAAATAAATAAGCGGGTTTTCGAGTAGATGCATGATAATTGTAATTAATTATATTTTTATGGTTTAGTTGTGGGGAGTTTATCCAAAAAATAAATTAATTAACAAAATTGTAGAAATTTAATGTTTTTTTTACAAGTTGATATTTGTTTTGGCAAATGAGTAGATAGCTCTGAAAACTGGGCAAAAACCTCGTATCGCTGGGGGACGCACCTTAATTCAAAGCCCACGAAAAACCTGTCTGAGGCGCGTCAAAAGAAGTTTTCAATTCAAAAAGGAACATGTAGTTTCACTTGGCTGTTTTTCCTAAAACATTGCTTTACTATAGGTACCCATATTTTTTACACGAAGAAAGTGCAAAAGCTCTCCATATACGAGTACATAAGTTGGTATAGTCGGGAACGGCCCTTAATGTGTTTTCTAAACATAACTTTCACTTAACTTCCGCGGTTCTTGCGTAGGAAGGCGTAAGTGTAGGTGTAAATTGTCTTTTATTTGCCTCGGAAGTGACTTGTTGTACTTGCCCAATAAGTTACGAGTATTTTGTTGACATCCAGAGGCGCCACTACTAAGCATTCCACAAAGTATGCAGATGATTGTTGGCAGGCAATGAACAATAAACATAATTTGTTGCTCTTAAGATCTCTCAAAGATTATTTGGCACGAAAATAAGCTGAATGTACTTGTTACTTATAAGGTTTTGTAAATCATGAGCGAAATCTCTGAGCATTATTTCGTTCTTGTGTTTCACAGAACATAATCGTGAAACTATTTTAACTTTTTAACCGAATTCCATATTTAAAGAAGTTGGTAAGAACCGCCTTCTTTTAATATGGAATTTGATGTATGTTTTTTTAAATTAATACACAGATAA
The DNA here is from genome assembly GCA_017562165.1 of Ectropis grisescens. NCBI lineage: Eukaryota > Metazoa > Arthropoda > Insecta > Lepidoptera > Geometridae > Ectropis > Ectropis grisescens. The sequence continues at coordinate 15,773,692 of CM029784.1, forward strand.
CTCACATAAGGTGATAGATACTCTTTATGTTCGCTCTAAATTAGTAAGAGAGCCATTCAGCAAACCTTAATTTTTGTACTGGTAGGACTCTTGGCTGGAAAGTACCACACCTTTGCCAGTTATTCTACCGGCAAGCAGTAATGTGCAAACATTACTGTGTTCAGTAATGTGCAAACATTACTGTGTTCGGTAATGTGCAAACATTACTGTGTTCAGTAATGTGCAAATATTACTGTGTTCCAGTTTAAAGGACAATGTTTCCAGAGAAATTATAGGGCTTAGAGATATAATATGTCAGATATCTCGGTGACGAGCGTAGTGCAGTGCTAGGTAATGATTTGGACTCTTCATGTTCCAATAGTTGCGTGTCACTGTGCTGTTATGTGGCAGGCATGTAGCTTACCACCAGGCACATTTCCAGCTCGTCTCGTCACTCTATATTTAAAAAATCCAAGGAGAAATTAATAATAATAATAGATATTTACTCTTTATTGTTCACACCGAAAAAGAAACAGATAAAGAAAATCAATAATAGCTAGAGGTACCACGGTACTAGTCCCAAACTCCCAAAGCGAGCGAGAAAGCTTGTGTTATGTGAGCCAGATAGCTGATATACAACTTATAGGTATAAAATCATACTTACTATACATAAAACACACAATATACATTTCCTCGTATATTAATCACACAAAAGAAATAACAGTCATTTGAAAAGAAAAAGTAACACCATATTGTTCCCCACTGGTCTTCAAATTGTCAAGCAATATGGCGACATTTGAAAACAATTGTTTGTCCTATTGTCTCGCGTGGGATTGACTAATGATTCACTGAAGATTGCTTAAGGCCTTCCTCTGGCGAACATACTTACTACCTATTTTTGGTTACATCCATAATACCTCTTGGAGATCGTAATAGTATCTAATGTTTGAATAACATCAATGGACATTAGCAGATTATGCATCACTGGACTAAGTAAGGAACAGTATTTTAAAGTTTTATGATGGTCAACGAAACTTTGAATGAAGAATAACCCTCTTCTCGACTATTTAAATAAATGTTAAGAGCTCTCAGAGCGACGGAAGAAGACGCTCAGATTAAATCCATCGCAGAATATCTATCCGAGGAACGTATTATGCAGTTTAGAATTTATCAAAAAAACATATGATGTGTGTTCAATGAGTTAGGAAACGATATTTTCAGATATAAATATGGCAAAAGCAGGCCATAATATTCCCACTGATAGGATTCGGGGACTTCTTTCACAAGGGGATACAAAATCACAATTCACTACGATGACCGATTCCGGGTTACCAAATAAAACAAGTCCTTTGCAAGACGTCTTCCTACGATCACATCGGTTTCCTGGCAATGTTTTCCTTCACCATTAAAGCATAATAAATTCGTACATCTGCACTTAGAAAAATACACAGAGGAACACTTGGGATTCGAACCCACAATCTCACAATTATGAAATCGTACGATGTCGACCTCCGCGACTTTTACGATGAATACCTAAATGATTTAAAATATAGCCTCATGCGCTGAACTTTTGCTTAGGTACTATCAAGCCTACGTCTTGCTCATATCGTCACTTTTTAATATCTATAGATTTTGCATATATGAATTTTTATTTTTAACAAACAAGTTTTCTTAACCAAAATCACACGACACAGATATTTAGCAATAACTTCTCCAAGCACCTTTCAGCATTAAGTCAACACCAACACAAGACGTCGTAAATTATGTTTGTAAGGAAGCGAGTCAATTATGGCTCGCGTTATTCGTATGCCCGATTTCGGAGTAATTAAATTAGGGCAGAATTGTCTCGAGAGAACTATGCGGCGTTGTCGAGGTAAACAATGCGGTAAATCTTAGCCGCTTTCTTCATAAGGACTCGGTAAGTACTCATTTCCAAAAGTGAGTCATGTGTTCAGTCAAGTATAGTTCCTTATCGCGTTAGATGCTTCGATCGGATGGACGAGGATGCGAGGCGGGGGCAAGACCGAAAAGTCTTTTTCAGAGTGACATTGATTTATTTACATTTTCTTCACCTCTTCGTGGAACGGACTATAGTTACATAGCTATGTATGTACTTATAAAAAATGGCAGTTACAGGGACTGCCAATAGAAGTGAAAACTAATAATTCAGAATTTGATCGGTCACTTTGGAAACTACGCGGATGAAACCGAAAGGCACGGCAATGACTATGCTGACGCATTTCTAGTTTACCCGAGTTTACCCGAAGATTTCTTTCATGTGCGAAAGTGACGCTTGAACTCAATTCACAGCCCACGAAAAACCTGTGTGTGGTGCGAAAAAAAAGTATTCCCTTCACAAATACTTCATTTCAAATTTAAAACTACTGTAATAGGTACATACTCTAATATGACATACTGTAATAGGTCGAGTGGCAACCACGAACCGGAAGACGCAGTGTTGGACGGCCTCCCTCTAGAAGGACAGATGACCTCATAAATGTCGCTGGAAACCGCTGGTTGCAGGTTGCGCAGGACCGTTCGTTGTGGAAATCTAGGGGGGAGGCCTATGTTCAGCAATGGACGTCTTGCGGCTGATGATGATGATGATGAATAGGTACAACATTTATACATAGGTACTAACTCATTAGGGGTTCTGCAAATAGCCCTACCAAATGCAAAGTAAAACACAATTTTAATGCAAACTCTACATACCTACGTGGGTAAGTATAGGTACGTAGTTAAGATTCTGATATTAGGTGTCTCCTGCGCCCTATTCTATTAGCCCAAATTTCGGTTATGCAGTAGAAGCCACAATTAAGGCCAAACTGCCATAGGATCCTTAAAAACTAAGATTTAGTATTAGCTACTACGTACATTACAAACATATTCCTTATATAGCTGTTTCTCTTTTCTACATGAGGCAAAAGTACGAGTAACTTAGTATTAATCTTATGAATACTTATTCAGTTTGCGCTATATCACATGTCAACAAGTCAGACGAAGTAATGCAAGAGAATACGTTATCTAAGTTATGTTGAACCACGAGACCCATACGTTATTCAAATTCCTTACATTTCATGTTTAGCTTTATGCAAATTATGAAATGGCAAACAAGTAGTACAGAACAGTAATATACTCACAAACTTGTGTTATTGTGAATCGTGCGCGCAGTAGTGTTGCTAATTCTACTGATTTAATAGTAGATCTACTGTTTTTACATCTGACGCTATATGTACTTCTTTTGGGGCGCTTAGAAAAAATGTGAATAAGGAATAGAAAAAGAGTGAATTTGCGAGTGAAGTGAGTGAACGATGCGTGCGAACAGCGATAACCGAAAAATGACATGATGAAGTTGGCTGAAAACTCTCTCTTCTACTTATATATGTATTGGATGTATGTAGGCGAATTTCCTTTAAGCTGGTGGCCTGGAATAAGTTGCTCTAAGTAATAAGGCTGCCATTTGTGACGCTAGTTTATAAGTGTTTTACTGTATTATTTCGGGTTTTTCTGTCACAATAAAGAGTTATCTATCTATCTATCTTCAGATGGTTTGATCTTTAATAAGTGTTTAATGGTTTTCACTGTCTTTAGGGTTTCAATTTCACTATTTTTATTAGGTACATTTTTTTCCTGATTAATTAATATGATTTATATCAAATGTATGGTTCAAAATCTTCATTGTAGCCGGCAACACTGACGCAGTGAAACTCCAGACTCTGTTGAGCGTTGGCATAAATTACATTAAATATTTAACTTGACAATGAAACTTAAGCCACAAGGTATTTAGCTTAGGAAACGCCGTAAAGCATCCAGAGACCAATACATCAACGCCTCGTAATCGTAAACAAATCTCTAGGGAAATCGACTTTCCAACCTTCGTATTATGATTGGAATTTCCGAAAATGGTATCCGACTATTCGTGAACTGTGTTCGCATATAATTAAATTGACAGGAGAGCGTTATTGATTCGAATTTGTAAGTTATTTATTGGCTATTAAATGGCAGTGTTCTGTACTAAATTATAGACAGGCAGAGGTGAATTACCGGTTACTTCCTGTGATACTATAAATTTGTTGCTGTTTATGTTACATAAATTGGGTAACAGCACCTATGAAAGAATTTATTGGTTTTAGTGTAGGTGGATCATGAAAACTAACGTCTTTGTTAAAGTCGCGTGAATACTAAAAAAAATATGGAAATACAAAACAGATCCCTTATCATTCATACATTTATTTATCTGTTCAGTATAGGTGTGGATAAACTCGTGGTAAGATTACCCGCAAAATCGCTAGCTTATCGGTTTTGTATCGGATACACTTCGGAGAGTGTGCAACTGATCTCCATGATCTTATACCACCTTGCCCTGTCTTTTATCGGACTTCTCGTTCCACAAAAGGGCGACATCGTTTCATGGTTGATGTTCCAAAAACGCGAACGAAGAGATTTGACTCCACGTTTGTGATAAGAACGTCTAGGTTGTGGAATGCGTTGCCTGATTGGGTTTTCCCTGATGGTTACAATTTTGGTGTCTTCAAATCGAGAGTGAATCGTTTTTTTCTAGGTAAGTACGCTCCATCGTAGATCTCATCATCGCTTAACATCAGACGAGATGGTGGTCAAGTGCGAACCTATTATAGTTAAAAAAAAAAGTTTACACGCCAAAGATATAGATCGTGGGTTCTTTTTTTTAACTAAAGTGTGACGAGACGATCAGGACATGTACCTGATGGTAAGCAACATGCCTGACACATAACAGCACAGTGACACGCAGCTATTGGAACATGAAGAGTCCAAATCATTACCTAGCACTGCACTGCGCTCGTCACCCAGAGATCTAAGATCTTATATCTCTAAGCCCTGTAATTTCTCTGGAAACATTGCCCTTCAAACCGGAACACAGTAATGTTTGCACATTACTGCTTGGCGGTAGAATAACTGGCAAAGGTGTGGTACTTCCCCAGGCGGACTCTGCCAAGAGTCCTACCACTACAAAACTCTCTACAAAATTCTCACTCTGGACAAATATACAGATCTGTATTTGGGTATTTCCATGCACCATAAGTCTGTATTTTCAACTAGCAGCGCTCTGCGGTTTAACCCGCGTAGTTCCCGATCCGGTTATTAGGCCGGGATAAAAATAGTCTATCTGTCATTCCAAATCATTATCTATCTATGCGCCAAATTTCATCCAAATCCCCTGAGTAATATTAGTAAGATTGTACCTCTATAAATTTAATATCATTTTGCACTAAACGGCTTAAACTGCGTAGTTCCTGTTTCCGTAATTTTCTGCAATAAAAAGCCTATGTGCTATTCCAGACTCAGACTGACTGTATTCCAAATTCTGAAACGGCTAGAATTTGGATGATTTAGCCGTTCCGATGTGATTGAGCAACAAGCATCGAATATACAAACTTTCACATTTATAATATTACTAGCGACCCGCCCCGGCTTCGCACGGGTGCAATGCTGATACTAAATATAAGTATCAATAAATCTAATAAAATTCCGGTCCGGCGGCAAGACGTTTCGTTTTACGTAGTCACATAAGTCACAGTTTTTGTGATGGATACTTTTTGGCGCGACGGACGCACGCAATGTGTTGATTGATGGAACGAAACGTGCTTCACACCAAAGATTTGTTTGTCAGTGCCATCAGAATTTCTCCATTAACGAAATTCTCCATAATCCGAATTTTGTGGATATAAAATATGTTGTCGACTCAAAATCAATATTTTTTATGTTTCCTTATTCATATAAGGTTTCGATCAAGTCTACCGAACCCTTTGACGAAATTATTAATTTAGAAGATAGTCGGACTTTTAGATCCTACAACACAAACTTTGTTGAGTTTTGCGGCTCTTTATTGTTGTGCGAGGACTGAGGAATGATTGGATTTCGCATTCTGTAATGCTACAATTTTTTTCTTATCCTCTGGCAATTCTGCTGCCAATATAGTAGAGTAATCAGATAGTCTTATTAAAGCACTCGACTGTCTAGTACGAGGTTATCCTGCATTTAAATATCCAGGCTTTTCCGATTTTATTTTTATAAAAGTTACACAGTTGTCATTTAATATAAAACTAAGCTTCATGTAGAAAATGAATCCTTTTCAGTACTGTAGGTATCTCAATGAAGAAAAGACGAGTTTCAACAGTTAAAACATGGTCAGTTTATGCTAACGCTACAGCAACAATCTGATGAATCGACATGATTAAATGATTTTAAACGAACGGAAACTGCTGACAAATTAATTATTACTCCTGCAGTTTCAATCGGTTAATTTCCGCTTTACAAAAACAAAATCATGTACCCACTAAAACATTAATTTAATGAAAATGTTAGAACATTCACACTCTAGAATTTAAAGTCATCAAATAATTCAATAATAAAAATATATTTTTTATAATATAGTGTCATAACACTGCGCTGGGTACCCGGAGATGTAAAATATTTAATTTATGTCTTTACCCTGTAATGTAAGTAACTGAAAATAATGATCTTCAAACTAGAACGTAATGTTTTCATAGGTATACATTGTTTTACAGTAGAATTAATACAAGTACCTTACCCAGAAAAAAATCTTGGAGCAGGAGAGAGGAGTCACGCTCATAATCAGAATGTCTAGGCTTTGTGTAGAATGCGTTACATGAGTGGGTTTTTCCCCATTTCTTGATCTCTTCAAGTCAAAAGTGAATCGGATCCTTCTTGGTAACCACGCTCCATCAACGGTTAACATCAGGCGAGATGAAGGTCAAGTACAACCGTAATTACACAATTTGACTGACTCAACTACACGAGACTAGTTTTTCAATCTAGGATAGCAAGCTAGTGTTAGGAAGCTAGTACTCTACGTAACGCTAGTTTTGTCTATACAAAGCTAGAAGAACTTACTAGCCTACTAACACTAGCTTGAAAAACTAGCCTCCTGTGGCTCGGGCTTTAGTTCTTTCATAGTTGCGCTGCGTGTTGTTACCTAGTAAGTAATAACAACATCTCTACGGAACTTGTGTGTAGACTGGTGTGAACAGGTAATGATACTAATTAGTTCTGCAAACACGATACTCGCGTCTCTCTACTAATACGTTCCTCTAGTTATTTACGTGGAAATTCGTGACAGGGAGTCTGGGGAATCTTGATCATAGTCAGGCAAGAGCTAGGAAGTATCCCTTATACAATGGTCTTACAGAGTTTGATTATTTATATAGTTTATACATTTATTTATGTATTTGCGGTTCATAGCGGTTTTACTAGGATCTATTCGTGTAATACATAGTAATTTTGTTTGTGTAATCTATATGCCTGGTACCCACGACACATATAGTGCACATTTTTGTCTAAATACCTTTGTGTTTATGATTCAAGTAGATTATTATTAACCTCTTTTTAAGTAATTGTGTTCCTGAACCAAATAAATTTCATTTCATTTTATATCAGGTATGTTAATAAAAAATTGGTATCTATTTATAATTCCAAATTAACTAACAACTTTGGACTAAATACACGTGAAAATATAGAGGTATACATAGGTACAACACTTAGGAACATATAAAATCAATTTTTGAACATTTCTGTGTGTCTACTTATCTGTCTGTCTTTATATTTGTTTTGGGTAATTCAGTTTCAAACATGTTTACGGTAAATGGTGGTTTTCACGCTCCATCGTAGAGATGGCGGTCAAGTGTAAACCTATAAAAGTTAAAAAAAAAAAAAAATGGTAAAGTATCAGCGCTAAGTAGAGAAGCTGAGAAGTTATATCATTTCCGAGATAATTATAAAACTTCACAATTCATTCCCGGTTAGCAAACTGAAGAATATCTCTTTTAAAAACCATTTTGAATCCCAAATAAACCCTATGCAACGTGTTGAATAAAGGGTCAAATCGCGTAAGCTTAAAAGTTTTATATAGCGATAATTTATTGAAAAGAAAAAAAATTATTACACTGAATCGTAACGTAATTATAAATATCTTGTATCTCTTTAAACACTTTGTTAGTTAAGATATAGGTACGTATGCCAATAATAATAATAGTTAATTACTTAAATGGATAACATCGCACAAGTTTAAGAACACAATGTAAGATCGGAAGTTCCGTTGTCGACTCCGGAGCATTGCGTGAAATACGAGGAGCTAGGTAACTAGGTAAAAGGTGAGTGCTCTCTCGTTCACGAGACCGTACATAGACAATTCAATAGTTTCTATGGGCACACCATAGAATCAATCATAGTGACTACAGTGAGAACGTAGTCTGTGTAATAGGTTCTACGAAATTGTCGCAGAATCTGTTATAGTTCCTAGGCCCTTAAGAATTGTGGTTTTGTTCTATGATCTGTAGTATCTGGAGATTTCCTATAGACATTTTCATAGTATCTACGAGAATTTTCTTGAACAATGTTGTAGTAAAAGTGTAATAATGAAATGAGACAAAAGTTCTCATGACTTTCTAGAAACTTTATTTCACGCCACAAGTAAGCGCAAGTAGGTTGAAATATTATAATAGCAATATTATGTATCAAAAAATGGGACAATTCAATTCTTTTTAAACTATTACAGGTTTACACTTGACCCCCCTTTATAAAGCTGAAGACCTTGTTTAAACGCGCTAACATCAGGAACTACTGAAGCGATTAAAAAAAAATCACCGTTGAAAACGTACATAATCCCAGAGTGCTATATGTACCACGGGCGAAGCCGCGCCAGACTTCTAGTATCTAATATTATTTAAATAAAATTAACACGACAAATTGAAACATTGAGTAAACGCTGTGATTGCAATTCAATCCAGCGTCAAATACCTATTTTACAAACTATGTATTTTACGGGTTTCCTGACGACAGCTGAAATGTTACCATTACATAAATTACTAGCTATTTGACAAGCTACTGTGAGCTAGAATCAAAGCATAATTGAGCTAATATTATTTAACCGACCTACCTACGCATTAAATCGGCATCGTTATATTACATTTCGTCTGGTGAACTGTTAAAATGGTATAATACATTTTTGTTGTTCGATAAATCTTTATCATGATTTCTTAGACTTTTTGGATCATTCATTCCCTTATAAAGTGTATAAATCACTCCAACAAAGAGCAACAGTGTAATTATTGCTCATTACTGCTTGATGGTTGAACTAGTACAGATGCAATGCAGTAATTATTCAGGTCAACTCTCTTCTGCCACCACTTGACAACTCCATGTGGAAAGCAAAATGTAGACATTAGTTAACTACTTAAGCTACTTAATTAGTTAACTACTACTTAAACACAATAGCCTTACGTTTGATCGCTTATTGTCTCGTATTAGTTACTTAGATGGAACAAATTTAATTAAGATTTGAAAACACTCTAAGAGTGAAGATTAAAGAATTTTGAAAAAGAAGAAGGTTGTAACCAACGGGAAATAAAGACTCAGGTAGAATCTTCTAGAGTTTCGCTGTGCTAATGACAAGCAGCACAAGCAGCGCACTAAATGTTCCTACAGCTTCCTCAAGGCTTTTCTCGTAAGGATAGATTGAAAGATTCTCGGAATATGTCAGTTTCCTAACGAAGTTTTCCTTAACCGTTTTTAAGTTAGTGGCATTGTGTGAATGATAAACATGGACCTTATTTTAAGCTGTTTATTTTCATATTCATATTGTTCATAGTTTTCGGGATAAACAGTAAGTAGCTCTTAACTCATGATGACATCTGTATCCATAGTTCCAAAACTAGTAATTTTCAAAATGGCGAGTGACTGGTTCACCGTTAGTAATACCTATAATATATAGAATAGAATAGAATATCTTTATTTGCCTTATAACTACATATGTTATACCAGGTACGTCAAAGTTTACAATGAGCAAAATCATAAAGAATAAGAAAAATATAAATGTGAAATGAAAATGTAAGCAATGTAATAAAATTATAAATTAGTAAATATTGCGTGTCTTCAGCAAATATCCAAACCCTATTATGTTTGCCTTTTTTGTAGATTAATTAATTGATAGATTTTTTATTATATAATATAATGTATATAAATAGATAATTGATATTTGTAAATTTTTTTTGTAGTATCACAGTAGCTACAATCACGTGCAAATGCGCAACTGACCCAGCTGTAGACTGTAATGCTGTTAAGGTAAATCGTTTTTTTCCTGAAATTCCCGATCGGATTACGTGAAATTAAGCCCTTCATCCAACGCTCAATTTTTCCTGCCGATCCCAAACTAAGAGTAAAAGACAGACAATACCGAAGTACATTGCTTTTTATGCGATACAGATCATTGGTTCGGTATTGGCTCTATAAATAGTTTTAAGTGGGTTTTGCGATTCCCCTAAATGAAAGGGGTTCTTTGCTTCGCTGACTCCGGGATCTACTCGGTCGTAACGTTGTATGGTTTCATTGTTCTAACTTTAATAAATCTATCTGCTCATTTGTATTGTCCTAGATTCTTTAAATAATTCATTTAATAAATATTGGTGGTAATACTCTTTTTTATAAATAAATGTTGGTGGACCATTCACACGCAACCCCTATCTGACCCCAAACTAAACAAAGCTTATACTATGACGGTCAGATAGCTGACATAATATTTATGTAGTTGTAAGTACGTACCCATTTATTTCAGGCGCGGTCCCAGCTTTGGATTTTGGAGGGGTCACCAGTACGCAGCCTCAGGTTTTGGGGGTCACAAGTAGAAATACAATAAATCGAGCAAAAAATACTTTACTAGTAGTGCCCCACGATTTTACCGCGTAGTTCCCGTTCTAGTTGTTTTCCGCGTTAAAAATAGTCTATGTACTATTAAATATTTTTAATTTCTTAGATTTTTTGTACAACGTATACGATTTTGGGGGGGTCATGCCCCCTGTGACCCCACTCGGACCGCGCATGCTTATTATACATAGAAACACCCAGACACAGTGCAAACCTTTGAATTCATTACACAAATATTTGCACTGGGTGGGAATCGAACCCGCGACGCTTGGCTTCGCAGAGTTACTACCCACTAAGCCACGAGGCCATTCTTTTCTTTGCATTTGATGTTTTATTTTCACAATTTTAGCGGACGGGACAAAGCTAATCCTACTATACGGACTGAAAAACATGCAGCTAATACTCGAAATTATCAACATAAAGGGTCCAAAATTCTGCGTTGCACTACACTGCGCTCGTCACTCAAAGATATATATCTATAAGATAATATATCAATATACCTATATGGTATTTGTATTCGATAGCGGTAGGGCTCTTTTATTCATTCCTCGCCTGCGAAAGTTTTATTTTTATGAGGTGTTCTAACGCAAAATAATAATTTTCAGTATTATTGCCTTAGGGTCTGAAGGTCACAGTTTTAGAGAAACTGTTTGGCACCATGATAATTTAATGTAAAGATATTCACTTTGTTTTCAATTTTATTTCGTTTTCAAATACGTAAACCAAGAGTTTACAGAAGCTTAAAACATAAATAATAGATACCAAACAAATTTATCTACTGTTTATCGAGAAACTTCTTAATTAATTAGCATCGTCCCATCCGAACAGATGGTCCATCGTTTCGAATCTTGTTCGCTAATAAAATAACCTTTGGGAACAAAATCTGGTTTGTCGTGATAACTGGTTAGTTTTTCGAATAAATTTCCACGTTTCCAAGCATCGCATACAGCTGACGGTTGCATAACCAGCGCTATAGCATTACAAACATAATTTATATCATTTAACAACGGAGCCACTGTAGTATTTTCAACAGAGAAGCTCCTTAGATTATTGTCCATATTTTTTTTCAGTTTATTGTTTAAGTTTGTAACGAAGTAGCAATGGCATAATAATGGGGCGTGTATCGACTCATTAGCCGTAAAATTATTCCCGAGGCAGGTGCAAGTCCTGTTTAATGGTAAATAGAGAAAAACAAAACGTCGGTCAACCGCACATACTTACGGCCCACACGCAAAAAATGGACGCATGGAAAATGGTCGAGGAGGTCCTTATATATTATATGATAGCATTTTTATAGTATAAGAGTGACAGGACAAGCAGGCCATGTGTCTGATGGTAACCAACACGCTTTCTTATAACAGCGCAGTGCACGCAGCTATTTAAACATGAAGAATTACCTAGCAATGCACTGCTCTCGTCATCCTGGAATGTAAGATGATTCAGCTCCTGTGCCTTGTCATTTCTCTGGAAACATTGCCATTCAAACCGGAACACAATGATGTTTGCACATTGTTACTTGGTGGTAGAATAGCTGGCAAAGCTGTGATACTTCTCCAGGTGGACTCTAAAATAAATTTGAGCTCTTCTTATTCAGATAGCTTCATCAACGACACTTTTTATTCCATCCATCGTAATCGTGGAAAAAACCTCGGGGCAATGCTAGTATGATGTAAATACTCCCTGGAGTCGGTAGAATCAAAATACCTTTTGGCGTTGTATGTATAGATAAATAGACATATCTACATAGGTAATTTAATGTTGCAAAACTCTTATTTTCCTTTTTCTGTATACTCCTATTTGCCATTTTGTTTAAAAAAATGGTGACATAAATTTAACTAGCATAATACTTATCTACATAACATAAATGTAAATTTGCATGCTATTAGGTAAAAACATGGTAATCCCTTATAGTTTCAGCTACATACATCATGTAACCATTTTAATTGTGGACAATCCATGTTTTTCAAATTAAATAAATTGAATTGAACATGTTATTTAATCATGTACCTATATGTACTTTTATAAATATTTTGTATTTAATTTGTCATGTTAGCTATTTATTTAGTTTAATTAGGTTAAGTTTTTTTGAGTTGATGGTTAATTTTACTTACATTATACGACTTATTGAATATATACAAGAATATGCAATGGGAAAAAAAAATATAACATGTTCCGCGTAAACTTGTACCTAATTCTCAAAAACACACTTATTGAAATCTTTAAAGGTTACTCTTTTAACCTGACAAGCTAAATAATCGCCCCGGCCTTAATCTTGCCGGTACAACTGAACTTGTTAGCTTGTTACTTTCTACAAGGCGATTAGTTTAACTAGTAAGTTATAATGTCAGTAGGGTAGTTATTACTTAACGATGTCGATAAAACTTGAATGTTTCTGCCAGAACGTGAGTGTTTCCTACCTGCATCAGATTATGACAAATTGGTAGCATCAGAGACATTTAATGCACGTAGACTGAGCTCATTACAAACATTCGTTTGAATGAAGTACTCGTATGCACCGGGAGCAAACAGTTGATGAGCATTGACTTTGCGAGCAAGATTGCAATACAATATTTGCGATAGGTTAATAAATAATTTATGTTATTTATATATAAACAAGCATTATTTATTATTTTCTATATATATGTGTTTTTGTTAAAGAGCAATAAGTTTATCTATCATTCGATAGATGGTTGATGTTAGTCAGATGTACAAGGCAGTAATTTTCGAAATAGTGCGTCTCGTCAGAATGTTCCTCTATCTACGTCCCTAACCACAAATCGCTTGGGCCCTAGCTCGCCGTTTGCCACGATCTAGATTTAGTTCTTTAGTTCAAGGAACTAAGATGTTTAAAACAATTAAAAGAGAGAAAATAAAGTCTATAAATATACACGTAGTTTATAAAGTTTACCTACAACTGATGGTAGTTTCGAACGGACTAAGCTAATATAGACCCGGTTTGTATGCGTTATTTTTTTGTACTAAAGTAGGTAAATGTTCAGAAATGTTTGATGTTTGGGACGAACAAACCCTAAAGAGACAAAATCGAACTTTTAAGTCTACTTTTGTAATATAGCTGTAAGTGATCGCGTTGCAAATCCGAGCACACGTTGACGTAATACGAATATACGTAGTTCGTGAAACAGACTGTCCCGGTGAATATCATCTTCTGCGTGGCATTTACCTAACAAGGAGATGATATTTTTATCCTCCTACGATGTATGCTCATTTCGCAAGCTTGCTATTATGAATCTTTCCTTTCATTTGGACGAGGCTGTGAGAAAATTATCATGAAAAGAGTCTGTTCCACATACTTACATTGTCAAATGACTATGACTGATACTTACGTTAAGTACCAATACTAGCACGGTTTCTCTTTTATTCGCACATCATCTATGAAAGCACAAAAGTAGTTCAATCGAAATAAATCATTACTTATGGTAAGTTTCTTAAAGAATTCTTGTACCGGTAATTAAGTGAATTTGTATTTTAATCTGAGCCACTCCTCGGACTCCGGGATCCGTGACCTTTTACATTTGGCTTCTTTTTTTACGTCTTGAATTAGGAGAAAATAAGGAAATAAGAAGAAGTAAGGTACATTTTTTTTTTTCTATTTAATTTTTTTTAACATGGGATTGATCGCTGACAGCTAGTTGTATAAGTACATTTGGATCATTTGTTGTACTTTTGGATCATTTGGAAACTGTTTCCAAACTCCGCCTGGGAAAGTATTGCACAACTTTGTCAGCTATACTACCACCACAGAACGATGAGCAAACATTCTCAAGTATCAGTTTGAAGGGCGATGTTTCCAGTGATATTAAAGGCAAAGAAATGAAACGTGCTATTATAGATATGGGTTACAAGCACAATGCAGTGCTGCATTGATAAGAACTCTTCGTGTTCTAATAGCTGCGTAACACTGTGATGTTATGGGCTGGCATGTCGCTTAACCTCAGCAGCAAGTCCTGATTGATCATCGTGTCTCTATATATTCAAAGAATAATTTAAGTAACAATAATCACCAATATAATTAACACACCCAGTCAGAAGTCACTGACTCGCACGCAGACTAAACAAAATAAACCATTATCTACTTGCGCAATAAGCCGTGATTTCTAGTAATTCAATACATTCCAAACGCATAATAGAATGCATACTATTAAAGGCGCAAACCGACATATTGTTCAAACATTACTCAATCCCCCGAGGGTCGCCAGATATTGCCAGATATGGTCCTTTCGTGACCGCTGGATCACTCCTCCTGTAGGCTAACTAAGAATATATTGCATCAACGTTATCATCACGTAACGGGCTCAAATTTAAGGTAAAGTAAGCAGCACTTCGCACTATAAGTACTTATAATTTATTTTCAGCAAAAATAACAAAATCCGACTTTAATTTAAAATTAAATTCAGATAGAAATTATCAGTTACAGTTTATTGTTCATATTTCAAAATTCGCAACACCGATTTCGATAAAGTTTATGCGGGACCGACCACCTCTGAATTATGATCTATCAAACAAAAACATTGCCATCAAAATCGATACACAATAGGTGCTTGCTATCTTACTCTCTTGCGAGGGAGTTGACTTTTCTCGAAACGATTCAAGAGCACAATGCTGTTTTAACACATGTAGCTACTTGATATAGAATGTACTAAATTCGCTAGAGAATTGGTGTCGAAGTGGTTTATTTTAGTTTCGCGAAATCAATTTCTAAGGAAAGAATAGCTGTCAAATGTGAAATCTTAGTAGGTACATCTACATTCTACATCTATACTACTTGTCTGGGCAAACTATTCGATATTCGTAATTCACTGCGGTTGTCACACGGAAATTCTTTGAAAACATTGCCCTTCAAACCAGAAAACTAGAAATATCAGTATTTCTCTGGCGTGAGAAACGAAGCTTAATAGTACCTACTTACTACTTAGCATAGGTATATGTATAAATACTTTACGATATAAACGTGTTTCATGAGTACCATATGTTATAAAAACGATTAGTTTCCGTGATCAGAATTAGATTGAACTGGATGTAGGTAAATCTGGTAAACAAATCTCGATCGCCATATAAAATCATGAAGACCTTTCAATTGACTATGCATGTTGCAGTATTGAGCTGAATTGCAAAATGCATCATGCATGCCCTGAATGGTAATGAGAGTCACGCATTCCATGGAAAATTACGGGTGTACTTGCAAAAACACAAATTGTCTTGAAAATTATTTATTCAGACCAGATTTCGTAAATTTTTACAAAGTTTTACATGGGAATAAGTTATAAAATAAACCTTATTGAAATCAATCAACAAAATCTGTGCGACTGACACCCACTAACTACCACATTCCGCGCGGGCAATGAACACTGAATAAGTTCACCTTTTTTTTTATTTTCGCCAAACGATTCGTCATTTCGAGCTGTCGACAAACAGAATAAATGTTTGCAATCTTCTCAAAAGTCACGATCGTCAAGATACAGCACTAAAGAAACGCCAGGCCTTAAACAAAGCTACTTATGCACCTTTTAACGCCTACTCAATGTTTACAATCCGATTTTAATGTGTAACAATAGAAAATTCGTCGTGATTTTACGATCTAGTAGAATTCCGTATGCTTCCTTTTTCGGAGCGACTCCATATAAAAGATATCACAATTTTGACAAACGAATAAAGTGAATATAGGCGTTTTTGTAGAACACATAGTGATATTACGCAAACATCGCTGTATAAGGCATTCAATAAACAACAATGAAGAAGACGGCCAACTCATATGTATGTAAAGAGAGACATATCTTATTGCCTGAAGGTATTGACGCCAAATGATCCTAGTTCAATGCACTCCATAGTGCTAGAGCAACACATGTAACAATGTGTACGGTAGGTATATATCCGCATTTGCCACACGGTGTAATGATCTTTCGCGTGTTTATAGAATAAACAAAACACACACTATTACATCGGACGTTCATGTTTTTGTACCAACTTATTTCGTTATCTATCCATCTAAGCCCGATTACGTCAGCGTTATCTCATCTCCGCGATCCCAAAACTAAATTGATTCGAGGCACATCTATGTGGAAGCATCATAAAACTAGGAGCGGAGAGAAAAACAGTAAATAACACACCGAATGAGATGTGGGACGTTTGCGACGGACAGATCAATCTAAATCTATAGATATAGGTATCTGCGCTACAGTTCTGTACAAGATAGGTTCTCCATGTCGGTTTATAGGACGAACGACAGATTTATGAAAAGCAAATGTAAATTGAAAAGAAGGATGCATAAAGCAACAGCAAAAACTGAGAGACATGTCACAGTGGATAGCAAAGGATATGCGGCAGCAGAGCCGCTAGTCTGAGACGTTAAACAAAACAAACAGAGGTGAAGCGAACGGAGACGGATGCGAGATTGGATCGGGCACGAGATCGCGCCATCCGTCTACGCAGCCCGAGAAAAAGTAAAGAAAAAGTTCCCAGTGTGCGGAACGCGTCTGATCCTATTAGAGACGAGGCCGACAACCAAACTAGTTTTACAGTTACGAGACGATTCGATTCTGCAACGACACGATACGAGCACGTAGGCGAAGGTCGTAGGAATTCGGCCGGGACTGATTCCGAATTCGTTCTGCAAATCGGTGGTATCCGACCATGCGCTAAAACGCGATTAACAGCGGGACGACGCGAGATTCGTTGACGCAGCCGAGTCTAGTCATAGTCAAGGCTATCGGTCAAGTCTTGCAAATCAGCGACCCGGGTAACAAATCGTTCTATTATGTAAACGCAATGAATGAAAACAGAGTTATCCGCGTTGTCAGATAGCAATTAGGGAAAATGTCGCAACCGTGAGAACAGCCACAGTGCATCTGCCGCTAGCTCTACCGAAGAGAATTTCATACGTTTCTCGGAGATTATCGTAAAGATATAATTTTAGAATAAAGTCGTAACATTATGTAGGAAACATTAATTGACAATCGCTGTTAACATTTCATTCAAAATTGCAGTTTATTTATCCCAGACCTTGTCAGCTATTAAAGTTGGAGCGGGCAGAGCCAATTTCCTTGGGAACTGCTTAATCACATAAATTAAGGTGGCTTAGTGTCTTACACACTAAAAATGATATAAAACACAACTTGATGCACCATAAAGTAAACTAGTAAAGTGTTCTTTAACGATCCAATTTGCATAACTTTCGTCAGTTATTTCAGTTCTCACGTTTTTATTGTTCTGTAATGTTTATTCCATTCTATTACCGAAGTTTGTTTTGATCAAATCGAGTATGAATGTTAGAAGTTCCGTAAAGTCCCAGGAATACGAGGTATTGATCAGTGTCTATCGTAAAATGTATTCTCTATATGGATAATGGGTCTCCCACGCGAGCGCTTCTTTGATGTAGTCGCTTAAGGCCTCGGCTTATGTTCAAAGTTTTAGAACGTATCAATTTACAATTTACCAAGTTTGATTGTTCCGACTTGCTATTACTTTCGGAGCTTATGTTTTAATGTAAAACTTAAATGTCCTTTTTATTTTACTTCGTAAAATAGCAAGACGGATCGAGCAAAACTGGCGCCTGATGGTTAGTAATACACTTGCTGATAGCAGCACGGCGTCACGCACTATCTTGTACATGAGGGGTTAAAATTTAAAACATAATTGTAACGTTAATTTTGTTCCTGTAAAAATCATGATTAGCAGAAATTACAATAAGATGGATACACTTTAGGTAATAGGTCGACAAATTTTTACGTTTTGTAGCATTTGATTTCAGTGTCACAAGTCACGAAGGGTGTAGAAGGATAATTATAATCTTAGATAAATAATAAGTAAATGCATCAGGTTTTTCCGCACGATTTCTTTGTACAAATCGTAAGCAGATGAGGTGTATATTAGCTATGGCAACATAGTGATATGCCGCGACAAAAGTATGACACTTCCACAAGAGCGACAAGACAAGAGCGATCAGACCCGTGATTTCGGTGTAAAGCGTTTGTTCTAACTCTATACGTAGTATATGTAAACCTTTTGGATACAATAGATAAATTATTCTGAATATTTTTTATCGGTCTCTGAACAAAAACATGCCAAACTATAAATAAATACTTTGTAGAGTTTTATAGGTTAACACCAGATTTATTTTCATCTATAAATCTGTAGTAATCGTTTGCATGATGATTACTTACAAGACACATTTTAGACTACTTACTACTTCGGTAGAACTGGAATACCATTGGAATACGTTATTTTCATAATTAATATTAATGTCAAACAAGCAGACAACCTCTTTAATAGCAAACAGTACCGCAACTTATAACTTACTTACAATATAGGGTCGCAACATTTAGGGCTGGCGTCAGCACGGTGCAGATTAACGATAGGTATTTTTTTCTTAAGTGCCCTATTACAATATAATACAATACAATACAATACAAAACACTTTATTATACCACAAAAATATTACAAGAACAGCTAATAGCGATTATTACTGAACTCTTACATACATAGATAACAGAAATAGAGTAGGTAGACATTGCGCTTACATTAAAAATATTTTAAAAAATAATCTAGTCATAGTTCCATAAACAAATTTAAAACATGACATTAATTAACAAAACAGTCGAAAAATATCACATTTAGATAAACAATCTAATTATGCTTACCGTCTTGCATGTATTCCAAGCACTTCCGTTACAGCACAATACACACTGGCACAGATTTGTTAATTAGTATCTCAACCTCCTCTCTGCACCACTGATTGACGCAAACAACAATGCATGTAGCTCCACAATGAAATTATTAATCAGATTATAATCACAAGCAAAAAATTCACAACACTAGCTATTGTATTGAAAATAATTAAAAACTAGAAACCACACAGGCTGGAAAAACAAAAACTTCGCTCCATAATTTTCGAATTTAGAATGGGCGCGCGAAAACGATCGCGAGGCGGTTGCGCGGGCGACCGCGACGCGCGTGCTTTTCTCGCATATGCCGACAGCTGACTGAATGGCAACAGCAATTCAAAACAACGCAGCAATTACAAGCCTGAATTTTTCGCTAACGACCTTTATGTTAGCACCGGCCACCGTTAGATCGCTGAAAAACTGCTTCATCATCACTTATCGCTTAAAAGATCTGACTTAGGGCTGTCATAATATAATTTTAAGTGGTAGAGCCATCTTCCATTATTAGAACAAAGTGAAACCAAAAGTGTTAATTGTAGTTATCGTAGTAGTTACTGTAAACAGTTATAAAAAAATATTTTAGGACTTAGAAACTTAAATGTGTTACTTACTAATAATTAATAATTAGTACTAAATCGAATTATCTGTGTGTCGGTAATTTCGTAGGCACTTAACTACAAATCAAATACAAAATATGAAAAACTGACAACCTTACATTTCAGAACAGAAAACTTTGTCCTGTTATGAAATTATACTATAACATAATAATTATTACTTTCGCAATTTCATCAATTTAATTCCTCTCCATGTAGGGTATCTCAGTGTAGTCAGTTATGTTGCCGATGGGACGATAAGATAACATGAGGTATGAAAAGGGGATTGAATATTAAGGTCGTGACTTAAATATAAAATTAAAGATTTGTGATATTTAGGTACCTACCATGAATTTTTTATGTCGCCCGTTGTTAAAGGCATCGTCTTTTTCGCAACATTCATTCAAGGTTGACGCAAACCAAATAGTTGTAATTGTTTTAGTGAAAAAAAAAGTTTTAGAATAATAATAATCAGTAGGTACTCTTTTCATTAACAAAAAAATGGTTGTCTGTAAAGTCGGTTCGTTTACGGGCTATAGTTTAACGTGACAACGTCAGAACAAAACATTGATAGATGCGGCGCAATGTTTTGTTATGACGTTGTCGTAGCGTCGAAGCGTACAATGAGCGTAACGGGACAATGAGCGTAATAGGACATAACGGGACACATTTTAGTGCATGCAGCCAGCATTCGTCGATTTATTAGACGTTGTCACGTCAAAAAAATGGTCGGTCCAACCAGACTTAAATGGAAGCCGCTTTCGACAGCACATCAGCACATAAGCGCGAGCATCTGCTTCATGAAAATTTACTTGAAGTATAAAATTCCGGGAATAGAACTCCAAAGAGACAAAAAGTGTGTTGAAACAAAGTTTTGGAATACAGAAGTAAATTCTTAATAAAAATACTAGTAATAAACCTCGAATCAATTTAAATAGTCGCTGAAGTAGTGATAGTTTCGCACGGCTTAGCTTATACTCGTTGAATTAATAATTCATTGTTTTGCCATCTCACGGGACTACATGCAGCACAGCCGTCGGCACATAGCACGTGGCAAAGCTCCCCCCTGCCTAAGCCCTGAAAGGATTCTGTTCCGGCAGCTAACAACCGCAACTAAAAGGGACGGCGCGGCGTGCCAACAAGCGCCCTTAACGCAACAAGAGGGGGAAAGATTTGCATGTTTACAAGTTCATTATTGTTTTTTACCTAGTAGTCTGGTACCTACTTGTACTGATTGTACGTTATTTTCTGTTTGTACTTATTGTACAGTTGTAGTTAGTTATTAGATATAGCGTAGATTAATCGCCCCACTAAATGTTCCCTCAACTGGGACTCGGAGCCTTCTCTCGCAGGGAGAGACTCAATGCCATAATGCACCACGCTAGCGCAGTGGCTCGATGACGCATGACTTCAAAAGATTGCAGGAACATGTCGGGTATTAAAGATGTTTTTGTCTTTGTCGTTATTACCTAAGTACGCGGCATTACGCACGTGACTTCGAAAAGACAGGTTTTCTAGTTAAGCACGCTCCATCGTAGACCGCATCGTTGCGTAACATCAGACGAGATCTAGATGGCGGTCAAGTAAATCCTATAAAAGTCAAAAAATGTTTTTGATAAGACACTTACAGCGCCCGGAGGAGTTAGACGGTTTTAAGAAAACAGCTTTTTCTAGATTCTAGAGGCTCGCAAAGTAAGCAATGAGAGTGACTTACCCGGACACAATGACTGTAAAATTCTTGTCTCCCAAGATTCCTGATAGCCACCTCCCATTCAATCGGTAAACATAGAACCTACGTACAAATAGGCACTCCTACAGATGCACTTAGGGAAGTAGAGTTCAAACACGTACCAGCGGCAGCTCTACAATAAAATTGTATGCGTGCCATGGAATTGCTTCCTGTGTTTTCAATGACGGCGGATGCACACAAGTCACACTACATTGCGGCCGTTTTATTGGAGTAATGAGAACAAAACTACAGGCTTTTGTTGTACATCTAGGTCGGCAGATGTTGGCTCTTACTTGATTTCTTCCTGTTATTTTATACTGGAAATATTTTCTACATTATAAGTCTGATTACCTACCACTGTATTCGACGTACATCAAATATCTTTCACCGTAATTAATTTTTTGTACTGTACTTGTCCACAATATCATATTATAAGTAGGTATCATAATACAATCAACTACAATTTAAATACATTAAGTATACCTATAGATATAAATCTTGATTTTATTCGATATTGAACTTTGCCATCATGGATTTTAAATTTGTCATATTGTATAGTGGTGTATAGTATTCTACTGGTTAATTTTCCCTTTCATTTAATACCCATATTGAGGTAAGTTGTGAATAAAATATTTTTCCCGCCATTTTGTGGAGGCCATCTTGATTCGATATTAACCAAACATAGCTAAGAACCACCGCCCGAAAATTAACCTTCAAATAAAAAACGCATTGAAATCGGTCCATCCGTTTGAGCTCCAGACAGACTTTCACACAGACAGACATCGACGTCAAACTTATAACACCCCTTTTTCGGTAGGCGGTAAAATATCTATGAAGTCAAGCTTATACCTAATGTATAATGTAAAAAACATTTAAAAAGTGTCCTCAAAATGTAATATCTTACGTCGTTACATCATCATCATCGTTCCCTTCCCTGATCCACAGCTGGACAATGGACATAAGAAGACCTCTCCGGTCCAACGTCACTGAGCCCAATGCTTGACTTTTCTTCTCCCGGCACTGCCTTACGTATAACGTTACTCCATCGAGTTTCAAGCCATCGTACACTACGTTTGCCGATTCACAGTCTCTACGGTTATCGGTCGTACGGCAGATATGACCAGTCCACTGCCACTTCAACTTGCTAATACGTTGAGCTATGTCGACAACCTTGGTCCCTCAGAGAAACTCTATGCGAGCATAGCTCGTTCCATAGCACGCTGTGCGACATTAAATTTACTTACGGACGATCTTAACTGTCAGTGTTCACGTTTCGGCACTATAGATCATGAGATCATGACCGGTAAAACGCACTGATTGAAAACTTTTGTCTTCAAGCTGGTATATGGGATGTGGGATGGATGATGAGAGACGAGAAATACCACACAGCTGCCCGCTTTAGTGTGAAGTCCCTTAAGTTGGTAAAGAGAACTCTCAGCCACTTAATTTCCAACATTATGACCACAATTAGGAAAATTCATTTCACAACGGCCTTAGGCACCTACTCGTACTGTACCTAATAAACGCTCAGAGGTACATATGTCCCTATAATATTTAAAGAAACATCTTTAACTCCTAATCGTTGAAGAGTTGTGTCAATTCATTAACGGTCCATCCGTTACATGATCTCAGCAATAACACTATAGGTAGATACTAGAAGATACACAAATATATGATTATTAAAGATAAAAAATGATACGAGTATGTGAAAAATATTGTGCGTGCTTTGAAATTTCCTCGAGAGGTTTTTCCTAGAATTCTCAGGATAACATCACCACCAAATCCTGAGTTGGTGTTCATGGGACCACCTCGAAGGGTACCTATACATACTCCTAAGTGTAGGCACCTACTCTTTCTAATAAAAAAATAAATTATGAAAATCGGCCCACAATTGACGGAGGTAATCGGTAAACATACTTAGAAAAAAACATACAGTTGAACATAGAACCTCCTCCTCCTCCTCGACAACGGCAACTGTAATAACAGTGCGAGACAGAGTTCACAGGTAGGTACTAAAAAAGATGTAATAATTGAACTGTTTACTCATTTCAAACGTGATCTGAATCAATAGCTTCACAGGCTTAGTTAGAACAGCGCGTGGCAAGCCGCGGGCGCGCACTAGTCCGCCATAAATCCTGCCGATTTTTCTTTCCGACACAACAAGGTGTGATTTATTCACCGCACTGTGTCGAATTTACAATTACCATGTTCACCAACACAACCGTTATGAATTAGAGATGGACCACAATTGGACAATGGAAAAGCCGGCAATATGATTGCATAAAATATCATAGGTACCTACACATGTATTTTTAATTTTCAACAGTGAAACATGCGATCGAATAAAATAGACTTAAATCGTTGACATACAACAAAACAATCAAACGTAGTTTCAAAATTAACATTCTCATTCTTTTTGTCGCCAATCGCATTATTAGGGATGTGTGAGTCTCGACTCAAAAATAGGGAGAATAGAAAGCACAGTTACATCAACTTTGTTCTTCTCGACATTACCACTATGATACAAAGTGCAAGAACATCACAGAGAGGATATATAGGTAATACGTAACGTAACTGGCAGGAATACTTTAATGTCATAAAAATCTGATTTTTCTTACTCATTCAACCAGAAACATTTGTACTTACCATGTGCGAGGTCAAGTCATTATGAATAGGTTCTTTTTAATGTCCCGACTTGTGGAAACGATCGAATCCAGCTAAGATAAAAGTTTTTTTCTACTAGGACAACGCACTCATCAATCACAAATGTGTAGTTTCCGACACAAAAATCTATAAATCCCTCATACCTGTTCATCGGATTTAGCTTTAGCACCGAGTGGCTGTTTCTTGTTCCCAAACTTCAATAAAAAACTTACCACAATATGACAAGAAAAATTTGTTAAATAGATAAACAAAGTTGTGTATGTTGCGTAGTTGCAAACATCAACCTTCTACTGACCATATTTTCGGTCGGACACTCCGGCCAAAATCGTCATCGGTGCAACTCTATTTTCTAGTTTACGTGGGCTTACAAGAAATACACATAGTAAGTTGAATATTTTATGTCAATTTAAAAATATTGGCATCGGATTATGTACGCTAACTACATCGCTTATTACTTACAATTACGTTACGCTAAGGGCGTGTGGGCCGTAATTTTGAATTTTTAAAACAACTTTAAGACCTTCAAAATAGTGTATTAAGCTCTGAAAAAAATATATGTATTAGTTGAGGATCTAATCTAGTGCAATTCGCAGTTAATAACACGATTTAATGAATTTTACTTGATAGAAAAATCCCAAAGTTACCCCTTTTCAAAAAGTTTTACAAGTTTATGACTACAGTAATTAATTTTTTACTAAATTTTGTACTCAACGAAAGCCACTAAAAAAGTTATAGATGCATTCGCAGAGTTTGACTTGATAAAAGTATCAGTTATTCACTATGTTTTAATATCTACCATATATATAGCGCGCCGTTCGGCAGGCCTGATCAGTCGCGTTTCGGCGCTCACGGACGACGGGCCTGTGCTTGATTTTGCAATTTTGACAACCAATAAATTTTAAATATTACGATCATAGTGCCACAGTATAACAATATCAGTAGGTATTACTAGTGAAGCACGCTATGATCTTGATTTTGATACCATTTTCATTGAATTGCAAATAGACGCTGATACTAATTAGTACGCTGTTTACTTTATGTTGTAGACCAATAGGGGACTCTCAAAAAACTGACGTCGATAACACATCAGTAAAAAATTCAATGCGGATGCAATGGAAAATAGATGAGTATCGGTAAAATATTCGTCCGTCAAATCAGAGATCGGGATAAGGAAATAATGAGAAGGGAGAAATCCCCTGCGTAAATTCTTTGGTAGTAAGGTACTTAATACTTGGATGAAAAGTCCTCACATACAGATTTTACCACTTTGGAAGAGACTCTTGCGCAAACTAATCGGTTTAGAAAAAAAATGTTAGGAACTTCAATACAATTTTTGAACACCTATCCATAGATACACGTATGGTTTTGATATATTTTTTTTATTTCTTTTCCAAGTTTGTGACACCACCAAAATTTATTGTTTTTCCTTTTTTTTTTGTATGAAAATGTTAATATTGTTCATACAAATTTAGACACTCAACCAAATTTGATAAGAAGCCTTTTAGGCAGTATAATTACTTTTTTTTCGAACTTACCGATTACGATTTATTATGTCCAATTTAATGATAACAATGTAAAAAAATAAGATGTGAATTCTGTTCCCAGTAGCATAAACATGTCTCTTTTTACCGGAATGGAAGAAGGGTTATGTTTTTCGCGCGGATCTTTCTGTTTGTAAAACTTTTATTTCCACATATCTTCCAAACGGCTGGATGAATTTTGGTAACTAAGATATTCTAAGACTAGTCTCATTTGCCAAAGTGTCCTTATATAGTAGGTAATATTTTTTTACGTGTAGTTTTTTTTGTAGTCGGGGTTTTTCAATTCAAGTTATTCTATCATATTGCTCGTTGCTCGAATAAACAGCACCGTTCATCATCATGATTGAAGAGTTGTACGAAGAGTTTGGTCTCCACTTTTGTAATAAGAACAACTAAGCTGTGAAACGCATTGCCAGAGTGGGTTTTTGTCGAAGGTTTGCACCTTGGGGTTACGAGGTACACTGTGTTTGTTTCTATTAGAGAAGCAAGTTCCATCGTAGACTACATCATTTTCATCCACTATTATCGGCATCATCGCAACCGTATCATTAAATGGGTTATAAATCGTAAACGGTAAGTTTTACAAAAAAAGTTTACTAGCAACAAAAGATGCAAAATTTTATTTTCTACAATTATTGCCAAAATATATAGTTTCCAAAATATCGGCTAAAACAATTTTTTTTTTTCAATTGGCGTTTGAAGCTTTACCTGGATCTGTGAGCATTTTGTAATTTTATGCTCAGTAAGTGATCTTTACCTCATAGAAAAAAATTGTTAGGAACTTGTGAATTATTAGGAAACATTTTAAAAAGATGCATGAAATTGGAAAAGCCATTCTCAACTTATAGTGTGACCAAAAAAGAAAAGGTTGAGTTTTATATACCTACGAGTGTAGATAAATTTAATATTTCTTCGTTTATATAGCAACAAAACTCTTATCATAAACAAACAAACATAAACAAATCTTGGACAAAAAATGAGTTTAAATTACATAGTCCAATATTTTAACGTTATTTTTGCACTGTGGCACCGATTCCGCGGTCGGTGACGGTCGCGAGAACAAGACAGCGTTAAACGCCTACTTTGACAGAAATACCTGGCCTTATAGGCACAATATAATATAGTATCGGTCTTGCACCTACCACCATCGTCCAGGTCAACTAACACATAAACACATTAAACGACTTATTTTGTTTTTTGTCTTTTTACACTCTGCAAAGAGTCCTACCAGCCTACCACTACTAATGTGGTGGTAGCGAGTTTTTTTGGTACCAAATGAGCCATTTGCAAATAAATATAGGTACTACGATCAAATAAGTTTCCATGTGGGTATCTACATAAATAAATATCTATTAGTAGTATGTTTGTTTTTTTTTATCATATCATATTTATATTACTACTTAGACATAGGTATACATACTATTTAGATATATGTTTTGACACATTTACCATGATATCTATTTCAACTGAAAATTAAAGATCTCGAGATCGTATCAAAATCATCATCATCAGCCTGTATTCGTTCACAGCTGGACATGCTTCTCGCATAATATACCACTCAGCTCGATCCTCGGTCTTATGTGTCCATCCGCTACCAGTTGCCTTTCGTATATTGTCTAGATAATAATAAGTATTACTCAATGTAGCATAATATAATTTCAAGACATTCTGTAGTGTTAGGACTCTTGGCAGAGTCCGCCTGGGGAATGGGGAAGTACCACACCTTTGCCAGTTATTCTACCGCCAAACAGTAATGTGCCAACATTACTGTGTTCCGATTTGAAGGGCAATGTTTCCAGAGAAATTACAGGGCTTAGAGATATATCTTAGATCTCTGGGTGAAGAGCGCAGCGCAGTGCTAGGTCATCATCATCAGCCGCAAGACGTCCACTGCTGAACATAGGCCTCCCCCCTAGATTTCCACAACGAACGGTCCTGCGCAACCTGCAACCAGCGGTTTCCAGCGACCTTTATGAGGTCATCTGTCCATCTAGTGGGAGGCCGTCCAACACTGCGTCTTCCGGTACGTGGTCGCCACTCGAGAACCTTTCTTCCCCATCGGTTGTCGGTTCTGCGAGCGATGTGGCCTGCCCATTGCCATTTCAGCTTGCTTACTCTTTGAGCTATGTCGGCCACTTTCGTTCTTTTGCGAATATCCTCATTACGGATTCTGTCGCGCAAAGAGACTCCGAGCATAGCCCTCTCCATAGCTCGCTGTGTGACTTTGAGCTTCGTTATGAGGCCCACAGTTAAGGACCACGTCTCAATTCCATAAGCCATCACTGGCAACACGCACTGGTTAAAGACTTTCGTCTTTAGGCATTGGGGTATTCTGGACTCAAAGATGTGCCGAAGTTTCCCGAACGCTGCCCATCCGAGTTAGATTCTTCGCTCGACCTCTTTGTCGAAGTTGGATCTACCTAATTGGATCTTTTGACCCAGGTAGACGTATTCGTCAACAACTTCGAGTGTGGTATTCCCAACAATAACCGGTACAGGTGAGATATGAACATTTGACATGACTTTCGTCTTGTCCATATTCATCCTCAAACCTACCTGTTGGGATACTCTACTGAGGTCCCTGAGCATAGCACCGAGGTCCTCCAGCGACTCCGCCACAATGACTATGTCGTCGGCAAACCGAAGGTGAGTGATGCATTCGCCGTTGATATTGATGCCATATCCTTTCCAGTCCAGTAGCTTAAAAACATCTTCCAGCGCGGCAGTGAACACTTTCGGAGATATAACATCTCCCTGTCTCACGCCTTTCTGCTGGATATGTTTTGTGCACTGGTCCTGTAATCGGACAGACATTGTGGCTTTACTGTAGATACACTTCAACACTTCGATATAGCGATAGTCAATGCGGCATCGCTGGAGAGACTGAAGAACTGCCCAGGTCTCGATGGAATCGAAGGCTTTCTCATAGTCCACATACGCTATACATAGTGGCCGATTATACTCCTCGGTTTTCTGTATAATCTGCCGAAGCGTATGGATGTGGTCCAGGGTTGTTGCGAATATTCGCATCCGCATCCGCAAATGCGGCACATTCGCATTAATTCAGACATCTGCATCCGCATTCACATCCGCATCAATCAATGCGGGGTTTTTACGGATGCAGATTCACATCAACAAGTAACTACATGTAAACAAAGTGGGCGGAGCCAGAGTGGCACGTGCTTTGCGTTTGTTTTGGTAATTACTAACTTCATTCAGTAACTGTCACTTCATTGGTAACAAGATCCTACAGGTTTGTTTGTTGTGTTTTTTCTCATTGTCAATAAATTATAGTTACAGTGAGTGTTTACTGTGTACTTCATAGTTTTTTGTGTGTTTAATGAATATTTTGATATAAATATTAGGTGAAATGTCGCCACCAATAAAAAGCAATATCTGGACTTATTTTACACTTAAAATTTAAATAATCATCCTTTTAAAATCCCAAAATCCGCATCTGCATCGCATCCGCATCCGCTTCGAATCCGCATCCGCGGATGTGAACTTCTAATAATCCGCATCCGCATCTGCATCCGCGGATGTCTAAATTTTTGCATCCGTAACAACCCTGATGTGGTCTATGGTACTATAGCCTTTTCGGAAACCGGCTTGTTCGGGTGGCTGGAAGTCGTCAAACCTGCGTGCGAGACGATTCGTGATTACCCTCGAAAACAACTTATAAACGTGCCTCAGAAGTGAGATGGGTCTGTAGTTCTTCAACAAGGTGTTGTCACCTTTTTTGAAGAAGAGCACCACCACACTTCTGCTCCACGCTTCTGGCGTATTACCGTTAAGTATGACGGAGTCGAACAGCTTCTGGAGGACTTTAAGTACCGGTTTTCCACCCGCTCTCAGAAGCTCAGTCGTAATTCCGTCGTCGCCAGGTGCCTTGTTGTTTTTAAGTTGTTTGAGGGCCATCCTAATCTCATACAGGCTGACTTCCGGGATATCTTCGGTAAAGCGTCGGGTCAGCTTGGCTCTGGGGTCTTTTGCCATGCTAACGACAGGTTGTGATTGCGTAGAGGTGTATAACTGTTCATAGAACCTCTCAATCTCCTTCAAAATCTCGGGCTTCGACGAGACAATGTTACCACTATCGGTCTTCAGTTTGGTCAGCTGACTTTGCCCAAGAGACAGATTTCTTGCGAACACTTTCGAGCCTTTGTTCTGCTTGATTGCTTCTTCAATACTCGAAGTATTGAAGCAGCGTATGTCGTGTCGCACACAAGTAGAGATCTGTCTATTGAGCCGTCTGTATACCGTCATGTCGACCGAAGACTGTAACCGCATATCTCGTCTGACTGCCATGAGATCTAGAGTTTGATCGGAGAGTTTTTGGGTTCTATTTTGGCGTCGGCTCTTATAAAATTTTCTGCCAACAGCATGAACAGTTTCCACTAGCCTGTCGTTTATTTCGTCCGGCGTTACGCACTCATCTAAGGATTCGAAGCGATTTTGAAGTTCGAGTTGAAAGTTATCGGGATCTTCGATTTGAGCATAATTTGGTCGGAGCGTGGACTTCATTAGACGTGACCTTTCGAACTTAATGTTTAGATTAAGCGTGCCTCTTACAATACGGTGATCGCTGCCGGTCTTAACCCTGCTGATCACAGAGACATCGCTGAATATTTGCCGTTTAGTCGTCATAATGAAGTCGATCTCATTTTTGTGGAACCGTCTGGGCTAATCCAGGTCCACTTTCTTTGTGGCTGTTTCTTGAAAAAGGAGTTCATCATAAAGAGGCTCTCCCTTTCCAAGAAATCCGCTAGACGTTGCCCTCTTGGGTTCCGCTGCCCATATCCGAAATTCCCCACTCTCAACTCATCACCGCTACGTTTGCCCAGTTTCGCGTTGAAGTCTCCCATCACAACTGTGAAATGTGTTGGCGAGACATGTATGGCTTTGGAGATGTCCTCATACATGCTCTCAACCTCTTCGTCGGGATGTGTCGAGGTCGGTGCGTATACTTGTATGACCTTTAATGAATACCGGTCGCTAATTTTAAGTACAAGGTATACAACCCTATTCGACACTCTCGATCATTATCACGTTGTTGACGAGAGACTTGCGGACGATAAACCCGACACCCCCCTGGGATTGTTGATCTCCCTCCCGGTAGTAGAACAAGTTGCCGGATTCAAGGATTATCCTGTCCTCGCCCTGTCTACGGACTTCTGATAACCCTATGATATCCCAGCGCAACTTGTCCACTTCTTCTTCCAGCTCCACAATCTTTCGTCAGCCCTCAGCGTCCGTGCGTTAAATGTTGCCAGGTCGAGTCGTTGGGTTTGGTGGCGGGGCGTCTGCCGGGGATTCTTAGCACCCCATGCTCCGCCGGAACC
The DNA here is from genome assembly GCA_017562165.1 of Ectropis grisescens. Classification (NCBI taxonomy): domain Eukaryota; kingdom Metazoa; phylum Arthropoda; class Insecta; order Lepidoptera; family Geometridae; genus Ectropis; species Ectropis grisescens. The sequence continues at coordinate 15,804,916 of CM029784.1, forward strand.
AAGGCTGCCACCAGCGCCTGGAATAGCGGAGCCGCCGGGGACTAGGGGCCGTTTCTTTTTTGTGACCATCATATGGGGGGGTATTTGCCATAGTCACCACGCTTGGCAGGCGGGTTGGTGACCGCGGAACCAGCCCTTCGCATCGATGACGCCGCTGCCCGTCATCGGCCTGGTCAATTTAGGACTGGTTTTTTAATGGATATACCGCCATTGGTTCGGTCGTCAGAGCCTCGTTAGTTGGCAGCAGGGTGTACCACGCGCAGGAGAGGTTGACATTTGGGGGAAGCTAGATGTTAAGCGCTTCCCCCTTACACCCCAATAGTGCTAGGTAATGATTTTATTTTATTATTTTACGTTTATTAGATTAGGGACTTTCATGTTCCAATAGCTGCGTCACTGTGCCGTTATGTGGCATGCATATTGCTTACCTTCAGGCACATGTACTGCTCGTCTCGTCACTTTATGCTGCAAAACAAATAATCTTTTCGATACTAGGTACAGTCATCATACCAAAATCCATAAAACTGTGACTGTGAAGTGTACTTTGATATGGCTCACATTCATTAGAAAATAGTGTGACAACTAGCATTTCTCCATCCTCATGAAAATATTTTTTCTACTATGCGTACGTAGGTACCTATAGCTACGGCAAATTACCCATTATAGATATTATTTAATACTGTAGTTATAACCGTATTTCAGAAAATACTTTTGATATGAAACTTAAGGCTGTTTCCATCACTAAGTAAAAAGGGTCAGGAGTGGTTGTTACTTTGTTAGATCATTATTATTATTAACTTTTATAGGTTTACACTTGACCGACATCTCACCTGATGTTAAGCGACGATGCGGTCTACGATGAAGCGTGTTTACTTAGAAAAAAAACCGATTTACTCTCGATTTGAAGACACCAAGATTGTAACTATCAGGGAAAACAGACAAACTTATCACAAAAGAGTCAAATCTTTTCGTCAGTGTCTTTGGAATATCAACCACGCTTCTTCGAGCTACGAGGAGTCCGATAGAAAAAAGGGCAAGGTGGTATTAGATCATGCAGATCAGTTCCACACTCTCCGAAGTGCATCTATTTATTTATTTATCTGATAAAAAGCCGATAAACTAGCAATTTTGCAGCGATGTTTAAGATTTCGAAGTTTTTTTCACACTAGAGAGCGTTTTGGCACGCCTCTCGATCGATTCCAGAGACTCAAGCTGAAAAAAAACTTATTTTGCCTAAAAGGCTAAAGGCTAAGTTAAGAATTGAGATTATCTCTAGATTAGCATCGGTCTACAGATGTGCTTAGAGTAAATGTACTAGTATGTAACTAGTTAGGTATGTAGTGTAGTAATTTTAAGTTAATAAAGCCCCAGCTCGTTTAAAAATTAAATAAAAATATATGCAAGTAAGTATAGAATATATTCGACATTTTTAGAACATAAATATTCGACAATAATATGTAGTACATGTATTCGACATTAATAATACATCGAACTATATACCTTATTTAGATCCTTACATCACATATTACATAGGCAAGTATTGTATTATACAGTAATTAAGTAATATATTATAATGTGCGTAAATATTTAAAAAACTGATAAGTATATTTTAACTAATTATGGGTTTGGAACATACGACAATTCCTGCTTTCTTACTTAGTTATTTCACACAAACTTACGCAAAAGGTCTGCACTGAACCGAAAGATTCGCGTGGTACTTACTCATTATTGAATCTAGAAATCATTAAAAAAAATTGGTTGCCTGTAAAGTCGGTATACGGGCGAAAGTTTTACGACAACGACTTTGAGTGGTAAAATAATTTTACGGAAGGGACGCGTGCCTTTCACTTTTTATGTCTGTCTCTCTCGCTCTTAGGCGGGCTAACCATGCCCGAGCGGAAGGGACGCGTGCCTCTCACTCGCTCTCGTTGTGAGCGCATAACGTGAGCGGAGCGTAACGCAGTTTTTTGAAGTGTCACCCGGCAAACCAATTTATAAGACGTTGTCACGTCAAAATCAATATTGTATATGTATATCTTATCGAGTATTGTATAGGACGGAGTCTTTTCAATGACACGTTTTCAAGTAAACAGACCTGTTTAAGACAGTTCTTAATTTTGCCATAGGTGGCGCTAATGTTTCATTTTGAGGCTGTTCAAGTATCACATAACGTGATTTTGGAGTGTTGTGAAACGTTACGGTGCGTCTTAGAGGTCTTAAAAAATCAGGAAATTATAATGAACGACTGCCCTAGTGGCTTAGTTGGTAGTAGCTCTGCCTGCGAAGCCGACGGTCGTGGTTCGATCCCCACCAGTGCAAATATTTGTGTGATGAATTTAAATGTTTGCACTGTGTCTGGGTGTTTCTATGTATAATAAGTATGTATTTAAAACTATATAAGTATTATATCAGCTATCTGGCTGCCATCACACAAGCTTTGCTTAGTTTGGGGTCAGATGGTGTTGTGTGTGAATTGTCCACCAATATTTATTTATATTATTTATTTATTATAATCTCCCTAGTTGGCAACTTGTGTGGCGACTTGTAAAAACGATCACTTGAATGTCACGTAATGTTTACGGAAAGTGAGAGGAAGGGTGTTAAAAATGTTAAAGTGCGTTCGAGGCGTGCGTGAGGAGGGAGGGGGGGATAAATCTTTCAAAAATGCGTTACGTAACACTTGAACGTTCCCTTTGTGATATTTCTTTAACAAAATGAGACATTGGCGCCACCTAGGGCTAAATTGAGAATTTTCTTTGACTGGTCTATTTAATTAAAAGCGCCTCATTCCAACATTGAATCCTTCGTAACAGATGTTTTAAACATGTAGTCTTTGACGGTCTCAACCGAACCTGACAAAGTTCAGTTGTCGGCTTGTATTTGGTTCGGAACATCATGTTTTTTACAACACGTTAAAATTTGGCTTAGTACAAACGATCTGTGTAATCTTATTTAATGTTGTTCCCTATTTAACACAGTTGGTTTAATTATAAAAACCTATGCGTAAATAAACTAGAACTAGGATAGTGCCGTGTTTTTTTAAATTTATATTGCAATATTTACCTTTTTAACTCTACTGGTTGTCAAAAAGGTCTAGGAATTTAAAAAACAATATTTATCTATGAATGTCTACTTATTTATTTTTAAAACAAAAGCGTTTCAAATATTATTTTTTAATATATTGTCCTTTATCCATTAAACTGTAGTAATTGATATATCTGGTTAACTTTCACAAGAATTCGCACCTTTATTTTCTTTTCTTGTTTGCCAAGCAGTATGAACAGGAATCATAAAAGAAATCGTATCTGTTGACGTTAAATTAAAATACATGCAAATATTTTACGTCTTACTAGTAAGATTAAGCATTTGCACAAAAAATATATACCTCTATATCAGACATATCTTTTTCCGAGGAATTTAACCATTTTATCGAACGAGGTGTTGTTAGAATGTAGATAGATCTACTAAAATTATTTATCAATTTCGGCAAATGTGGCGCGAGTGTTACATTTTGGCCAATGCCAATTACAAACATGGGCGACACCTATGGCGAAATTGAAAACTGTCTCTGACAGGTATATTTGCATTTACAAAATGCTTCACTAAAAGAACGAGCTTTTTAACTTTTTCGATTCGATAAAATGCGAGATCATTGGCGGAGGCGATAGAGGGCGATAGGACGTAGCCATTCAAATGGTAAGTCTTACTGGAAATATATAGACAGCATTACAAAATTTTACTAAAACTCATTTTTCTTTCTGTATCTGTTTAATGAGGCGCATAGAAAGAGCAAGCAAGAGCATTTTCTAGAATTGGGATGATGGCTGGTTAAAAATATATCATTCTAATTAGTATGTCGTATGCCTAATCTACGGAAAAATATACGTTTACACGTATTTCTTGTTTTATCAAATTATTAAAAATCGACAAAGTTATAGATCACCAAACTTTCAGAGTGGTTCTGACGTCACGTCTTCATAAAATGTCGTACGTAGACGTGATGTCACTCAAATCTTCTAAGCAGTATTTCTTCGTTTTGATTTGTGAAACAAAAGAAAAATACATGTATACTATATTTTGTAACACTAACTGACGGACTAATTAGTTATTTTTAGTCACCATGTCTATTGAAAGAGCGACCAATAGGACATGATTATTCAAGTACGTCTTACCGGCCATAATACCGCATTATAAAACTTGACTAAAACTCAACTTTGTCTTTTTCAGTTAGTTTAATGTCAGAAACGACAAAATTATAACCAATTCGACTTCATTCAAAAATTTTCTCAAGTTCAAAGCTCGCATAATGTCTCGAGTAAATATCTGAATAAACACGACAGTTTCAAAACAAAGAATACTTATAGTATAGATTCTAGCAATACCTAAATATACATATAAATAAATGCCAAAGACTAAATACATGAAACGTTTATTACATCAGTCTCTATAAAAACACAAAATGATAAACTGTACACAATTTATTGTATACAGTGTTTTAATTAAAGTATAATTTGAAAATATCGTTTTCCATTAGTATTGGACCAAGATTTTTTTGTTAGTTGTTAGTTTTGTGTGACTTTTATTACCTACTAGCAACGCGCACCGCCCCGCGGGTTTACTCGCGTATTTGACGTCCCCGTTATTTTCTCATGATCAAAAGTATGTACTATGCCAGACTATAAACTATCTGTGTTACAAATTTCAACCAGATTCGTTCAGCCGTTGCAACGTGATTGAGCAACAAACATCAGAACTCCCACATTTATAATATTAGTTGGATAGCTATCCGTGCCGTGCAAATCGCAGTTCTTTCTTTATAATATTAGTTAAGAGAATGGATTTTGGAATAATTTCTTGTTGTTTTTTTTATAACTTTATTTTTGGTGTAAGAGTTTACTATCCTAAACCTATAACACTCATTCACTTTGTCGACGATATCATCAACAAAGTGAACAAGTGATATCAGCTATCAGTTGGCTTATCTGGTTCCCATAGTATAAGCTATGCTTAGTTAAGGTGTTGTGTGAGAAATTTGTTTTTTTTTTATAAATACCACGCTTTGCATTGGCACATTGTAATGCAAAAATTAAATAAAAACAATCCTTGATGATTATATATCATTCTAAAATTTCAGCTCGATCGGTGCAGAGCTTTTTGAGTTTTTGAAGTTTTTTTACCAACATACCATTTTTATGTATAGAGATTTTTTAGTAAAGAATTGTCTCTACGCGAAAATTGTCTGCCATTATTTAATTCTGCATGTTAATCAACCCTGCTCATGTGCACTTGTAGAATAAGTATATTTTATCTACCTAACTCAGTACTTTATTAAGGTAATTTTTTTTTTTTATTTAATAGCAAAGCTCCAATTGTTCTGATCCACCAATCGGGAAACGTTTTGGGAAATAAGTAATAAATACATAAAGATGAATAAAAAATGATAACTAATACAATTACTATTATAATAATAAACTTACTTAAAAAAATAAAACTACGTAACACTAACAAGATATAAAAGACGCGATAATGCGTAAAATAAAATTATACAAATGTAATAATAATAAAGCAATACACAATAATACATTTCATGCTATTTGATTCCTATGTATGTCTATATAATTATATGCATGTATACTTTGACATTTTGACAGTAAATTTATTAGAAATCAGTTTTAAATCACTCCTTTTATTACGCAGAATGCCTGAACTAGGAAAAAGGGACACGTAGACATCACTATTTAAGGGCTATCCATAGATTACGTCACACGTCAAGGGGGAGGGAGGGGGGTCCATGAAGTGTGACAATGCGTGGGGCGCGGAGGGGTCTCAAACTTTGTGACATCACTTGTTTTAAAATGTCGCATTTCATACCTAAGTATTACAACACTCAATTTAAATGTAAATTATAAAATATGTGACGTCACACTAGGTAGGGGGGAGGGTATAAAAATCATGAAGGGTATGAAATTCGTGTGACGTAATATATGGATGGTCCCTAACCCATTTCATTTTTCTATACTTTTTCTTGACTTAATTCCATAATATAAAACAATAATTATTATTAATTCCATAATTCAATTATTAGTCGTGATTATGATGACGTGTCTACTTCCGCTAAGTACCAAAGCTTTCTGTGTAACATTTTATTAAAAGTGAGACCATCCACAAATTACGTCACTACTGATTACGTGAGTTTTTTCGCCCACCCCCCGGTTTTGTCACAACTTCCCACATGTTTTAAGTAGAGTGACGGATCGCGTGCATTACATGTGCCTGATGGCAAGCAACACGTCTACCCATAACAGCACAGTGCTACGCAACTATTGAAACATGAGTCCAAATCATTATTTAGCTCTGCACTGCGCTCGTCGCCAAGAGATATAAGATGATTATCGTTATGCCCTGCAACTTGTGAGACTAACGTGAGGTCACTTTTGTTTAGTCTATAGTGCCTCGATATTAGCCCTTTCCATTATGCAGGCGATTATTTAATATCTTCATCTCTTTTTGGGAAGTCTAGCGTTCACTTTTAGCACCCAGTACCACTTGCCTTGGCAAATAACATATTACACAACAAATTACGAAATTTAAACAGCTGTTCCACAGTTTACATTTACCTAAGTCACACAGAAAGTTATAAAATGTTTTCGAGAAAGATCTATGATTTTATTTTTCATCCTCAGTTTTTCTGAACTCTACTTTTGTTACTTAAATATATTATGTATTAATGTGGCATGACGTCGAATTTGAGGATACCTCCTTCTTGTCACACAATGTCACACTTAGTTGGCGTGCGATGTAATTTATGGGAGGCTCCTTATTTAATTTTAAAGATTCTTGCATAAAATATTGCAGCATAACATCGCTTGATCGCTATACGTGACATAAATTTAAATTTATAGATCATAAAATTTGACACGACTATAACATTGAAGCGTCGCCGCCGGTTACTTATCACGATTATCACAGTGCTAACAGATAAATACACACGACAACTAATTAACAGGTTTTTTTTTATATAAAGGTTCCTATGGCAGTTGGTTTAAGATTGCTTTTACTATCTACTGAACTTTAGGGTAGCATAAGACGTAGGACCCAACTAATTAACAGTTTCTAATTATACTGATTCACTGTTAAATCTACCAATGAAACGTTCGCGGAAAGAATGTGGTATTCCACTGACGGGAACTCTTTAACCGAAGCGACTTTCGACAATGTAGTGGACTATCGTAATAGCTTCAATTAATTAAAAACAATTACACAGGATTTAATCGTGATCTAAATTGATTTAATTATCTCCCCCGAAGTTTTAGTCGCCGTGATCACGAGAAGAGTAGAGCAGTTTTGCATAGTTACATTTAGCTTAAAACAAAGATATTTCAAACCAATAATTGAGCTCCAATCAGTACACTTTTACCGCATTGTCTTATAATAAACAATTGTTTAAGGCAACCTTTGATTCAAATCCAAGAAAGAACACTAACAGCATTGAAGACAATAATTAACAAACATACACAATCAATTAATGTTCATACCGGTGACACCGTATCCAACATACGAGGGGTGATCCAAAAGTAATGATAATCAGTTATTTCTAGTGCACACAAAAATACAAAAAAATTACAGTCACTTGCTCAATTACCCACTAGTTCATGAAAAAAAAATCATATAAATAGGCCACGATTCCCGGGAGCTACATTCATTTGAATACGGACTGTCAAGGAGTGAACATCAAAATGGAAAACACGAAATCAGAGCTGTCATTAAATACCTCTGCTTGAAAAAATGTCTACCAAAGACATACACAGCGACTTGGTGGAAACATTAGGGACTGTTCTCCTCCATATTCCACAGTTGCACGCTGGGCTAAGGAGTTTAAGCTGGGAAGAACATCGACGGAAGACGAACACCGCGAAGGGCGCCCATCGACGTCCCTCACTGGAGAAAATGTGAAAAAGTTGAAGAAGTTGTATTGGAAGATCGAAGAGTGACTATCAGGCATGTAGCTGAGGTCACAGGGATCTCATATGGCAGCATTCAAAGAATCCTTGTGAACGAATTGCAAATGAGAAAGGTCTCCGCGCGTTGGGTACCGAAAATGTTAAACGACGAGCAAAAGAAGAAACGAGTCGACATGTCAAGAGCAAATCTCGAAAAGTTCCAGGCAGACAAGGATATTTTTTTGTCACGTTTTGTGACCATGGACGAAACCTGGATCCACCATTTTGATCCTGAAACAAAACAACAATCGATGACATGGAAACGATCCGATGAACCGACGCCGAAGAAATTCAAAGTGTCAAGCTCAGCAGGGAAGGTTATGGCGTCTGTTTTTGGGACGCTGAAGGAATAATCATGGTGGACTACTTGGAAAAGGGGCCACTATTACAGGCTCCTACTATGCAGAACAAATAAGAAGATTGCGGGAGGCTATTAAGGAGAAAAGGCGAGGCAAACTGCGGGCTGGAGTGCTGTTCCATCAAGACAACGCACCGGTTCACAAAGCTGCAATTGCCATGGCTGCCATTCAGGAAGCGGGCTTTGAGCTGGTGGAACACCCCCCCTATTCACCAGATCTAGCCCCCAGTGACTTCTATCTCTTTCCACGACTCAAGGAACACCTCCGGGGCAAGAAATTTGACGATGATAGCGACGTGATGGCCGCGGTTGAGGACTTTTGAGAGTCAAGATAAAGATTTTTTTCTAAGGGAATTTTAGGTTTAGAAAAGAGATGGACTAAATGTATAGACTTGCTAGGAGACTATGTTGAGAAATAAATTTAGTTTTTGATTTTATTCATTGTGTTTATTATTGATTATCATTACTTTTGGATCACCCCTCGTAATCTGCTACATTGATGAGCCCGTTCATATGACATCCCGTGAAACCTTCCTCATAATGATTACTACAACCATTTGAGTAAACGCCATTCCTTTTCTTACCAACTGCTTCGTCTATTGAGTCCAGGAGATGTCCGAAAAAGTTGGGAAAGTTGTCATAGCTCGGGTAGACATTGATGTCTATGACTGCGTGATCGCCAGTAGCGTTGTCTATAACAACGTCGAAACCTGCTAGGAGCAAGTTGATTTTCTTCCGTAGTACTCTTATGATATGCTTGATTTTGTCTTCGTTGACAGTCATGGTGATGTCGGGTTGATCGTGCGGGTCCAGTATTGATAGGGTAGACTGACTATTCGCTTTACAAACCTCTGCTGTGCTGTAGAATATTGGTTCTGAGTCTTCTGATGCGGAGAAGTTTTTGAGACTTGGCCGCTGGCAGATGTGATAACTGAAATTGAAAGACACAAGAATCACTATTACTCTGTAGGTTTAAATTTATTTCAATTATCGCGTCTTTTTGTGGCCTTTTAATAGTTGTACTATTTATCATCATTTTAAGCCTGTATCAATGCACTGCTGGCTGTGCTCTGTGCCAGTGATCTCTTTTCTGTGTTCTCATCCACGCAATCCCCGCGATAAATCTATTGTTATCTTACTAATTTTATAATTGTGAAAGTTTGAACGTTTGTTGCTCAAACACGTCGGAACGGTTCGGGTTGAAAACACTCAAAAATACAAGCGGAATTCGAAACGACGGCCTCACGATAGCTATATTTTGCGTTCAAGCCACTAGGCATTTTTATCTCACGCGGTCAATCCTAAAATATACATATAAGTTTTGTGCAAGAAATTTACAAGAAATTTCATTCGAATCATGGAATTTGAATGATGTCAAAAATATTGGAAGAAAAAAGGAGCTTAATACTGCCAGCCTAAAGATGATATACATAATATTATTTTATCAAAGAAGCTTCCACTCTATGCCCATAAAAAGAAGCACCTTCATTGGACCATTTTATCCCCCGACCAAAACACTCCTTGGTGTTATAAGCTTGACGTCGATGTCTGTTTGTTTGTCTGTGTGTCTGTCTGTGGCACCGTAGAGCTCAAACGGATGAGCGATTTCGAAGCGTTTTTTTTGTTTATGTTTTGTTAATATCCATTCAAGATGGCCGCCTCCACAAAATGGCGGTCAAAATATTTCTTCACAACCTACCTAAATATGGGTATCAAATGAAAGAGCTTGACTAGTAAAATACTATACACTACAAAAAATTAAATCCAAGATGGCCGCCAACACAAAATGGCGAATTATACTACTACCTCAATATGGGTATCAAACGAAAGGGCTTGACTAGAAGAATACTTAGCACTACGACAAATTTCAATCCAGGATGGCCGCTACCACAAAATGGCGAATTATTTCACAACTCCCTTAATATGGGTATCAAATGAAAGGGCTTGTCTAGTACAATGTTGTACAGATAACAAAACCGAGGTAGTCGGGGGTTAATCAAAATTTTTAATTTTGTTCTTGTTTGATGTTCACTTTAAACTATTTTTTTACACTTTCCAGATCGTTTCACCCAACCAACGCGCATGAATAGATGAAACAAACAAAAACATTTGTTCCGTGTCTGGGTGTTTTTATATTTGAACAATTAGGTACACTAACTATATAAACTACTAGCTGACCCGGGCGACCCGGCGAATGTCGTACCAAAATACTTTATTTTCGTCGACACTTTCTAAATTATCTGCTGTACAAACCTTGTCACGACACAAAGAATACCTATCATCTAATCATCCAATTTGGTGCAGTCATTCAAAAGTTATGAGCGTACAAACATATCGACTTTTATATAAGTATAGATAACTATAGTAACTAACTATATAAGGGAACTATTAAAAAATATTTCCAAGTTCAGTAAAATATTTCCTATTTTGTAACCGGGTTACGAGAAAGGAAAAAATTCTTCTTTTGTAACTGGTTACAAAACACATTTACAAAGGCGGCTGAAAGGATAATTACAACTAAATAAGTATTGTAAGTTACAATACAATGTATGGCAGTAGGCGGAGCCTATAGCTTGTAGAACTAACGGCCGTTGGGGTGTAAAAGTTCTTGAGTGGCGACCACGAATCAGAAGACGTAGCATTGGCACAGGCCTCCTACTGATGATCTGGTGAAGGTCGCCGGAAATCATTGGAAGCGAAGCGGAAGACGTCTTTGTGGAGATCTTTGGGGGAGGTATTTGTCCATCAGTGGACGTTCTTCGTGATGAAGTATTCTATCATCTATCTTGCTCCCTTAGTTCAAGTTGTGTTTAGTTTGAGACTAGACAGCGGAGAAAATGTACACCAACATTGAAAAAAAAAATACAATAAAAAATGCACTTACCGGTCACCTATTAAGAATACTTTATGTAATACTGCATTGTGGTTGACGAAGCTTTGGACAACACACGGCGGCTTGCAAATGTTCAGCCCCTTCTCATTAAATATCACGCTCATTTCATGTGCAGACTTCGATCCGTGGGCGATAGTCGGTTTACATATTACAGGGAATGTGACACCTCGCTGTCTGAGAATCTCGATATTTTCTCTATGTTATTCGTGGTGAATTCGGCAAATGATGGTGTGAATATTTCTTGGTTTTTGAACGATGGCTCGTCTTTGAGGATGGTGTAATAGTGATGTCTGTAAATATAATAAAAATGGTACTGAGTTTTTTATTTCAACTTATTTATTTCTCTATCTTTTTGATCTTATTACGATGCACACACACCGTCACGATAACACTGAAGATTAGTCAACATTTTAATAAACATTGTAACTAACTACAGGATAATACTTATGGCATTGAAGATATTATCTATTCTATGGTAATAAAAAAAATATTATTAAAGATAATGTCAAAACCAAAAAACACAATAGACAAATGCAATCTATGGTTGAAGTTAAACTTCTTAGTACAAGCAAGATTTGGGTTCTGCTCCCGCCATTGGAAGTGTGCTAAACGGAATCCTGAAAAATCGCATTTCTGTCTGATTTTAGTGAAAGTTTGTTTAATCTACGACTAATATTGAGTAATCATTGATCGGTGGTGGTAAGGTTTGTGTATTTTGTGTTTGTGACCCAGTTTTTTACGTTTATATCCAGAGATGGATAATGAACCGCCCGACCCCGGTATCCCGCCCGATATACCACTGGTGAGCTTAATTTCAGCGACTAAAAGACGCCTAGACAATGAAGTCGTTAACCCTAACCCTCCCAAGAAACCAATCACCCCACAGCAAAACTCGTCAGCCGCTGTCGAGACGATTTATATCGACCCCGCTACGGTTATTGGCGGATTCCAATACTCGAGTGCTGACAAAGGACCGTTTGTGGTCCACGTCTCCCGAATTGATCCAGAAACTTCGATTAATATGATGATTAAGCCAATTAAATTCGGACAATTCCTAAATCAAAACGAGGTTAAGAATATAAGTCCAGGTGGAATTAAACAAATAGGACGCAACAAAATCTCTGTGCAACTCACTTCTGCTAATGCAGCAAATGACTTTGTCGCCCATCCCATCCTAAACACACACAAATATGTTGCTATGATCCCAGTTTACAATATTACACGCATGGGAATAATTCGTCATGTTCCAACAGATCTCTCCATGACTGAATTTGTAGAATCGCTTGATCTCCCTCCTGGGTGTGGTAAGGTTCTTAAGGCACGCCGAATCAATAGAAAGAATAGTACTGAAGGTGTTATAACATGGGTCCCAACACAAACTGTGGTGGTGACATTCCAGGGACAAATATTACCATCGCGTGTTATTTCATATTACACCTCGCTTCCAGTAGAACTATATCACTACCCAACCATACAGTGCTATTCTTGCTGTAGATTCGGACATACAAAACTACAGTGTAGGTCTAAGAGCAGGTGTTATCGCTGCTCAAATGAGCATATGGGAGATAACTGCGAAATTAATGAGAATGAAGCCACCTGTCTCCACTGTTCTGGTCGACATTTTGCTACCAGCAAACTGTGTCCGGAATTTGAGAGACAGAAGTCTATCAAGGTTGTGATGGCTCAGGAAGCTATCTCATATATGGAAGCCGCAAACCAATTCCCTAAAGTTACAAGATCGTACGCTGAAGTTGCTCAACTCCCACACTCCCTCCCTCCCCATATCCCAACAACCTCTAAATAATACACAAAATAAGCGCTCATATGTTAGAATATATACTCTAGTCCTAGACCGAGAGCCCCACTAGGAAAACATATAATAAAACTGTCCACCACCAAATAGTCTCTAATCCAGCCTCCACACTGCCGAATGGCTCTGCTCTACATGGTAACAACCCTTTACTCTCCTCACCTCATGATAACATGCTTGAAAATCTCCTATCACTGCTAATCAACATTTTCATAAACAACCCCCAACCTATACCGCCCAACGTTGCCTCTCAACTGTCGCACCTAGTTTCTCTTAACCAACAATATGGCCAGCTCTCCTCTGAAAATACTACAATGGAATGCTCAGAGCATGCGTCGTAAGAAACATGAACTGACCATTCTTATTTCAGAAATCCACCCAACAGTCATTGCCATCTCGGAGTCATGGTTGTGGCCTGGTGCCTGTTTCCGGGTGCCAGGGTACTCCTGCCTTCGCGATGACAGGTCTGATGGATATGCAGGATCTGCTTTACTTATAAAGAGTCCTGTTCCTTTCTCCCATATTCCTTTCCCTCCCCACTCCTATGGTATCAACATTGTTGGTATCAGATCCTTAGATACCTCCTTTGTGTCCATATACATCCCTCATCCTACTCTCTCACTTATCACTGAATTCCAAAACCTACTATCAACCGTCCCCCTCCCTATGCTGGTGATGGGAGATTTTAATGCACATCATGTCATGTGGGGTTCCAATCGCTCAGACCAAGCAGGTAGATCACTTGTTGATGTATTCCAAGAACTTGACTTATGCGTTATCAACAACGGTGCGCCCACCCACAGAGTCAGACCCGCTCAGGACCCAAGGAGTGCATTGGATATTACACTGGGATCGCCTGCGATAGCCCCATCACTCTCCTGGGAAACACTTCCCTGCACTCATGGGAGCGACCACTTCCCTATAATTATCACAAAACTAGATAGAGCCACCCCAGAATGTAACCCCTCCCTCCCTTAAATACAAACTTTCCTCTGCAGATTGGCCAGCCTATTCATCACTAGTAGATAGTAAACCAGCACCCTAACTCTACCCATAGATACCGATCCCCTACTCTCATACAGTATTCTCATAGATACCCTAATCACATCAGCAGAACAACATATCCCTATAAAGAAACCTGCTAAAGGATTTAAGATTTCCACCCCTGGTGGGACTCTGAATGCACAGCAGCGGTTCAGGAACGCAAGAAAGCTGAAAAGAGGTATAATTCTAACATGACTAGAGAAAACTTCTTAATTTACAAAGAAGTTGCAGCTAAATTCCGCAGAATGGTGTCAAAAAGAAAAAAAAACAGGTTGGGCTAATTTCTGTGAGAGCTTATCTCCAAAAACACCGGCTTCACTGGTTTGGAAACAAATTAAGAGATTTAGGTGCTCGGTACAGAATGATAACCCTGCTGGAAGTGACCCCGCAACATGGCTAGAGGATTTTTCTGACAGCATCGCCCCACCATCAGTCCCAACCATAGAGTCCTATCCTCGCCTCCATGCCCACTTCCTACTACATGTACACTAGACTCCCTTTCTCCTTTTATGAACTTTGCATAGTACTTGACGGACTGACAGACACTGCCCCAGGCATTGACGGAATCCCATACTCATTCATAATCAAATCCCCAGATATCCTTAAAAAAATCTATTAAATATAATCAACAAATTTTTGACTTAGGTATCGTTCCAAAACAATGGAAGACTCAGGTTATTATACCCATACAAAAACCTGGTAAAGACCCTTCAATTCCTCAGAGCTATCGGCCAATAGCACTATCGTCTGTTTTAAGCGAAATTAACAGAGCACTTGGTAAAAATAGACTGGAGTGGTTTGTGGAAAATCGGAATATTTTGGCTAAAACTCAATATGGCTTCAGAAAAGGAGTAAGCTCGCTAGATAGTTTAAGCATCCTTACGACAGACATCCAGGCTGCACATAAAGAGAAAAAGTACCTTGTGGGTGTCTTTCTAGACATTTCTTCGGCCTATGACTGCGTCCTGCTTACTGTGCTCAGGAGTAAATTAACTCAGCTGAGCATACCAGACAAGCTTGTACGCCTCATATGCAATATGCTTATGGAACGAACAGTTCAGATTAAAGTTGGAAACAACCTACTACCACCTAAAACTGTCTGGAGAGGCCTCCCACAGGGTGCAGTTTGGAGCCCAATCCTTTACAGCCTGTACACCTACGACCTTGACAGATGTGTGGATTCATTCTGCAGTGTACTACAGTATGCGGATGATCTAGCACTCTATTCCTGCGACCAATCCTGTGAGGAAATATCTAGTAAGTTGAATGCTGCCTTGGGTTACTTGACTGATTATCTAGGTGAACAAGGCATGACACTGTCAGCTTCAAAAGCTCCGTGGTTGTATTTACAAAAAAAGAAACATACCACAAATCAGTTTATGCATCGGTCAGGAGGTAATTGCACAGAGAGGTCACACTAAGTTCTTGGGAATGGAACTGGACTCGAGGCTAACAGGCATACAACATGTAGAATATATTGTGGGAAAATGTGAAAGAAATATTAACATCCTTAGATCTCTTTCTGGCGCTTGGTGGGGTTCACATCCATATTGCCAAAAATTACTGTATAACGCCATTATCAGAAGCTTTATAGACTATGGTGCGTTTCTGTTCCATGGAAACAAATCTGGTCAAAAAGACTTTCCAAAATTCAATCCAAGTGCTTGCGGATAATCATAGGAGCAATGAAGTCCTCCCCATAAATGCTATGCAAGTGGAATGGGGGAGCCCTTTGGTTCTTCGCGCACAATACCTTTCAGACCGTTTTCTCAATAAATTAATTCAAAATTCAAACCACCCGCTCCTCCCACAACTTAATCACCTTTCCCAACTCTATGGTTCCCAATACTCAAAAGATATTCCCTGTTTGGCTTATAGCTACATAAAATTTACTCGTATTCCTTTCCCCATTGTCCAATTCCCAATGAACCCTCTGTTCATGACACCATATGAAGCCCTCACATACCAACCTAACATCCTTCTTCATTTTGGAATCAACAAGGATGACACCAGTGCTAGAGAAATGTTCACGGAGCAAATTAATTCCAAATACAGCGGTTGGTACCATATTTTCACAGATGCCTCAAATTATCTTTCAATAGCCTTGTAGGATCAGCAGTCTGGATTCCATTCACAAGAATTTGTCTTAGTTTCAAATCACCCCTCTCACATCCATCTTCACAGGAGAAGCCCTTGCTCTCCTGGAAGCTATAAAATTCACAAATCTCATAATCTAAATAACTCCATTATTTTCACAGATTCAAAAGCTGTCTCCAATCCATCCTATCCAATCCCTTTCGCTCTGCTGCTCGCTATCCCTTATCCTCCAAATTAAACACCTACTGTACGATTGTCATAGTACAGGAGTTAATGTGGTACTCGCTTGGATCCCTAGCCATACTGGAATCCCAGGCAACGAGACTGTCGATGCCTGTGCCAAGGCTGCGAGCCACTCTGGTTGTCTTGACAATTATAAAATCTATGCACATGACTTCTGTCTACTCCCAAAATTCCACCTTGACTCATCCTGGTCCAGACACTGGAAAACTACGCAAAAACCACAGGCAAATTATATGCGGACATACAACCAGATATACCACCAAAACCCTGGTTCTTTAAGTTCCGTAATGCCAGCAAAACAACTACCTCTGTAATTTGCCGATTGCGCCTTGGTCACGCCTGTACCCCTGTCTTTTTGGCAAAACTTCGGATCAGGGATAATTCGATTTGTGAATGTGGATTTGATGAAGGAGATGTGGACCACATATTCTTTGAATGCCCCAAATTAAACTACTCCCTCTATGATATCCTCCCTCCTAGTATCCCTCGTCCTACCTCTATGAAATGCCTACTATCCCTTACCTTTACCCCTCTAATCAACCTCATTCTCTGTAAATTTGTAAATATAAATAAAATTAAATTATAAAAGGCGTGGCTCACCAAACTAAACATTAACTACCTATCTGTATATTGTAAATAGTATATATAATATAATACTAACTGGGTGTTGGGTATTACATGTGTGGTGTTTGTCTGTTTTAGATAAAACAAATTATTCAGTTGAAACTAGTAAACCGCGGTATATAAAGCATACTACCGTTTACGAAACTCCCAAGAAACGGACATTGGCAGAATTACGACAAAGTCGTATAGCCCAGAAAACCAAGAACTGAACTGAACTAGTACAAGCAATAAATACAAGAATTGGATTCTGCTCCCGCCATTGGAAGTGTGCTAAACGGAATCCTGAAAAATCGCATTTCTGTCTGATTTTAGTGAAAGTTTGTTTAATCTACGACTAATATTGAGTAATCATTGATCGGTGGTGGTAAGGTTTGTGTATTTTGTGTTTGTGACCCAGTTTTTTACGTTTATATCCAGAGATGGATAATGAACCGCCCGACCCCGGTATCCCGCCCGATATACCACTGGTGAGCTTAATTTCAGCGACTAAAAGACGCCTAGACAATGAAGTCGTTAACCCTAACCCTCCCAAGAAACCAATCACCCCACAGCAAAACTCGTCAGCCGCTGTCGAGACGATTTATATCGACCCCGCTACGGTTATTGGCGGATTCCAATACTCGAGTGCTGACAAAGGACCGTTTGTGGTCCACGTCTCCCGAATTGATCCAGAAACTTCGATTAATATGATGATTAAGCCAATTAAATTCGGACAATTCCTAAATCAAAACGAGGTTAAGAATATAAGTCCAGGTGGAATTAAACAAATAGGACGCAACAAAATCTCTGTGCAACTCACTTCTGCTAATGCAGCAAATGACTTTGTCGCCCATCCCATCCTAAACACACACAAATATGTTGCTATGATCCCAGTTTACAATATTACACGCATGGGAATAATTCGTCATGTTCCAACAGATCTCTCCATGACTGAATTTGTAGAATCGCTTGATCTCCTCCTGGGTGTGGTAAGGTTCTTAAGGCACGCCGAATCAATAGAAAGAATAGTACTGAAGGTGTTATAACATGGGTCCCAACACAAACTGTGGTGGTGACATTCCAGGGACAAATATTACCATCGCGTGTTATTTCATATTACACCTCGCTTCCAGTAGAACTATATCACTACCCAACCATACAGTGCTATTCTTGCTGTAGATTCGGACATACAAAACTACAGTGTAGGTCTAAGAGCAGGTGTTATCGCTGCTCAAATGAGCATATGGGAGATAACTGCGAAATTAATGAGAATGAAGCCACCTGTCTCCACTGTTCTGGTCGACATTTTGCTACCAGCAAACTGTGTCCGGAATTTGAGAGACAGAAGTCTATCAAGGTTGTGATTGCTCAGGAAGCTGTCTCATATATGGAAGCCGCAAACCAATTCCCTAAAGTTACAAGATCGTACGCTGAAGTTGCTCAACTCCCACACTCCTCCCTCCCCACATATCCCAACAACCTCTAAATAATACACAAAATAAGCGCTCATATGTTAGGAATATATACTCTAGTCCTAGACCGAGAGCCCCACTAGGAAAACATATAATAAAACTGTCCACCACCAAATAGTCTCTAATCCAGCCTCCACACTGCCGAATGGCTCTGCTCTACATGGTAACAACCCTTTACTCTCCTCACCTCATGATAACATGCTTGAAAATCTCCTATCACTGCTAATCAACATTTTCATAAACAACCCCAACCTATACCGCCCAACGTTGCCTCTCAACTGTCGCACCTAGTTTCTCTTAACCAACAATATGGCCAGCTCTCCTCTGAAAATACTACAATGGAATGCTCAGAGCATGCGTCGTAAGAAACATGAACTGACCATTCTTATTTCAGAAATCCACCCAACAGTCATTGCCATCTCGGAGTCATGGTTGTGGCCTGGTGCCTGTTTCCGGGTGCCAGGGTACTCCTGCCTTCGCGATGACAGGTCTGATGGATATGCAGGATCTGCTTTACTTATAAAGGGTCCTGTTCCTTTCTCCCATATTCCTTTCCTCCCCACTCCTATGGTATCAACATTGTTGGTATCAGATCCTTAGATACCTCCTTTGTGTCCATATACATCCCTCATCCTACTCTCTCACTTATCACTGAATTCCAAAACCTACTATCAACCGTCCCCCTCCCTATGCTGGTGATGGGAGATTTTAATGCACATCATGTCATGTGGGGTTCCAATCGCTCAGACCAAGCAGGTAGATCACTTGTTGATGTATTCCAAGAACTTGACTTATGCGTTATCAACAACGGTGCGCCCACCCACAGAGTCAGACCCGCTCAGGACCCAAGGAGTGCATTGGATATTACACTGGGATCGCCTGCGATAGCCCCATCACTCTCCTGGGAAACACTTCCCTGCACTCATGGGAGCGACCACTTCCCTATAATTATCACAAAACTAGATAGAGGCACCCCAGAATGTAACCCCTCTCCCTCCCTTAAATACAAACTTTCCTCTGCAGATTGGCCAGCCTATTCATCACTAGTAGATAGTAAACTCACCCTAACTCTACCCATAGATACCGATCCCCTACTCTCATACAGTATTCTCATAGATACCCTAATCACATCAGCAGAACAACATATCCCTATAAAGAAACCTGCTAAACGATTTAAGATTTCCACTCCCTGGTGGGACTCTGAATGCACAGCAGCGGTTCAGGAACGCAAGAAAGCTGAAAAGAGGTATAATTCTAACATGACTAGAGAAAACTTCTTAATTTACAAAGAAGTTGCAGCTAAATTCCGTAGAATGGTGTCAAAAAGAAAAAAAAAAAAACAGGTTGGGCTAATTTCTGTGAGAGCTTATCTCCAAAAACACCGGCTTCACTGGTTTGGAAACAAATTAAGAGATTTAGGTGCTCAGTACAGAATGATAACCCTGCTGGAAGTGAACCCCGCAACATGGCTAGAGGATTTTTCTGACAGCATCGCCCCACCATCAGTCCCAACCATAGAGTCCTATCCCTCGCCTCCATGCCCACTTCCTACTACATGTACACTAGACTCCCTTTCTCCTTTTATGAACTTTGCATAGTACTTGACGGACTGACAGACACTGCCCCAGGCATTGACGGAATCCCATACTCATTCATAACCAAATCCCCAGATATCCTTAAAAAAAATCTATTAAATATAATCAACAAATTTTTTGACTTAGGTATCGTTCCAAAACAATGGAAGACTCAGGTTATTATACCCATACAAAAACCTGGTAAAGACCCTTCAATTCCTCAGAGCTATCGGCCAATAGCACTATCGTCTGTTTTAAGGAAAATAACAGAGCACTTGGTAAAAATAGACTGGAGTGGTTTGTGGAAAATCGGAATATTTTGGCTAAAACTCAATATGGCTTCAGAAAAGGAGTAAGCTCGCTAGATAGTTTAAGCATCCTTACGACAGACATCCAGTCTGCACATAAAGAGAAAAAGTACCTTGTGGGTGTCTTTCTAGACATTTCTTCGGCCTATGACTGCGTCCTGCTTACTGTGCTCAGGAGTAAATTAACTCAGCTGAGCATACCAGACAAGCTTGTACGCCTCATATGCAATATGCTTATGGAACGAACAGTTCAGATTAAAGTTGGAAACAACCTACTACCACCTAAAACTGTCTGGAGAGGCCTCCCACAGGGTGCAGTTTGGAGCCCAATCCTTTACAGCCTGTACACCTACGACCTTGACAGATGTGTGGATTCATTCTGCAGTGTACTACAGTATGCGGATGATCTAGCACTCTATTCCTGCGACCAATCCTGTGAGGAAATATCTAGTAAGTTGAATGCTGCCTTGGGTTACTTGACTGATTATCTAGGTGAACAGGGCATGACACTGTCAGCTTCAAAAAGCTCCGTGGTTGTATTTACAAAAAAAAGAAACATACCACAAATCAGTTTATGCATCGGTCAGGAGGTAATTGCACAGAGAGGTCACACTAAGTTCTTGGGAATGGAACTAGACTCGAGGCTAACAGGCATACAACATGTAGAATATATCGTGGGAAAATGTGAAAGAAATATTAACATCCTTAGATCTCTTTCTGGCGCTTGGTGGGGTTCACATCCATATTGCCAAAAATTACTGTATAACGCCATTATCAGAAGCTTTATAGACTATGGTGCGTTTCTGTTCCATGGAAACAAATCTGGTCAAAAAAGACTTTCCAAAATTCAATCCAAGTGCTTGCGGATAATCATAGGAGCAATGAAGTCCTCCCCCATAAATGCTATGCAAGTGGAATGTGGGGAGCCTCCTTTGGTTCTTCGCGCACAATACCTTTCAGACCGTTTTGTCTATAAATTAATTCAAAATTCAAACCACCCGCTCCTCCCACAACTTAATCACCTTTCCCAACTCTATGGTTCCCAATACTCAGAAGATATTCCCTGTTTGGCTTATAGCTACATAAAATTTACTCGTATTCCTTTCCCCATTGTACAATTCCCAATGAACCCTCTGTTCATGACACCATATGAAGCCCTCACATACCAACCTAACATCCTTCTTCATTTTGGAATCAACAAGGATGACACCAGTGCTAGAGAAATGTTCACGGAGCAAATTAATTCCAAATACAGCGGTTGGTTCTATATTTTCACAGATGCCTCCAAATTATCTTTCAATAGCCTTGTAGGATCAGCAGTCTGGATTCCATTCACAAGAATTTGTCTTAGTTTCAAATCACCCCCTCTCACATCCATCTTCACAGGAGAAGCCCTTGCTCTCCTGGAAGCTATAAAATTCGCAAATCTCATAACCTAAATAACTCCATTATTTTCACAGATTCAAAAAGCTGTCTCCAATCCATCCTATCCAATCCCTTTCGCTCTGCTGCTCGCTATCCCCTTATCCTCCAAATTAAACACCTACTGTACGATTGTCATAGTACAGGAGTTAATGTGGTACTCGCTTGGATCCCTAGTCATACTGGAATCCCAGGCAACGAGACTGTCGATGCCTGTGCCAAGGCTGCGAGCCACTCTGGTTGTCTTGACAATTATAAAATCTATGCACATGACTTCTGTCTACTCCCAAAATTCCACCTTGACTCATCCTGGTCCAGACACTGGAAAACTACGCAAAAAACCACAGGCAAATTATATGCTGACATACAACCAGATATACCACCAAAACCCTGGTTCTTTAAGTTCCGTAATGCCAGCAAAACAACTACCTCTGTAATTTGCCGATTGCGCCTTGGTCACGCCTGTACCCCTGTCTTTTTGGCAAAACTTCGGATCAGGGATAATTCGATTTGTGAATGTGGATTTGATGAAGGAGATGTGGACCACATATTCTTTGAATGCCCCAAATTAAACTACTCCCTCTATGATATCCTCCCTCCTAGTATCCCTCGTCCTACCTCTATGAAATGCCTACTATCCCTTACCTTTACCCCTCTAATCAACCTCATTCTCTGTAAATTTGTAAATATAAATAAAATTAAATTATAAAAGGCGTGGCTCACCAAACTAAACATTATCTACCTATCTGTATATTGTAAATAGTATATATAATATAATACTAACTGGGTGTTGGGTATTACATGTGTGGTGTTTGTCTGTTTTAGATAAAACAAATTATTCAGTTCAAACTAGTAAACCGCGGTGTATAAAGCATACTACCGTTTACGAAACTCCCAAGAAACGGACATTGGCAGAATTACGACAAAGTCGTATAGCCCAGAAAACCAAGAACTGAACTGAACTGAAATACAAGAATTATTAACTTCTTGCGTGCCTACATAAGTCCACATTTACTATTTAGAGAATTTAGACACTTAGGTCCACGCTTGACCGCACTTTTTTTTTTTAAATAAGGAGTGACGATACGAGCAGGACATGTGCCTGATAGTAAGCAACATGCCTGCTACATAACAGCACAGTGACACGCAGCTATTGGAGCATAAAGAGTCGAAATCATTACCTTGCACTGCACTGCGCTCATCACCCAGAGATCTAAGATGTTATATCTCTAAGCCCTGTTATTTCTCTGGAAACATTGCCCTTCAAACCGGAACACCGTAATCTTTTCACATTACTGCTTGGCGGTAGAATAACTGGCAAGTACTTCCCCAGGCGGACTCTGCTAGGAGTCCTACCACTACAGAAAAAAACCGACCGAATGATTTGCCTGTTGTTCAGCAATATCACGACCTAGAACATAACGCGTTCACAATGACTTACTTAACTGAAATAGAAAACACATGTTAACTCTATGATTCGATAATTTCTTCGTCTGTCTATCAACCCTAGATTATTGGTACAGGGTACGTACAAGTCTCAAGCAGTGATCCATTAATGACAAAGGGTTTTAACCAGCAACATAAAGCTGATGTTGATGATAATGAATCTCATAGATCATTTATTTTCATAATTCAAACCTTGAAGTTGGCTAACAATCTCTTTGTTGACTTTTTACAACCATGTTTTACATTTGACCTCGCACAAAAATGTCCTTATGAATATGGCCAAGATGTTAAAAACTAGTTAATATTCAGCCACTGTGGTCATTTACCGGTCAGTGGTCACTTTAGATGTCGTCACATTATTAGGTATTGGGAAAACTAGCTTACTTAGTCATGGTCCAGTAGGGTTTGTTTTATAGATGACAAATCAAACATTTAGCAAGTCATTGCAGCCATGTAATAAATGTGCAATTTTTTTTCAATATCAAAGTGCAAAGTTTATTAGATGGAATAAAACTGAACTGAAAACTTTACCCTTTTCATTATAATTAATTTATTGAAAACAGTTGTTACAATGTTTTGCTTGGTTTCAATAATTTATCGGAAGAATATACAATATAATATGCGAGAGGTATACCAGCAAAATCTCTCTATAACCTGCTGAAAGACCTTGGCTTATCCAGGAGTGCAGTAAGTTCTATACTAGAACAAGTATCTAAAGCTGCACTAGTAGGCTCATATCAGATTTGGCTGGGCAGGAGAAAAAACAAGTAGTGAAGGTGAGTGTTGATGTACGTCAGAAAGGGCCCCTAAACCTACGCCCGAGTCACGAGTCTCGGGATCTACTCGAGTTTTCTCTCTCTGCCACACGATGGACCCGGCACCCCCACGGTGAATCCATGGAATGCTAAGAAGATCATCTCACAAGTATTTAATATGTACTCTATTAATATCAAATAGCATTATAGTATTACTGTAATAATAATATTTTATAAATAATTAGGTAATATTATTATGGTTGGTAATTAAGTGAGTATAATGTCAAATTACATAGTCCATTAAATATTCTTAGATATAATACAATCGTCTGATAAGCAAGCATTTAAGTACCGTAATGAAGTTATTAATGGTATTAAGTATTGTAGGAGCTATAATGACCATTTTAGCTATAACTGTGAATATGTGACAAGAAAATAATAATCAATTTACATACCTATTTAGAAGTATCCTCACATTATCCAAAGGATCAATCACAGTTACATTAGGATGGTTTGACAGGTACTGTTCCACATGGCTAATTATGTTTGAAGCCTGAAAGCAAACCATTCCATTATTCACCTAAAAAGATAGGAAAAAAGTAGTTTTGTCTAAATTATTAGGTAAATACATATACCCAAACTCAGTGACAGTTAAAAATTTCTAGTTAAAGTATAATTAAGAAAATATACAATTATTATTCGAAACAGAATAATGAAACACAATCATTCATCAATAATTAGGTAGTACATTCATGTTAACATAATAAGACCACTTAGTCAAAAACTTTACTTAACTATTTTCTAACTAACATATACTAACATTTCCAACAAATGTAATAATTACATCAATAACCAATTAAAAACCACATTATTACCTACTTAGTTTAACACTGTTCAAAAATATTTGCTACATTACTTTATAATGATTGGGGTTTTTATGACATTATTTTCCCAAATCTGTACATTGATGGTGATAAATATGTTATCCTGTTATTTAATTTTTTTATAGTATACTTGGATGTTTGTTGCTCAATCACGTCGTAATGTCGGCACAGATCAGGCTGAAATTTGGAACATATATAGATTATAGTCCGGAAGAACATATAGGCTACTTTTTATTCCAAGAAAATACGCGGGTACGGGGCTGTGTTAGTTTACTCTAAATGACAGAAAAAAGTTTTGTCAACTAATTCACATCCTCAGCAACAGAGTGGTTTACAACTGGAACAGGTTGCCTGAGGATGTTATTTCAGCAAAGTCGTTGAACTCTTTCAAGAACAAACTGGACAAATAGATGGCAAAAGACCATATCATTTAACAGACAATTACCTATAATTTGTTATATCAACACTGAGATATTTTATAGGCATATCAGCGAATGCTGCTTGCATATTACTGAATAAATAAATAAATAATTCAAATTTCATGGTGGTGAATGAATTTACTATGAATTTATACACATTCAATGCCGTGACCCTTGGATCCGCCTTTGCTTGACCACCATCTCACTTGATATCAATTCAGATTCCATTTGGAATCCCACTTATGCTACATTTTTTATCCTTGTTTTATGTAAAAAATCCTTGTTTTACCTAACTTTGCCCAATCAAATCCCAAAGAACCTAAAGAAGAAAATCTAAAGAACAAAACTTACTTTTGGATCACCCTGGTCTGCTGCTGCTATAATGTCTGTGAACTTATGAAGTAAAACGTCAATCTGTCCTTGATCTTCGAGTGGATAATCTAAATTCAACTAAACAAAAGAAAAATAATTAATTTAACAACGTAAATATATCAACTTGTTAATAATTGTTTAGAAAAAATAATTTGTAAGCTGTAATTTAAAAATAAATTACACTAATCCTAATAGGTTTTTTTATTGCAGGGCTAGGCTTTTAACCAAGGTAAAGGCCAGGCATCTTGTCACATATTCATGTAAATTAGAGACTTTCTTTGTACCCATGGCTCATAAACGAATCAAATGAACTTGAAGTAATTTGGTTTAATTTTTAATTTGTCAGTTTGGATTTACTTAGTTTTCTACAAATATATAGTCTACAAATAAAGATTTTTTTTTCAACATAATATAGCATTACACCCACTCTTAATACCAATGAAAATGTTGAACATAAAACAACAAAAAGTACTTTATAAGTTGCCAAATTTAGTAAAAACTGAGCTGTGCATGTTCTTCTGTAACTTTATTATCCTAGGCAATAAACTTAACTGTCGGTTTCATACATACCAAACTTTCTAAGTAATCCATTCTTTTGTTAGTAAATTTGGTTTACTTGCACAAGATACCAATAAAATAAGTTTAAAAAGTCACAAGTCTCGGGATCTACTAGGGTTTTCTCTCTCTGCCACACGATGGACCCGGCACCCGCACAGTGAATCCAGGGAATGCTAAGAATATCATCTCTCTTGACTTTTTGTTTTTCTACTACAGAATTTTTTTCTTTCCGTTTAATGACAACTTTCTATAACATTAAAATATGCACAGTCCCTTGATCATTTTATACAGTTTGCACTGTTTACTGCGTTTTACAGGTGAGAAGGAAAGAAAAAGCCCACATATTTATATAGAGACTGATTTTGATAATAAGTAAAATTAAGAAATATATTAGTTAAATAACTTTAGATTTGATTTGACATAAAATTCGCTATTTACAAAGTATACTCATTACACACAGTTTTTGTAGATATAGAATGTTTTATTGGAAGAAATAAATGGTTCATTTTCAGCATTATCCTTGCATCAAAATCTATTTAGATAATTATTATGAATGATTTTTTTTATTTTTTTTAGGTATAACATTTTCCAAAACTATTTAACTGCTTCTTAGTGGTGTCATGATAAACTGATACACATGGTTTGAATATTGTATGATGATTGAGGTACTACACTATTTACTTTTAATTTATAAACATATCTGAAATAAAAATAAAGTGATACACACCTTTATCAACTTAAATCCGTGCAGAGAACATGTTTTAATCAACTCCTTCCAGTTTAGTTTTTGACTCTTTTTCTCTGACATCCAGATCCCAATCGTTTTGTTTATATTGTTCATTTTGCCGGTCAAAAATAACCAATACAAACAGAGAAAAGCAGGACGCTAAGTTTTATACACTTTTAATTTAATACACGTTTCATTTAAATAATGAATTTTATGTCGCACTTGTGCTGTTTAATTCTAAAAGATGATTTGGATTTGACAATAAGAAAACACAATCACCCGAACGATATTATCGACTGTTTACTTGAATTTGAATCAACTCAATTCCACTTGAATCAGTTGGTAAAATTAATACCTACGAGGCTACGAGAATTCACCGAGAAATTGAATTGAATAGGTCGAGTTCGAGTCTTCGAGTACGTCCAGTGTTTCCACTTTAACAATTTCATTTCCCCAGTTCCCCACGCTTCAATGAGCCGTTTTCCGACGAGACAAAAATAGTTCTAACGTACGCACTAGATGGCGGTAGTGTAGACTCAAAAAGTTTTGTCTCTACCATAGACTCTCAAAAGTGTAATTACTATGAAGCCGCTCCCAATGTTCAGGGAACAAGTGTAAATCTAAATTATTTGTGATAACTAAAAATTTTGGAGGTTTCCCAAACACATCCATAGAATAGATAATATAGATGGAACGGACAGTCCCCACCCCCCGCCAATTTCAAGCTTCCTCACCCCTCAGGCCGTTTCTAGTACGCTAGGAGCCGGTCGACTCCTCTAGGGCCAGGTGGGATAAAAGTACATACACGTGGGGGTCCCAAACGAAGAGCGGCAACATATATGCGCGTCTCTTTCTAACGTTCCATTTTAGAGATAAGTAACCTGTGAAAAATAAAGATTTAATTTATTACGATAAACGATTTTTAGTAACTAATAGTATCGATTTTGAGTCAATGATTCATTTTCATCTTAGTACCATGTTACATTTACAAACCAAAACTAATTTAATACAATTAAACTAGACATTGAAACCATTAGGAACAAAACAAAAGTCTCATTTTAGTTTAATGAATGTATTTAACCCGTAAGTAGTAAGGGTACTTGAAAGGTAATGAAGGACTTCATTTCTTTTCTCGCCCGGAGATTATCAGGGCTAACTGTAATATATTAGAGATGGAAAAAATATTCTAAGTGTAAACAAACGTAGATATGTATTATGCTAAAGAAGAGTATTTAATTTATTCAGATTATTATTATGGTGTAGGAACTAAACGTGTCTAATCCTCAAGAAATTCTTAATAAATATAATGTACATATATACATAAATTAGGTACGCATCACGTTGTTTGTCCGCGATGGGCTCCTAAACTACTCAACCGATTTCAATAAAACTTGCACACCGTGTGCAGTTTAATCTAACTTGAAGCATAGGATAGTTTTAATTCCGATTATTTATCTTTACATGACAATATCCGAGCGAAGCCGGAACAAGAACAAAATGAAACATTTTTATTAACCCCCGACTACCTCAGATTTGTTATCTATACAACATTCTACTAGTTAAGCCCTTTCATTTGATACCCATATTAACTTGTAAAGTTAGAATGTGTAATTTAATCGTCGAGCACAAAGTGCATATTCCCCTGCATGAACATTAACATTTTGAAGTTTTCGTCTGCCAGTAGCTGCAATGCCGAACGATTCTCCGATGCTTAGCTGTTGACCCTGTTGTATTCTTCTTTTAACGGGATTGGGATTACTGCTATTTTTGCTATCATGAAAATTGTCAGAATGAGTTCTCCTATTTATCTTCCCCAAACTTTTTTGCTCATCTATTGCATGTCGCATGACGATCGGACGCGGAGTAGGGGTAAAACAAAAGGTGCTCGATTGAGCAGCCGAGGGCAATATGGTGGCGTTACTCGTTAAGTTACTTAACTTACTTAAGTAATTACCTAGAATATTTAAAAAAAAATGTAGTTAGGTAAATACGAAAAAAAAGTTCACTTTTACGGAGGTTTCATAAAACCATAAAATGATTTTTATATTTCTCATTATTTAGTTACTAAATTAGGAAATTAATAAACAGATCCAGTTTTGAAAGGTGCAGTAATTTCATAGCATTTTTTTGTATAAATGAATAAGATTAATTGGACGTAGTTACACGAAAAGGATCCAATCCACAATACTGTCAAAAATTACTTAAGTGCACCAAACTGATGTTAAATCAGTAAAAAAGACCCACGTGAAAACAGCTGTTTTTCATTGATTATTAACATCGGAACCAATCCACATCTATAGGCACATATATATTTGTTTTCACCTAACACGATCCAACCATCGTGGTTCTTACCCAGTATTAGAAACTAAATCGGTAAAACGAACCAAAGAGTGTGGATCCTTATTGCGTAATTTTAATATTTACATCACCTACACTTTGACAAAAACTCAAAAACGATCCACTCTGCTTGGGACTTTTTGCTGAATGACTTGCATTATAATTAAATAAATAGAACAACCCATAGTGCTTGGATCATTTTCGATAAATACATTTTCATGTTTTACTCTAATAAATCTGTCAGCGAAAATGATCCATAGGTCTTGGTGTTTCCTTACTGATTATAATTTATTCAAAATTAGTAAACAATCATTTAACAAAAACAATCCAAGCCGAGTTGTCATGTATGATTGAATACACGGAAGAGTTATAAAATAATCTTTAGTTTATGTATGTTCATTGTATCCTATTTTTATACGAGTTTAGTGGTATCAACTTTTGACTAAAACTTGAATATAACGCGGTGTTTGGATGTATAATTGAAATAAAATAATTATACAAAATAACAGTTATTTCTTATTTTCTTTTTTCAAATGTCAGCACTGGTCTTTCAGTAATCTTCAAATGACTTGACTTTAGATGCGCATGCTTTGGTCGTGAATCTGTTGAGTTGAGAATAGTTCGCAAAATGAGGAGAAAAAATAGAATTATATATAATATGATAAAATTTAATGATTGTTGAACAATCATTAAATAAAAACAGTGAAGAAGATCTCAAGTCAGGTAAGTTACTCGTTGATTTAACCATATTTATAAATACTTATGGGGTGTAAGGTAGAAAGGCTAAACATCTAGCTTCCCCAAATGTCAACATCTCCTGCACGTGGTACATCCTACTGCCAACTAATGAGGCTCTGACGACCGAACCAATGGCGGTATATCCATTTAAAAGCTAGTCCTAAATTGACCAGGCCAATGACGGGCAGCGGCGTCATCGGTGCAAAGGACTGGCTCCGCAGTCACCAACCAGCTTACCAAGCGTGGTGGTTATGGCAAACACCCCCCATATGATGGTCACAAAAAAGAAACGGCCCCTAGTCCCCGGCGGCTCCGCTCTTCTAGGCGCTGGCAGCAGCCTTGGTTCCGGCGGAGCATGGGGTGCAAAGAATCCCCGGCAGACGCCCCGCCACCAAACCCAACGACTCGACCTGGCAACGTTTATCGCACGGACGCTGAGGGTTGACGAAAAAATTGTGGAGCTGAAAGAAGAAGTGGACAAGTTGTGCTGGGATATCATAGAGTTATCCGAAGTCCGTAGACAGGGCGAAGACAGGATAACCCTCGAATCTGGCAACTTGTTCTGCTACCAGGAAGGAGATCAACAATCCCTAGGGGGTGTCGGGTTTATCGTCCGCAAGTCTCTCGTCAACAACGTGATAATGATCGAGAGTGTATCGAACAGGGTTGTATACCTTGTACTTAAAATTAGCGACCGGTATTCATTAAAGGTCATACAAGTATACGCACCGACCTCGACACACCGACGAAGAGGTTAAGAACATGTATGAGGACATCTCTAAAGCCTTGCATGTCTCGCCAACACATTTCACAGTTATGATGGGAGACTTCGACGCGAAACTGGGCAAACGTAGCGGTGATGAGTTGAGAGTGGGGAAATTCGGATATGGGCAGCGGAACCCAAGAGGGCAACGTCTAGTGGATTTTTTTGGAAAGGGAGAGCCTCTTTATGATGAACTCTTTTTTCAAGAAACAGCTACAAAGAAAATGGACCTGGGTTAGCCCAGACGGTTCCACAAAAAATGAGATCAACTTCATTATGACGACTAAACGGCAAATATTCAGCGATGTCTCTGTGATCAGCAGGGTCAAGACCGGCAGCGATCACCGTATTGTAAGAGGCACGCTGAATCTAAACATTAAGTTCGAAATATCACGTCTAATGAAGTCCACACTCCGACTTTTCCAAATTATGCTCAGATCGAAGATCCTGATAACTTTCAACTCGAACTTCAAAATCTTGGAATCCTTAGATGAGTGCGTAACGGCGGACGAAATAAACGACAGGCTAGTGGAAACTGTTCATGCTGTTGGCAGAAAGTTCTATAAGAGCCGACGCCAAAATAAAACTCTCTGATCAAACTCTAAATCTCATGGCGGTCAAGCGAGATATGCGGTTGCAGTCTTCGGTCGACATGACGGTATGCAGACGGCTCAATAGACAGATCTCTACTTGTGCGCGACGCGACATACGCTGCTTCAATACTTCGAGTAGTTACTGAAGAAGCGATCAAGCAGAACAAAGGCTCAAAAGTGTTCGCAGGAAATCTGTCTCTTGGGCAAAGTCAGTTGACCAAACTGAAGACCGCTACTGGTAACGTCGTCTAGTCGAAGCCCGAGATTTTGGAGGAGATTGAGAGGTTCTATGAACAGTTATACACCTCTAGGCAAGCACAAGCTGTCTTTAGCATGGCAAAAGACCCCAGAGCCAAGCTGACACGATACTATACCGAAGATATAGATGGCTACGATGTTGATGGAGAACTTCATCTTTTTGAATGTTGTGTAGAAATGTTTATGCTTAAAAGGTTGATTGAAGTTCTATAAATAAGATAATGTTGTTTTATTTATGAAATTAGGTATTTATTAAAGAATTTATCACATGGATCGTTTTAATGAAATAAGTCTTGAGCATGCACAATATAAACTGTTAATTAACGAGAAGGATCCAACCGCATATATTTACAAATATCTAATTAAATACAATATTGTGTATAATTGTACTATAAACAATGAATAATAACAATAATATTCCACGTTAACAACATACTCACATTTTATTTTAAAATGAATATCTATGAAGAAATATGTTATGAACTTCAAATGTCAATATCTCGAAAATGACTTTGTGTGGATTGGATCCTTTTCATGTAACTACGTCCAATTATTCTTTCTGAATTCACTATAAGTATATACTTCTGAATAATCCTGTATTATAATATAATAACATTAATTTAATGTAAAAAAATGTCAGTTATTATATACAACTGGAACTGGAACTGCCGATAGAAGTGAAAACTTATAACTCAGAATTTAATAGGTAGCTTACTCTGGAAACTACGCGGGTGAAACCGGAAAGCGTGGCGATGAGCATGTTCACGCATTTCTAGAGGGCCAAGCGAAAATGCTGACGCATTTCTAAACGGGCAATGGCCAAAGCCTGGATAGACAAAGGTTAAGTACAATATAACTTCAGTCCCGAGTGTACTCGAAGATTTCTTATCATTCTTGAGCGTGACTTAAGAATTAAATTCACAGCCCACATAAAATCTGTCCGTAGCGTGCCAAATGAAGTTTCCGCTTAAAAAAAGTTGAATACATTTTTCTACGAACATTATTCTTTTTTCTATTTGTTGTGATTTAGCAATGTGCAAACATTACTGAGTGCCGGTTTGAAGGGCAATGTTTCCAGAGAAATTACAGAGCTTAATAACATCTTACATAACTGGGTGACAAGCGCAGTGCAGTGCTAGGTAATTATTAGGACTCTTCATATTCCAGTAGCTGCGTGTCACTGTGCTGTTATGCGGCAGGCATGTTGCTTACTATCAGGCAGATGTCCTGCTCGTCTCGTCACCCTTTATTTAAAAAAAACTATAGGTATATATTTTTCAGTAAGAGTATTTACATTGTACATTCTCTGTTTTTTTATTTAGGACTAGGGATAAATATTTTTAGGAATGAGCCGTTTTCCGACGAGACAAAAATAGTTCCAAAGTACGCACTAGATGGCGGTGTAAAATTTCAAAAAGATTTGTCTGGACCATAGACTCTCAAAAGTGTAATTACTGTGAATGTCCCAATGTTCAGGGAAAAAGTGTAAATCTAAATTATTTTCGATATCTAAAACTGTTGGAGGTTTCCCGAACACATCACTTATTTTAGATAAATTATAATTTTCTTCTCAGCTCAGCTGATGTGTTTGGTTTGTTTACCTTCTATAAACCCTAAATACTCGAAGAAAAAATTTCATTATAAATCAAATTTTCTTCTTTTTTAGTGTTAAAATATTGGGAATAAAAACAGTCAATTAAATTGATAATGGAATAAAAAATCGTTACTGATAACATTTTTGATTTTCAATAAAAATCTTTAAAACTCGCGATGCAGAGACACAAACTAAGCACAAGTAAAAGGAAGATTCAAAAATATAAATAGCAACACTGATACGAAAATATTTATCTGTGGCTGAACGACTAGTATCTATTCTCTCTACTTAGTCTGTGGTATCTATCTAGTGTTTTGTGGTATCTATGGCCAAGAATAAATAAAAAATTAAAAACCACGAGTATACAGAACAGCTCCTTAAGTTTTAGTAAACTATGCGAATTAGCTCATCGATTATCTGGTTCCGTGACCGTTATTTTTTGGCGATCCACTATTGTTCAGTAATGCCGCATGGTCAACTGACTAGTTTGCTCTTACCCGAATTGTATGTTACGTATTCAACGATTTTAATATATTTCGAATTTTTGTAGTGAACTTTTCTTTAGCAGCGTTGTGATTTGAAAATCATTGAAACGAAAAAACGACAGTAAAAAGAAAGTTAAGCATTTCTAAAGTATCATTTCTACCACGTATTTTTTTCTAGATACAGATTTCCTAGACATTTTCAAGAGATTAAAACGAAGAAATGATAGATGGCGCTTATATAACGTCTAACATTACTTAACACTTCTATCCAAATCTAAGGTTTTGACAATATCCGTATATTGAGATCAATGAAATTTTTAAATCAGACAATTTATAGTTCTCTTGAATTTTAATGCATGTACACAAAGCGGTTCACTAATGTTTCACAAACATTTTTTGACAAAACATCACTTTAAAACCAACTAATCGTATCATTAGTTGGTTTTAAAGTGATGTTTTGCGCATTTACCGTCATGTCGACCGAAGACTGCAACCGCATATCTCGCTTGACCGCCATGAGATTTAGAGTTTGATCAGAGAGTTTTATTTTGGCGTCGGCTCTTATAGAACTTTCTGCCAACAGCATGAACAGTTTCCACTAGCCTGTCGTTTATTTCGTCCGCCGTTACGCACTCATCTAAGGATTCCAAGATTTTGAAGTTCGAGTTGAAAGTTATCAGGATCTTCGATCTGAGCATAATTTGGAAAAGTCGGAGTGTGGACTTCATTAGACGTGATCTTTCGAACTTAATGTTTAGATTCAGCGTGCCTCTTACAATACGGTGATCGCTGCCGGTCTTGACCCTGCTGATCACAGAGACATCGCTGAATATTTGCCGTTTAGTCGTCATAATGAAGTTGATCTCATTTTTTATGGAACCGTCTGGGCTAACCCAGGTCCATTTTCTTTGTAGCTGTTTCTTGAAAAAAGAGTTCATCATAAAGAGGCTCTCCCTTTCCAAAAAAATCCACTAGACGTTGCCCTCTTAGGTTCCGCTGCCCATATCCGAATTTCCCCACTCTCAACTCATCACCGCTACGTTTGCCCAGTTTCGCGTCGAAGTCTCCCATCATAACTGTGAAATGTGTTGGCGAGACATGCAAGGCTTTAGAGATGTCCTCATACATGTTCTTAACCTCTTCGTCGGTGTGTCGAGGTCGGTGCGTATACTTGTATGACCTTTAATGAATACCGGTCGCTAATTTTAAGTACAAGGTATACAACCCTGTTCGATACACTCTCGATCATTATCACGTTGTTGACGAGAGACTTGCGGACGATAAACCCGACACCCCCTAGGGATTGTTGATCTCCTTCCTGGTAGCAGAACAAGTTGCCAGATTCGAGGGTTATCCTGTCTTCGCCCTGTCTACGGACTTCGGATAACTCTATGATATCCCAGCACAACTCGCGCGGTCCACTACGCGCTCCACTACGGAGGTCGCCGGCTCGCTTCGCTCGCCACCTCCCCCCCCTTCGCTACGCTTGACCTCGCATGGCTCGCTCCACTCAGGACCTCCCTTGAGCTTCTGGCTCCCGCATTTTTTATATACACTCTAGGGGTAGTAGCGACAAGACTAGGTGAAGTCGGGGTGCTCTGAGTCGGATCTGGGTCCTAAGTTACCTAACCGGTCCGATGAATTAAACAACTTTTTTTATGTATTTTATTTTCAGAAAAATCCAGAGCAGTGGCATGGCCAAAAAAATTTGAACAAATTTGAATAAAATAATTCAAATAAATTGCATCTCAAATGACAAATTATTTTAATTTTTGTTAAATGAAATGTTTTTATGTTTAAGTTGTTAAGTAATTAAAATATAATTTGAAATGTTTGTCAAACAACACTCTGTAAAATAAAAATGTGTCAAGTGTTGGTTTTGTTTTTAAACATTTGTTAGTTAACTAAAATATTAAACGAATCAATTGTCAAATAATACGTTATGTAATGAAAGTTTGTCAAATAAATATTTTGAGATGTAACCAATTTGTGAAATGTTTTTTTGTATAATAATCATTTGACGACCCGTGAGTTTGTCGAACGTTGGTTATCAGGTGTAGATTTGTGAAAAAAGGTTTTTCAAAAGAACGGATACCACACAAAGCGTTTCCGATTTTGCAGATGTTCATGAGCAACAGCAACCAACAACACAACAACAATAGCAAATAACAACAATCGTAGACATCTACAGTCAGGTAGCAAAAGCATAAGCAGCCCACTAATTGTACCCACTGCTGGGACTCAGGGCCTTATTTTGCAAAGAGAGTCAAGACCATAATCCACCACGCTGGCGCAGTGTACCAATCCACACTGATGACACAGTCCTGACCTCGAAGAATATTATTAAAGAAATAGTTAAATATTGGAGCGCAGTATGAATTAAAAAATTGCAATATTGTCTTCTACATTAAAAAAAGACCGAACGAACGAAAGATGGGAGCGAACAAGTTCGACACAGGTATGCGAGCTAAGTTCAGCGTTCCCAGTGGACCTCACTATGTGGCTCAGTGGCTTTTGACATTGACATCGCAATCTAAAACTTACAAGCGCCTTCTATCCTCCTTTTTTGGAACCATTTTTTTATCTCGTCGGAAAACGGCTCATTGGTAGCATTGGATGGCCGTTCCCCCTGCCCTGATCCCAAACTATCCATGACCAAAATTAATTTAAAAAAAAGAATCGATTGACACATTGATTTTCATTGACAGATGACAGCTTGACATATTGCCGCGCGTGTTGTTTTACATTCGCTTTGCCGCAAAGCGAATGTAGTGTAGCAAAACGCGCAAAGCCTTTGCGCGTGTTGGCCTGTTGGCACGTTGGCAGTGAGAGGCAGTGTTGTGTTATTGTGTTGGCTTGTTGGCGTGTTCGTGTTTGCCAAACCTAAATGTGTTTGCTTTTAGATGGGATATGGGGTTATAATTTTGTTTACATTTATGCGAAAGTTTATTTTATGATTAATGATTACTATTGTATTCCTTGCTGAGTACTTACGAACATTTTAGACGTCACTGAAAATTTTTTGACCTTTTTGATATTCAGTGATTCGCACTTCCACATTGGAGCAAAAGTAAAATGTCCGAGTCTGATGATGGTTTCGTTAACTCAAAATATGAGATTTTACAATTATTCTTGACTTTAAATGACGCGGACTTAGATTCAATTGAACAGTGGATATGTAGTCAGGCTTATAAGAAAGGTATGTTGGTGTTCACACTTATACTAGATATCTATCGTTTTTGAAGTGAAAACTTATAAATTGGCTCACAGATTTTTTCGTAGGCTGTGATGATTTGTATGAATGAGGCTGATTGTCACGCTCGGAAATGAAAGGCTCGATCGGGAAATCGGGACCACCGAGCGAGAAAATTCAAAATAACTTTAATTTCTGACATGTATCAAAAAGTTGGACATAGTCTCGCTAAAACAAAAACTGTGTCCATCGAGTCGGCCACATAATATCCACGTGTGCGCTGGCACAAACAGGCTGACACGCACACTTCAAATGCACACATGCTAATGTGGTGACACAGTTTATGTTTTAGCGAGACTACATCTAACTTTTTGTACGTCCATGTATTTCCTACTTGTTTCTCATAATTTATCATACTAATACGATCCACAATAACTCTACATATTATTTACTATTACCATATCAATTACAATTGGCGATTAAGTTTTCAGTTCTGCTGTGTGTACTAAGCACACATTTTTTTCTTTCCATTCATGCTAATCTGAATTAAAACAGTATGGTAAAACTAGCACATTCAGGAAAAGAAACTATGCAAAAATTCCCTTCACATTTTTATTGTTATCCATTTAATTTTTCTATTTTAATTTTTCAATTTGCGCAGATGTGTGATTTCACTTCTGCCATGGAATCTTAAGCTCACACATATTTTTTTTTCAGATTTAGCAAAAATGAAAACATTTCAAAGTACAGAAACAAAATTAATTAAAATTGGGAATACTATTAAAACCCTAATACCACTAGAAGCAGAGATGCCATCAGAAAATATCGTTCCTCCAACAATTGGCAGCTCTGCTGATTGCACTGAAGCAAATACATGCCATGTCGATGAGTTTTTATATGATGAGGATGAGGTTGAAAAATTGGTGAAAAAGGGGAAAATCAAAAGGAATTATTGTTTGGATTGCAATTCTAGAAATGTTGAAGTGAGTAATTTATCACATTTAAAGTCTTAATATCTACTTGTGTTTTGCTCCTCAATGACTGTGGTCATGAAAAGCCATTTAACCTTTTGACTGCCAGGACAAAATTGCATATCTGTGCCCTGTACTCCAAGTGTATGTACTATGCATGCCATGGCGCAAAATTAAAAAAAAACTCAGCACCCATGGTTTTCAGTGACTAGTGGTGTACACTCACATGTTGCTGGGATTATTTGTTTTTTTTAGTCAGTACCACATTTGTTTGTGATGTTGAGTCGGAGATATCTTGACCATCATCCCCGAGCAAAAGAGTATGCATAAATGTGTTTCCTCAAGTGACAATGTACTGAATCAGCAGGCAGTGGGTGGAGATGTAAAGCTGAGGATAGGGTTGAGTGGCCAGCCAAAGGAGAGGCCTATGTCTAGCAGTGTACTAATAGGCTTATGATGATCCTTGTCAAACCATTTCTGTTTAAAAGCGGAAGTTATTCATTATTAACGGCCCATTCCGACTTTGTATAATTATAATAATCTCTGCATCAATTATGACAAAAATCATTGAGAGTCATTAATCTTAAATTGTTAATTGTGCTGTCTTTAAAAAAAATATATCA
Source organism: Ectropis grisescens (assembly GCA_017562165.1). Classification (NCBI taxonomy): domain Eukaryota; kingdom Metazoa; phylum Arthropoda; class Insecta; order Lepidoptera; family Geometridae; genus Ectropis; species Ectropis grisescens. The sequence goes on from CM029784.1 coordinate 15,843,456, forward strand.
TGTAATTCTTCTTATTTCAGCCACTCATCTTCACATCACATTCAATGTCCAGACCAGCTCTTCAGTATATCTTCAAGGTTCTATTACCTGAAGATCTAGAAGACAAACAGGTTCTTGATGTAGGATCTAGAATAGGAGCAGTACTTTATGGGGTAATTATCAATTTATTCTGTTATTGTAGGCTGTAACATAAGTTGAATCCTAACCATAGTCTTTTGCACTAGCAAGCATAAACGGCTCACTTTATATTTCCACTACTGGGATGATATATGTCCTCGAAAGATGTATTTCTTGAACATGCCGGTTTCCTCATGATGTTTACCTTTACCGTTATGACCTGAGGTCTGGTGGAATTCAAACCTCAACCAGACTAAGTTTGATGTTCTTGCCACTGGTGCTTTTTGGCACTATGGCTTTTTAGGTTTATCACTATGTGGCTTATGCACAAATCCTGAAATTAAACCATTTTGCCTTTTGCTTCTATTTGCCAAGCTAAGCAAAGCTTGTACTATGGAAAAGAGAGGATTTGATTCAGACATAATTTTCAATACATTAAATCTTATAAAACTAAAAAATTACAGGCATACTACTACTCAAATGCTTCAACCATCATTGGGGTAGAAATGAACAAGGAATGCTGCAACCTACAAGAAAGAATCATCAATCAATATTCAATTGACAACAATAGAGTCAAAGTTATTCATTCTGATGTTCTTGAAAGAAGTGATATTGTCGCTAATTCTGACATCATTATCATTAATATTCTAGACTTCTTTGTTGATCCCGAAAAACAAAAACAGATGTGGTATTTTATCAAAAAATATCTCAGGAAAGGAAGCTATCTAATATGTAATAGGAGTATGGAAGATACTCTAGAAATGTTGGAACTAGCAGAAGAATTTATGAATTGGTTAAGGATTTGTAAGCCACATCAAATGGATAATGAAATATTTTTTAATGTGGAAGATTATAATGAAATTTATTTGTATACAGTAAACTGATTGTGACTGCAAAATTCCAAATATTTGTTTTTATTCTTAGGTAATATTCAAAAAATGTATTTGTATTTTGTATGAGAACTTAATATGTTTATGGACACGGAAAATAATATAAGTATAAGTGAAGTGTGAGTTTACTAGCTCCAGTGGATGAAACATCCACAGGTTTTTTATTGGGTAGCCTGCCTATTTGTCATATCCATCATGTCTTCCCTGGAGCTAGTGGAATTTTTGGAGTAAAACTTATTTTGGCGTTTGTTTGAATATACGGGTAACTCACGTGATGTACAGTCAGTCACTGAGTGAGTGAGGTGAATGCCAAACGAGGAGCGGTCGCGCGCGTGCTATCTCCTTGAAAAAGGCCGCCGGACGCGGCCGAAACTTAAGTCGGACTAGACTGACTGTATATCACGTGAGTTACCCGTATATACATTTAAAATGTGTTCATTTCATTCATTTAAAATCATGTAAAATACGCATTTCTAGATGAGGTCACTCAGTCGACAGTCGTCACTTACACCCTTCCTTTTCCATGTCAATTTCTATTGTCTTTTATAAACTTATATTCAAAAATGCTGCCCAAAGTAACTTTTCCGCGCGAATGAAGTCGCGGGCGCAACTAGCTAGCGATATATTATCTGTAGCTGTACAAGTGACGTATTGTGCTACATTAGTGCAGTTTGATACAAAGCAAAGTTTTACACATTTTTCTTGTCAGTCCCTATTTTTTGCCGACTTCCAAAAATAGGAGGAGGTTATTAATTCGAACCCTATGTTTTTTTTATGTATGTTACCTGATTTCTCGAGAACCTCTGAACCGATTTTAAAATTTCTTTTTGTGTTCGGATGGGTATGCTTCCCGAATGGTCCCATATAAATCTTATCGAAATCGGTCAATTGGTTTTTGAAATATGAACCAAAAACTAAAATTTGCGTACAATTTTCTGGATGACGTAATTGTAGATTTCACAAAAGTTCGACCCTGTCAATACAAAATAGTGTAAATGCTTTAAGCCCTCTCACGAAACGACAGAACTCAACTTTAGGTAAAATCCTGCAACATTGTCAGCGTGCGTCCGTTCGATTCAGCTCGAGCGTTTAGGCGGACAGAACGATCTTGAGCCGTAACGTGTACTAAAAACTTTGATGAGATTTTCTGACGTGACAACGTCTACTAAATCGATGAACGCTGGCTGCGTGCACGAAAATTGATGACTTATTGTCCCGTTACGTTACGATAAATTATTATTGCATTTCAAAAATCTGATTACTAGTATAATTTCATTTTTATTTAAAGGTTAATTTTTGGGCATTGGTTCTTAACTATGTTTGGTTAATATCGATTCAAGATGGCCGCCTCCACAAAATGGTGGACTAAATATTTCTTCATAATCTACCTCAATATGGGTATCAAATGAAAGAGCTTGACTAGTGAAATACTATGCACTATGACAAATTTCAAATCCAAGATGGCTGCCACCACAAAATGGCGAAATACATTTAATTTTTCACTACTCCCTCATTATCGGTATGAAATGAAAGTACTTGACGAGTAAAATACTATGCACAATGACAAATTTCAAATCCAAGATGGCCGCCACCACAAAATGGCGAAATACATTTCTTTTTTCCATACTTCCTCAATATGGGTATAAAATAAAAAGACTTGACGAGTAAAATACTATGCACAATGACAAATTTCAAATCCAAGATGGCCGCCACCACAAAATGGTGAGATATATTTCTTTTTTCACTACTTCCTCAATATGGGTATCAAATAAAAGGGCTTGACTAGTAGAACACTATGCACTATGACAAATTTCAAATCCAAGATAGCCGCCACCACAAAATGGCGATTGTCATTATTTTTTAATACTACCTCAATATGGGTAACAAATGAAAGGGCTTGACTAGTAGAATACTATGCACTGTCACAAATTTCAAGTCCATGATGGCCGGCACCACAAAATTGCGAATGTCATTATTTTTTACTACAACCTCAATATGGGTAACAAATGAAAGGGCTTGACTAGTAGAATACTATGCACTATGACAAATTTCTAATCCAAGATGGCCGCCACCACAAAATTGCGAATGTCATTATTTTTTACTACTTCCTCAATATGGGTATCAAATAAAAAGACTTGACGAGTAAAATACTATGCACAATGACAAATTTCAAATCCAAGATGGCCGCCACCACAAAATGGCGAAATACATTTCTTTTTTCCATACTTCCTCAATATGGGTATAAAATAAAAAGACTTGACGAGTAAAATACTATGCACAATGACAAATTTCAAATCCAAGATAGCCGCCACCACAAAATGGTGAGATATATTTCTTTTTTCACTACTTCCTCAATATGGGTATCAAATAAAAGGGCTTGACTAGTAGAACACTATGCACTATGACAAATTTCAAATCCAAGATAGCCGCCACCACAAAATGGCGATTGTCATTATTTTTTAATACTACCTCAATATGGGTAACAAATGAAAGGGCTTGACTAGTAGAATACTATGCACTGTCACAAATTTCAAGTCCATGATGGCCGGCACCACAAAATTGCGAATGTCATTATTTTTACTACAACCTCAATATGGGTAACAAATGAAAGGGCTTGACTAGTAGAATACTATGCACTATGACAAATTTCTAATCCAAGATGGCCGCCACCACAAAATTGCGAATGTCATTATTTTTTACTACTTCCTCAATATGGGTATCAAATAAAAAGACTTGACGAGTAAAATACTATGCACAATGACAAATTTCAAATCCAAGATGGCCGCCACCACAAAATGGTGAGATACATTTCTTTTTCACTACTTCCTCAATATGGGTATCAAATAAAAGGGCTTGACTAGTAGAACACTACGCACTATGACAAATTTCAAATCCAAGATAGCCGCCACCACAAAATGGTGATTGTCATTATTTTTTAATACTACCTCAATATGGGTAACAAATGAAAGGGCTTGACTAGTAGAATACTATGCACTGTCACAAATTTCAAATCAAAGATGGCCGGCACCACAAAATTGCGAATGTCATTATTTTTTACTACAACCTCAATATGGGGAACAAATGAAAGGGCTTGACTAGTAGAATACTATGCATTGGATAAGAAATTCGTCATAGTGCATAGTATTCTACTAGTCAAGCCCTTTCATTTGTTACCCATATTGAGGTAGTAGTAAAAAATAATGACATTCGCAATTTTGTGGTGGCGGCCATCTTGATTTGAAATTTGTGACAGTGCATAGTATTCTACTAGTCAAGCCCTTTCATTTGTTACTCATATTGAGGTGGTAGTAAAAAATAATGACAATCACCATTTTGTGGTGGCGGCTATCTTGGATTTGAAATTTGTGACAGTGCATAGTATTCTACTAGTCAAGCCCTTTCATTTGTCACCCATATTGAGGTGGTAGAAAAAAATAATGACATTCGCCATTTTGTGGTGGCGGCCATCTTGGATTTAAAATTTGTGACAGTGCATAGTATTCTACTAGTCAAGCCTTTTCATTTGTTACCCATATTGAGGTGGTAGAAAAAAATAATGACATTCGCAATTTTGTGGTGGCGGCCATCTTGGATTTGAAATTTGTCACAGTGCATAGTATTCTACTAGTCAAGCCCTTTCATTTGTTACCCATATTGAGGTGGTAGAAAAAAATAATGACATTCGCCATTTTGCGGTGGCGGCCATTTTGGATTTGAAATTTGTCATAGTGTATAGTATTCTACTAGTCAAGCCCTTTCATTTGTTACCCATATTGAGGTGGTAGTAAAAAATAATGACAGTCGCAATTTTTTGGTGGCGGCCATCTTGGATTTGAAATATGTCATAGTGCATAGTCGAGCCCTTTAAATTGATACCTATATTGAGGTAGTAGTAAAAATTTATGATGATTAATTAATATTGGAAGTTCGTTGCTCAAACACGTCGGAACGGTCATTGGTCATGGCCATTGCTCATGGTCATTGGTCATGGTCATTGGTCATATCCGTTCCTCATGGTCATTGTAATTGATCATGGTCATGGTCATTGGTCATGGTATAGAGGTAGTAGTGAAAAATAATGACATTCGCAATTTCGTGGTGGCGGCCATCTTGGATTTGAAATTTGTGACAGTGCATAGTATTCTACTAGTCAAGCCCTTTCATTTGTCACCCATATTGAGGTTGTAGAAAAAAATAATGACATTCGCCATTTTGTGGTGGCGGCCATCTTGGATTTGAAATTTGTGACAGCGCATAGTATTCTACTAGTCAAGCCCTTTCATTTGTTACCCATATTGAGGTAGTAGTAAAAAATAATGACATTCGCAATTTTGTGGTGGCGGCCATCTTGGATTTGAAATTCGTCATAGTGCATAGTATTCTACTAGTCAAGCCCTTTCATTTGTTACCCATATTGAGGTAGTAGTAAAAAATAATGACATTCGCTATTTTGTGGTGGCGGCCATCTTGGATTTCAAATTTATTATAGTGCGTAGTATTCTACTGGTCAAGCCCTTTAAATTGATACCTATATTCAGGTAGTAAAAAAAATGTATGATGATTAATTGATATTGGAAGTTCGTTGCTCAAACACGTCGGAACGGTCATTGGTCATGGCCATTGCTCATGGTCATTGGTCGTGGCCGTTCCTCATGGTCATTGTAATTGGTCATGGTCATAGTCATGGTCATTGGTCATGGTATTGTGGTAGTAGTGAAAAATAATGACATTCGCCATTTTGTGGTGACGGCCATCTTGGATTTGAAATTTGTGACAGTGCATAGTATTCTACTATTCAAGTCCTTTCATTTGTTACCCATATTGAGGTAGTAGTAAAAAATAATGACATTCGCCATTTAGTGGTGGCGGCTATCTTGGATTTGAAATTTGTCATAGTGCATAGTATTTTATTAGTCAAGTCCTTTCATTTGATACCCATGTTGAGGTAGATGAATGAAAATGAAGAAATATTTATTTCACCATTCTAGTAGTAAAAAATAATGACATTCGCCATTTTGCGGTGGCGGCCATTTTGGATTTGAAATTTGTCATAGCGCGTAGTATTCTACTAGGGAAGGCCTTTCATTTGATATCCATATTGAGGTAGTAGTGAAAAAATTGGTAATGTCATTCGCCATTTTATGGTGGCGGCCATCTTGGATTTGAAATGTATCATAGTGCACAGTATTCTACTAGTCATGCCCTTTCATTTGATACCCATATTGAGGTTGATGTATGAAAATGAAGAAATATTTATTTCACCATTTTGTAGAGGCGGCCATCTTTAATCAATATTATCCCAACAAAGCTAAGATCCACCGCATGAAAATTAACCTTCAGTTAAAACTATAAATTCTTGAAATTATACTAGTAAACAGAGTTTGGAAATGCAAGAATAATTTACCGTAATGCAACGGGACAACGAGCGTAACGGGACAATGGGCTTAACGAGACTATGAGTCATCCCATTTTCGTGCATGCGGCCAGAGTTCATCGACATATTAGACGTTGTCACGTCAAAAAAAAAATTGACAGATTCTGCTTCTTCAAGAAGTAAACAAGATCAAATGTGATGGTTCGATCCGAAAAATCAGAATGAAACGTTATAAAACGCCAAACGACTTAAAATTTTGTGGTCGCACTATAATTATTCTAGTTTATGTCATAAACGCGCGAAATATTACGTAACCGACTCCCACGCTAACTGACGCAGGTCCTCCCCCGACGGCCGCTCGCGGCATACTAAATTGCGCAGCGTAATTTATTGTAATTTCGACTGCTGGTAATTTATATTTTTTGAAAATTTGACAACTATGATTTGAAAAGTAACTATAGAATTGGATTCTACAAAGAACAAAGTATTATCGTGTCTAATTTTTATTTTGGAATTATTGTGTATTTTACACAGAGACTACGCTAAAATTGCAATATAAAACTTAAAATTGGCTCATGATTTTGTTTTTTTTACTAATAAATGGGACCAAAATTCAGATATATGTAACATGTCTCAATTAATAAATTATGTGTATGATGTTCCCCATATTTTTTTAAGTATAAATTTTGAGTATCACTTGGAGATTTAAAAGTCTGAAACTGACACGGCGGCGACTTTTCGACGAAATGGTCATGGGAGATCGTTCCCTACGACCAAAGGAATTATTATTAGGAAAATTGAAACAAGGAAACGTCAACAAGAAAGATCGTCCTATTTTTTGAACGTAGTTATCTTTTTCTAGATAATACTAAAGATGGAAAATTCGTAATACAAACTTTTTGAATTTCGTGCGACTACGTGAGCCCTCTCTTAATGAAAACTTGTTTTAAGCCCCGACCAAAAAAAGGGTGTTAAAAGTGACGTCGATGTCTGTGTGTCTGTCTGTGTGTCTGTCTATCCGCTGTGGCACCGTAGTAGAGCTCAAACGGATGAGCCGATTTCAATGTGTTTTTTTTTATTTCAAGGTTAATATCCTAGCGGATGTTATTAGCTATGTCTGGTTAATGTCGATTCAAGATGGCCGCCTCCACAAAATGGCGGACAAAATATTTCTTCACAACCTACCTCAATATGGGTATCAAATGAAAGGGCTTGACTAGTAGAATACTATACACTGTGACAAATTTCAAATCCAAGATGGCCGCTACCACAAAATGCCGAAATACATTTCTTTTTTCACAACTCCCTATGGGTATCAAATGATAGGGCTCGACTAGTAGAATGTTATACAGATAACAAATCCAAGGTTAGGGGTAAATCAAAATTTTTAATATTGTTCTTGTAGGTACACTAAAAAGGGTAAAATAAAATATTTTCGTACAAAAAATTAAACCGACTTCAAAACCACAAATAGACACTTAAAAGCGAAAAATAAACTAAAATCATTATTATAAGCGCTACTCACTCATCTATTTGAAGTCGGTGCCAGTCAGGTCAAAAAGTTAGTAGATTGATGCTATGTAGGCACAGGTAAGTAGTATCTATCCACTACCTGTTAGATTTGGCTGGCACCGACTTCAAATAGATGAGTGAGTAGCGCTTATAATAATGATTTTAGTTTATTTTTCGCTTTTGAGTGTCTATTTGTGGTTTTGAAGTCGGTTTAATTTTTTGTACGAAAATATTTTATATATTAACGCTTCAACCATGGATGGACGTATAAAAAAGTCGGACGTAGTCTCGCTAAAACAAAAACTGTTTCACTAGAGTCGGTCACATTTGTAAGTGTGCGTTATCAGGTTGTCACTGATAGCTGACACGCACACATATACACAAGTAGCGCGTGTAGTGCCCCACTGATTTGTGCGTGTCAGCCTGTATGTGACAGCGCACACGTGCATATTATGTGGCCGACTCGATGGACACAGTTTTTGTTTTAGCGAGCCTACGTCCGACTTTTTTTACGTCCATGGCTTCAACGATACGCAGTAATAATACCTCAGACTTACGCGATAGGTGGGACCAAGCGATAGTCGTGTAAGACGAATTCGCGTATGGCGGGGTCCATTTTTTTTGTTTTTAGACGACTTAACAAAAGATACATCGATGTACATTGCACACGTAAAACAATTTCGTGATTAAACTGACCTTGTCGTAAACCGAACACTGACCGTGCGGAGTGGGCAAATGAAGAACCGCGTATCTCCAAATTCGCATAAACCGGGGTAGTGTAGGTAGTAGTGTACGTATTACTGTACCTATCTTGTACATGGCCTAGAAAGACGCGTTACTGATATAATTATTATTGTACTGAAGATTATAATTCGAAATGTAGAGGTGGATAGATATGTATAGGGTAAGACAGATTTGGTGGTATGGAATTCTTAGTAATGAGGACTATGATGTGAATCTTACGTTTGTGTTCAGTAAAAACTATGTATTCGCGGGGTAAATGTTCCGTCAATAGTTATACAGCGAATACAGAAACCGTGAATATGGAATGGTTATATAGAAAGGGGAAAGGATTAAAGAAAGGGCATATTACCCACATTCTTAATGGAAAAAAATACAGTGAAGTTTTTGAATGGAACATACTATCTAAACATTTAATTAAGTATTAACATTTTCAAGCTTAGGCAATGCTACAAAGAATATTGTGTTTTTTTCTCGCTTGGCAGTTTTCAAAAGTTCTTTCAATTTAGACTGATATTCAGCAGTGGCATTAGCAATTTGCCTCTTAAAAATAACACTTCGTTCCATAGACGGATCTATTTTCATAAAGAAATCACAAAGCTTATCTGCCATTCTTAAACCTTTCCTAAGGTTTTTCAAATTAAATGTCTCGTTTTCAGTGCTTTTTGAAAATTCTTCAACAAAGCACTGGCGCTTCATTGCGTTGTGAGTTTAGCATCTCTTCCAAGTCAGATTCAGTCAAATCTACATGTTGCGATTCAAGCAACGCCTGAATATCACTTGATTCTATCTGTTCGAACCCATCTCGTCCTATTACATTCGCAATCTCGGTAATGTTTGCAGTTATAGTTTGAATTTTCACAGATTCTTCGTCATTTTCCGCATTCAAAAGCGGCCACAGTTTTTTCCAGCATGATTGCATTGTATTTAACTTCAGTTCTTCCAAAGAATCTTGTATATTCATAATGCATTTTACTATGTCAAATTTCTTCCAGCATTCCATAATATTCATATCAGGTTCACATTCCATATAATCCAATACGATTTCGAAGGTTCGCCTAATGTAATAGAGCTTAAAGGCCTGGGTTATTCCTTGGTTCATAGGTTGAAGCAAAGCCGTCGTGTTGGGAGGTAAAAATATCACTTTTATATTTGGATGCATAGTTTCAAGTTTGCGAGGATGTCCTGGTGCATTACCCAAAACTAAAACTGCTTTAAATTCTAATTTCTTTTTTTTAAATAATTTTCCACTTCAGAAACAAAACAATTCCGGAACCAGTCAAAAAAGTAGCGCCTGAAATCCACGTTTTATTATCAGCACGCCAGAACACTGGCAGGTTGTCCTTGTTTTCATTTTTTAAAGCACAAGGTTTCGACGATCTGTAAAGCATCAGTGGTTTAATTACACAATCTCCAGATGCATTAGCACATAGCAGCAGTGTAACTCTATCCTCTGCTGCCTTAATTCCAGGGGCAGAATTTTCGTTTTTAGAAATGCATGTTTTGTTTGGCATTCTCTTCCAAAACAGTGCTGTTTGGTCTGCATTAAATACTTGCTCTGGTTTGAATCTCCCATTAGCTACTACGTTTGCAAATTCTTCTGGATATCTTTCTGCAGCAGCAGTATCTGCATAATATGAAGCTTCTCCAACAACTTTTATGCTATGCAATGATTGTCGCGTCTTAAATTTAAAGAACCAACCTTCTGATGCTTGAAATCCTCCATCTGTACAATCACCACTACAACTACTACCAGGTCTTTTAAAATGAGAGTAAAGATGCTTTGCCTTCTCCCGGACCATGTAACTACTCAGGGGCACCTTTTTTTGGTGGCGGTCTTCGATCCATAATGACAACGCTACTTCCATTTTTTCTATTGCTGGATCACGAACAATTTTCGTTGTTAGTGAAGTAGAAGCTACAGACAACCTTATTTTATCTTCGGATTTTTTTATCGATCGTACAGTTGATTCATTGACTCTAAATGAGCGTGATACGGATGCAAAGGACTCTCCAAGGCGTAAACGATTAAGCATTTCTATTTTCACTTTAAGCGGTAACACTGATTTGTTTCGCGTCGAAACTCGTTTTTCAATTTTTTTTGTCGACATTATAATACAGGATGGCAGCGGCAGAGACGTATTACTCGATCATAAGTTTTGTAATGAATGAAACACGTAAAGCGGCTCTTACCATTAGACGAAACGTCTTAAATGTGGAAGCCTGGAAGCAAATAACAAATATTTTATGGATTGATAATTAAGGTTGCCTTACCTATACGTGATTTTTGTTTATTATTATAACGCTATATTAAATTAGTATCTATACACGCCGACCGCGGCAAGGCGGTTTATATGAAAGGCTTAAATGAAAAGCTGAACTAACACAGCAGCGATATCATTTAACACTATACCTGCTTTAGGTTACCTATGTAGTAATAAGGTCTATTTCACTTTCATAATAGTCCATTTAACGTCGTCTTTAGAAAGGATAACAAATCTTTTTATACATATGTATATGTATTTATGTTCTGATTAGATCCGCGGATGAAGGAATTGGGTCGCATTATTTATTTAATCCGCGAATAGTGAAAATGCGAATTAAGGAAGCGCGAATAAGGATAAGGATCTACTGCACGATTTAACTGTATTAACCACAGAGCAAGTAAACATTGGCATAACTCTGCGTAGTGCATGGTAGTGGTAGTCACAGACTAAGTAGAGAGGTGGTAGTGCGCTAGTCACTATTGCATACTGCATACCATAGATCACTAAAATACGTGTGTCAGTGTTTCTATATACAATTTTCGTTTGTCCATAACATTTTCCAGATAATAAATATGTCCCTGGAATGAGGCGTTTTTGAATCTAAACGCAAATCCAAACGGCTCAAATTCGGAATGACTATCCTTGTCTCTGTCGTTCTAAATAGATAAGACAAAGACCGAGAGAGAAGATTCCGACTCAGATCAATCCGACTGGGGTTCAATATAGCAAATGAAAAGCTAGCATATTGAAAAATTCAGTTTCAAACCAATGAGACGAACAGCGTTTATGACTTTTTCTAAATTAGTTAGGACAGTATTCACTTTGTCACCCAAAGTTCCGTTGTCTAAGTACCATATTAAAGTTTAGTTTGGACTGGAGACGTTGAATGATAGGGTGAATGGCGAAGGTCGCAAGGCCGAAGTGATTGATTTGATTGATTGCTGACAACTAACGGAGCACAGCGTATGATTGTTTTGATAAGTTTCATTTATTGGCTCGTCGTAACATGTTAGAACAAAAGGAACTTGCGTGCTTCACCAGAGCTAAAAAGATTTTTTTAGATGTTGAGGTTCAGATGTCAGCCCATTTAGGCCTCTGGCTGAGACGTGATTTCATAGCCATACATAAAAATGGAATTGCAGCTTCAATCTCCTGGGATGTGGCTTCAAAAGTCCCATCAACATCATCTGGTTGTCGCGGAATAGCGAGTTGGAGATTAAATGTCACGTGTCACGGGATCCCGGGTGGATGGTTTGGGCACGAAGTGAGAAATGACTGAATCGTCTAAATTATATTCATATTATTCAGGGATTTGCCACGATATTACTAAATAAATAAATATTGGTGGACAATTCACACACAACATCATCTGACCCCAAACTAAGCAAAGCTTGTGTGATGGCAGCCAGATAGCTGATATAATACATATATAGTTTTAAATACATACTTATTATACATAGAAACACCCAACACAGTGCAAACATTTGAATTCATCACACAAATATTTGCACTGGGTGGGGATCGAACCCACGACCCTCGGCTTCGCAGGCAGAGCTACTACCAACTAGGCTACTATTAAAACATTTATGTCAATAACTGTGGTTGGGAATCGAAAAATTCGTTCGAATCCTGAAAAAAGGTATATATAGTTTCTTCTGGTTTCACCGCGTAGTTAATATAGAGTATCTCTCTACTAAGTCTGTGGTTAATGAAACTATAGTGCTCCGTTCATAACTATAAATATGGGTAGGTATTAAGTGGTAATTAAAAAATATACTGTCAAAGTTAAAATTATGAATGAAACAGAAAAAACGAGCATCCATAAAAAAGGTAGAATTCACTAAAAGTGGTCACCCTGCCACTGATGAGGGGTTTTCCGACGAGACAAAAATAGTTCTAAAGTACGTACTAGATGTCGATAGTGAAAATCAAAAGTGTAATCACTATGAAGTCCTTCCCCCCCCCCATTTTCAGGGAAAAAGAATAATCAAAATTATTTGTGATAACTTAAAATTTTGGACGTATCGCAAATACGTCAATTATTTTAGATTTATTATAATATGTTTTTATAGTATATATTATATTATACAATGTATTTGGTTTATTTACCTTTTGTAAACCCTAAATACTTGAAGAAAAATTTCATACATACATAAATTTCATACATTAAATATCAAATTTTCTTCTTTTTTACTGTTAAAATATAGGGAATAAAAATAGTCTATTAAGTTGATAATGCAATAAAAAGTAGTCAAGTGCGAGTCAGCCTCACCCATGAAGGCTTTCGTAGCAGCAAGTAACATAATATGAAAGTTCTTGAAGAGAGTTGAAAAGAGTGCTAAACGAGCTGCGAAACCGCGCGCGCACTCTCCTTGAAAAAGATCGCCGGACGTGATCGAAACTTGAATCGGACTGGACTGACTATATAAAACGTGAGTTACCCGTGTATTTATTTAAAATGTGTAATAACCACGTTAGTTTTCATACTAAAATAAAACTTCTTACTGGATCTCAATCAAACCAATTTTCGTTGAAAGTTTTTTTTAGTTTTGTCATTTTCTTATTTTAGATGTTCCAAGGGGGGTGTTCCACACATTCTACCACTTTGGAAGAGTCTCGCGCAAACTACTCAGTTCAAAAATAAATATGTTAAAAACCTCAATATCATTTTTGAATACCTATCCATAGATAACTCATACGTATGGTTTTGATGGATTTTTTTTTGTGTTTCAGTTCTAAGTATGGGACACCCCTAAAATTTATTGTTTTTTGTATGAAAATCTTAATGCGGTTCACAGAATACATCTACTTACCAAGTTTCAATATTATACTTCTTATAGTTTCGGAGAAAAGTGCCTGTGACGGACGGACAGACAGACATGACGAATCTATCATCATCAGCAGCAAGACGTCCACTGCTGAACATAGGCCTCCCCCCTAGATTTCCACAACGAACGGTCCTGCGCAACTTGCAACCAGCGGATTCCAGAGACCTTTATGAGGTCATCTGTCCATCTAGTGGGAGGCCTTCCAACACTGCGTCTTCCGGTGTTAGAACCGCTCCTTAAGGTGACGCATTGATAAACTTGACCGGCCGTGCTAGCGGCGGACGGCATGGCTGGTCTATCGTACGTGGCGCTACGGACGGCGCGCGGCGAACCTGTCCGCACCGCATTTATATAAATAGATCTTAGCGGATCTGTTAAAAGTTGATAATCGCCTGGTACAGCGGATGATGTTGAAAGCAGTGAGCGTAATTTTTGACTGGGTTATTATTTAATTACTCGTAATGTAAACATAACATACAATAACTGCTCGGCCTATGAAATAGAATAGCAGTCAGGCTATTTTATTCATATAAAATAGTAGGGTGTTGTCGCTGATAATTGTAAGCATTTGAACTTTTTTGGTGGAAAGTTTGTACAATTTTTTTTTAGTAATTCAGACTATTTTCAAAAATTTTGTCTTGTTTAGAAAATTATACAGGGTTTCTCCTTATCTACCATATTTTTAAAATTTGAATTATACTCGTATCATTCGTTGCTATCATACTATGCAATCAAAAGTTAAATGACAATATGATGATGAAAACGCGAGGAAAATATCGAGATGTCGATAGTTTTTGGAACAGTCTTATCCATCTCTAGCGCAACTCCATTTTTACCTACCCACCACGATAGAAAATACTGTCTGGTGTGTCACCGCACATTCGGTGACCGTTATTTTCCGGGGATCCACTATTGTGCAGTAATGCTGCATGGGCAACTGACTTATATTATAGTTCGCTCTTACCCGACTTTTTTGTTACGTATTCAACGATTTTAATATACATCGTATTTTTGAAGTGAACATTTCTTTAGCGTAGTTGTGATTTGAAAATCAATGAAACGACAAAGCGACAGTAAAAAGACACATAATGTAGATTGTAAATAACTTCATAAGATTTAACGTGGGCAATAAGAAGATAGGAAGCAATTATCGAAAAAGCTCCGAGTCTGAATAAATCCATGTAATATATACGAATAAAATGTAAAATAATTGTCAAGCTTTGTATCGCTATTATCATCACTAAAACCTGCAATTATTATCCTTTTCACGAAATCACGAAATTTTACATTCGTTTATTATCTTGAAGTTAAGCATTTCTAAAGTATCACTTGTACTACGTTTTTTTTCTAGATAAAAAGACATTTCGAAGCGATAAAAACAAGGAAATGATAGATGGCAATTATGTTACGTCTAACATTATTTAACATTTCTGTCCAAATCTAAGGTTTTGATAATATCCGTACATTGAGATAGGTGACATTTTTAAATCAGATAATTTATAGTTCTCGTAAATTTTATGCATGGACACAAAGCGTGTTCGATTTTCAGATGTTCATAAGCAATAGCAACCAACAACACAAAAACAATAACAAATAACAACAATCGTAGATATCTACGATCAGGCAAAAGCATAAGCAGCTCATTAATTGTTCCCACTGCTGGGACTCAGGTCCTTCTTTTGCAAAGAGAGAGTCAAGACCATAATCCACCACGCTGGCGCAGTGTGAATTGGTGGATGACACAGTCATGACACCTAACAATTCTAGGTAAGTACATGTCGGTCTCCGCACGAAGTTATCCTTTACCGTTTTAAGTTAGTGGCGTTACGCACATTACTTCGAAACGACAGTGGTGCACGTGGAATTTGAACCCGGGGCCTACGGATTGGCAGTTGCAATTCTCCCGACGACACCAGCCAGAACTTTTCTTTTCTTAATTCACGTGAAATTTGTTTATTTTACATAATACGAAATAGTTAAATACTGGAGGTAGGGCAGTACGGATTAAAAAATTACAATAGGTACAGTCTTCTAAAATATGCGTTCCCAGTGGTCACTCACTATGTGCCTCAGTGGGCTTTTGACATTGACAACGAAGCGTAAAACCTACAAGCGCCTCCTATCGTGGTTTTTTCGAAGCATTTTTTTTGTCGCGTCGGGAAAACGCCTCATGGACAGAATAAATTTAAATTAAAGCTACTTGTCACTAGATGGCGCAAAAGTTTACGATGGAATCTGTGCGTACTACATTCCTATTATGGGAAGTCGAATAGTCGATTAATCTTTAACTTGACAATGGCAACTCTAACAAGAGCAATAAAAATAATTGAATGAAAAAGAATCAAAAAATGGCGTCGTTTTGTGGATGTAAACTGTGAATTTATTCTTTTTTTTCGTTCTGTATTGCATACGTAGGTGATGTTTTATTTTTAATGTTTTATAATAATATCATTCAAAATGTGGCACGAAGCAAGAAAACAGGAGAAACTAATTCGTGGAATGATCGTCGATTATCGTCGAAGGGCGGAACGCCGAAAGGATTTTTACGAAAAAATTGTAAGAAAACAATTTGTCATAAGTAATCTCTAGCACTCTGGTTATGTACCCACTCAGCAGTATCAATATACTTAGTAGAGTGTAAAATTAAATGAAATGTATTCATTTATTATAGAAAGCTGAACCAACACAATTTCTGCAACTACATGGTAGACCATGCAAAATTCATTTAGACCCAGCTGTCGCTATGGCAGGAGAAGGACCAGCCATCATGTAAGTACAAATACAAATAAATATACAACACCTATCAAGTACCAAATATACTATACACAGTGATTGATTTTTATTTTATCTTGGATTGAACAATTCATTGTTAATGTTATTAATCTTCCCTTGTTGTCTAGTTGGATTTTTCCTATACTGGACT
This sequence comes from Ectropis grisescens, assembly GCA_017562165.1. NCBI lineage: Eukaryota > Metazoa > Arthropoda > Insecta > Lepidoptera > Geometridae > Ectropis > Ectropis grisescens. The sequence goes on from CM029784.1 coordinate 15,860,108, forward strand.
AGAAAAGTGGAAAAATGCATCTTAGGCGAGATTTGAACAAAGAACAGTGATATGTTTTATTTGGAAGAACGAGAGAGTTTCAGAGAGCATCACATTGTTTCTTTAGTGTTTTGTATAATTCTAACATTACAGCCTCTACTATCACATTATTCTCATTCATATAAGCTATATTTGTTACTGAAATATTCGCAAACAATATACACTATGTAATTTTGAAAATTTCATCTGTTTTACATCTCACTCTTACTATTAAAGCAAACCGGTGTTTATCTCTTTAACACAGCACTTGATACTTCATATAGGTTAAGTTTGAAGCAAATGTGCCCAAAATCTGCATATCTCTCCAGGTTGCTACATGTGTCACTTGTTTTTGTGGATAAATTTGATTAGGTCTATAAAGTGAAGACTTAGTCATGGGACACCTGGTTTTGTATACCCATGGATAAATTTGATTAGGTCTTTAGGCTATTGAACAAGCTGCCAGGCAACTTTGATTTGTGTTTAATTTGGAAATCTGGACATCTTTCATTCAGTTCATAATCTGGACTGATGACAGCTCTTATCATAAACTGAGTAGAATTGAGAATAGGCCTGTTCTGTAATCTGGGGCACGGTAGTGACCCCGCCAAATCTCGAGCGCGAAGCAAACACTGCCGTACCATCCTTTACTGGAACCATTTCGCTGCATTTTCAGGCCCCTATTTGAGAACCTTTGGATAAGACCAGATCACTGAAATTTTTGTCATCTAGTAAGCTATAATTACATACCTAGAATCCAAAATTTCAAGTCTGTACGTCATTTATTTCTGAAGTTGAGTGAAAGCAAAGTTTCGCATTTTCGACACTCACTCATGATCATCAAAATAGAACTAGTACTTCCCATAAACTCAGAGAGCTGAAATTTGGTACAGACTTAGGGTTTAATGGCCTCATAAAGGGAAAACTATAAAAACTAGAACTCTGGAGTACCTGGTGCCTCTTATTTGAAAACACAAGAGCCCAACCAAACTATTAAAGATCGACATACCGCCTTTACAAAAAAATATTCAACTTTGTTTGCCTTTTCATCTGATGTCAAAAATCGAAGGTCTGAAGTATCTGATAATGAACCCTCAGCTTGTCTCAGCTATATTAGAGATATAGTTATGCCCCATTCTACTATTGGTACATAAAAAAATCGACTGTCATTGCAAAAATCCAGCAGAGTGGGACATATCTTCTAATTTAATATAGCCTATTGCTTCCCACTTCTGGGCAGGCATTCTCCCTTCTGCTTTTAATACGCATATAAATAAAATTAAAGGAAAACTTTTCAGTTCGTATGACGTTATGTTATGTTATGACGCTGTCAGTCGACTTTGTCAGTCGCTGTCGTCGTAGAGTTTATTTGTGTTTGATTTCACAAGATAATATCATAAAAAAAATGTTGATAATATCAAAAGACGACGATGAACTTACTGGCTACCAAGTAGTTGATATGCCTAAAGACGGGCTTTGTCTCTTCCATTCAATATCTTTCTTGGTGTATGGTAGAACTGACTCAACTTGCAGTATCAGATCTGCTATAGTTGCATACGTTGCTGAACATCAGTTCACAATATGCGCGTCCGCCATAAATGTTTCTACGAAGTGTTTGGTTAGGATAACAATATATGGTCAGAGTCAAAATTTTAATATGCATATATGTATGTAAATAAAATTAAAGGAAAAGTCTGGATAAGGCTAGACTGCCTTTTATTTATTTGCAGTATTCTTCCAATCTTCTAAAGTTCTTTGCCTATTATGGAGAGTCCACTTAGATAATGAATGCGAATGGGCAATATGAAAAACTGTTGCTACTGTACAAGAATCCGACCTGAAAAAAAAAGAAAGATTTGTACTAGTATAAAAGTACTTCTAAAAAGAAAAAAAAATGTGTCAAATAATACATCTAATATAATAAATCAATTAGTCCACGTTTCTACAAAAAGAAGTGAAATCCCACCAAAACCATTCTGTAAAAAACTAGCCAAGTCTCGATGGAGCTGCATATTTATCTCTAAAAAGTAATGAAATCTAGACAAAGCCGTGACAAATAATACTTAGGTGTAGGCGAGCCGCTGATACCCTTCAACGGCCAAGTCACACAACATTAACTATAATAATAAAGAAATCGCAGTAAGGAACCTTAGACTTGATTGGTGGGATAAGCATTTTTTCAGGATCAAAAGTGACCTGTTTGTTACACCAGGCTAAATATCTTCAGAGCTCTAAATTTCTGTTTGTTTAGTTGTTACAATGTGTTTCAGCAACAAACATGCAAACTTTCACACTTACAATATTAATAGGAACATAAATATAATTTTCTACTCTTACAGGATGCAATGGCAAGGTGACCCCGACAACATGATAGACCGATTTGATGTTAGAGCTCATCTTGACTACATACCAGATTTAAAGTTCCCGGATATACCAATTGATGAGCTTAGTCAAGAAGAAAGACAGTGCAACTATGAAAGATACAGAATTCTAGCTCAAAATGCTTTCCTTGGAATAAGTTAGTTGTTGATTTTTTATACTGTATGTGCTTATATTGTTTGCCTTTAAAATACTGGTATTTCTGTATCCAATATCTATTCTATACCTCTTAAAAAAGTCAAAAAGTTTAAAATTATAAACAAACAAATAATTACTACATCCCATTGACAATAAACATCATGCTATGTCTATTCTATTAGTCTGCCTATGACTTAGACTGATTAGAATTTAATGAATGTTGTTAAAAACTGTTGCCCAAAAATGCTGTGATCATGTTTGGGATAAAAAGTAGTCTACTATATAGGCTACTATCTTTTTTTTTTTTATAACTTTTATAGGTTTACACTTGACCGCCATCTCGCCTGATGTTAAACGATGATGCGGTCTACGATGAAGCGTGTTTACCTAGAAGAAACCGATTCACTCTCGATTTGAAGACACAAAGATTGTAACTATCGGGAAAAACCCTCTCAGGCAACGTATTCCACAGCCTAGACATTCTTATCACAAAAGTAGAGTCAAATCTCTTTGTTCGAGTCTTTGGAACGTCAACCATGAAACGATGTCGCTTTTTCGAGCTACTGGCGTGGTATTAGATCGTACAAATCAGTTGCACACTCTCCGAAGTGTAATAATAATAATAAGCCTTTATTGTTTCCTTTTTTTACATTTAACATAGTATATGTATATTATAAGGTTTGTTTACGCTAAGGACCCCTTTCGGGTATAGGCCTCCTCCCATTCTTGCCATTTTTTTCTGTCTTTGGCTCGGTTGTACCAGTTTGATCCTACTGTAGTCTGAATATCATCCACCCATCTTGTTTTAGGTCTTCCTACTTTTCTCTTTCCTCGTGGGCCTAACCATTTGGTGAGTCTGGTGGTCCATCTATTGTCGGTCAATCGTGCTATGTGGCCAGCCCATCTCCATTTTTGTTTAAGACTGAAGTCGAGTGCATCTGCAAGGTCTGTTATAGACCTGATTGTTTTACTGTTAATTTTGTCTTTTTTCTTTATTTTCAATATGCATCTCTCCATCGCCCTTTGGCAAGTTCTGATACTTAGTTTAGTTTTGTTGGTGTGAGTCCATGTTTGGCAGCCATAAGTTAAGCTTGGTAAAATGCAGGTGTCCATCACGGTTTTCTTTAGACTAGGGTGATACTTTCCCTTAAGTATTTCTTTAAGGCTCCAATACTTCTTCCAACTCAAGCTTATTCTGCGGTCTATTTCCTCTGTATTATTGTTGGTGCTGAAAGTTACAAGTTTACCCAGATATATATAGTGATCTACATATTCTATTTCCTCGTCATCAATTGAATCCATTCCGAAGTGTATCCGATAAAAACCCGATAAGCTAGCAATTTTCCGGCGATGTTCGAGACTTTGCAGTCTTTTTCGCACGAGAATGTCATTGCCTATGAGCCTTTTGGCACGTCTCTCGATCGATTCCAGAGCTTCCAGCTGATACTTAGCCGATCCATCCCAAAGGTGCGAGCAGTACTCCATACAGGAGCGAATCTGTGCTTGGTATAACGTGAGCAACTGTTCAGATTTGAAGTACCTTCGCACCTTTGAGAGGACACCTAGTTTTTTGGCAGCTAATTTAGCCTTAGATTCGATCTGATAATAAAGATTATATTTGATAAAGTAATATAATAGTGATAAATATAGATGGACATATCTCACACAACTCCCTAATGTGTTTGGGCTGGGCATCGAACCCACGACTCTGCAGGCAAACTTACTGCCAACTAAGTCACTAGGCCAGTCAACATGAGACTCAAATTACAAAATTTACTAAATACCACTTTTTTCCAGATGAAGACAAGTTTCTCCAACAGCTGGCCATAGAAGAACAATTTGGTGTCACCTTAGAAGAGAAAGAGATGCAAAAGGAGAAGCTACAAGAAAAGAAAGGGACGGGTGCTGCTATAGGCTACAATTATAACGACCCAGGAGCTCAACCCTCCTCTTCTAACGGTAGATTCAGCTTTACCTTCTCAAAACACGCTGTGGCGCTTGCCGACATTTTAAACTGGTCTTGGGGTAGTATAATGTTATGTCACTTGTGGAACATTCTTATGGCATTCAGATTTCCTTACAGGACCGGAGGCTAAAAAGGTTGAGAAGGTTGAGAAAATTGAGAAGGAATCAGATGACGATTCCGATCTGGACCTCCTCGATGTGGACCTCAGTATTGATGTTAACAAAATGGAGCCTTCTCAGGTGATTCTTTTATTTAATTATGAATTTTACTATAGTTCGCAAAAAATAAAAGGCCAGTTAGATATTTTTTTAATTGTAAAGACTGAAACTGAAAGAAATAAATAATAACTAATTACAAGTATCAATTCAGGTACATAAATATTTTTTTGACATACATAATAAAAATTATTGTGAGTATTTTTTATGTGTCAAAATAGGTCTTGTATTTTTTGAGGACTATAATCATGTAAATCTGTTACTAATTCATTCATGCTTCTATTAATTCTTTCTACTATTTTTTCTATATTTTATAACATAAAATGTAGACAAGAAATGTAGACAACAATGTGAAATGTGTGGGTTTGTTTTTGTAACTCCAGCCTGTACTAACTGTACTGTTAGCTCTGTGCAAAAGGGTAATGATGAGTGTTTTATAAAATAAATAATTTTATAATTTAAAATAAAAAGTAGCTCCCAATTACTAGAAACATCAATGTGGAAAATGTATGCATTGCTATCACTTGTAATCAAGTAATTGTGAAGCTCCCACTTATTTGCTTTTTTAACACATTCAAATGTACACAATACATTCACTGCATCTTTACGTTGATTATTATGTACAATTATTCATTCAATAAATACAATTTAAAATATCAAATAATAGGTAGGTATATTCAATATCATGTAGTAGAAATGTAAGAGTCATTAATTTAGTCTCCACTCTCTTCGAAACCCTGACTTTTGCTTTTTTTGTTAGTTTGAATATTTTATATTTCTCGGCATATAACATTGTAATACCAGTCTCATCAATTATTTACTGCCTAACTAAATCGTCTTTGGCTTTGTTATATATAGCTGTCTCTGTAATTTAAAGCAAAAAGACAAGAGAGCAATATCAAATCTAGTACGCTAGCTAGCTGTTGTACTGGTAGGACTCTTGGCAGAGTCCGCCTGGGGTAGTACCACTATACCAGTTATTCTACTGCCAAGCAGTAATGAGCAAACATTACTGTGTTCCGGTTTGAAGGGCAATGTTTCCAGAAAAAGTACAGGGCTAAGAGATATAACATCATAGATATCTGGGGGACAAGCACAGTGCAGTGCTAGGTAATGATTTGGACTCTTCATGTTCTAATAGCTGCGTGTCATTATGGTGTTATGTGGCAGGAATGTTGCTTATCATCAGGCACAGGCCCTGCTCGTCTCGTAACTCAACTAATTTAAAAAAAATTGTACGGTTTTCCTTAGGTGGTAGAGCCAATTTTAACCTTTTGTCATTTTCTCGGCCATTATGTTAAACTAACTTGATTCTCTGAGCACAGGCTCATGACCTGAATGCTGTGGGACCTCATTTCGGAATGGCGGGATGTGACCTATTCTCATTCTTAACTGGAGACGCTGACGATGCGGAACATCAGAAACAGCTGTTGAGAGAGGAGAAGGAAAAAGCGATGTATTCGGGAAGAAAGAGCAGGAGAGAACGTCGAGCGCATAGGTGAGTAATGTTTGTTAATAAGTTTGTGTCATAGTTAGTTTAGCGTTGTAGTTTGAATTGGTGATTCAGTTTTAACCGAATTCAAATTGAAGATCTATTCGGCTGGATGTTTTATTTTGTATGTGTGTTACGCGATAGCTAGTTCAATTTGGTTGAGTGTCTGAATTTAATTTTAAATTGAAGCTGGTTTTCGTGAAATCAAGAGTTTGTTAAATTAACGTAAAAGTTGTAAAAGTAACATTAAATTAGTAAATTTAATTTCTTACAAAACAAAAGTTGCATTGTCATACAATGTTGATTGGTTTATCAATGTGGAGTTGTAATTCCAGAGACAAGAAGCTAGCGTCGCGCGTGCTCTCGCCGCCGTCGTATGCGGCGCCGCCGCGCGCAGGCGCCGAGTCCGCGCCCTCACCACGCTCAGCGTCCCGCAGTCCCTCGCCCGATGGGAACGACCACATCGAGTTCATCACCGAGTTCGGCGGCGACGAGGACAATCCGAGTGAGTTTGTATGACACACTGTTGTTGGACCATATGATAATATGTTATTGGGCCATGCGACACGGTTGTTGGACCATATGACACTGTTGTTGGACCATATGACACTATTTAGGGCCATATAACACTATTGTTGTGCCATATGACACTGTTGTTGTGCCATGTGCCACACTGTTGTTGGCCATGTGCCACACTGTTGTTTGGCCATGTGCCACACTGTTGTTTGGCCATGTGACACATTGATGTTGGGCCAACTGCCACACTGTTGTTGGGCCATATATCACACTGTTGTTGGGCCATATGGCACACCGTTGTTGGGCCAGGTGGCACACTTGTTGGGCCATATGACGTTGTTTTTGGGCCCTGTGACACTTCTTGGGCCATGTGACACACTGTTGGGCCATGCGAAATACTGTTCGGTCATGTGGCAATGTTATTCAGCCATATATGGCTCACTATTGTTGGGTCATGTGACACTGTTGTTGGGACATGTGACACTGTTGTTGAGCCATGTGATACACTGTTGTTGGGCCATCCGCCACTGTTGTTGGTCCGTGTGTCACATTGTTTGGCCATATGTCACACTGTTGTTGAGCCATATAACACAATTTTGGGCCATACGACACCGTTGTTGGGCAATGTGACAATGCTTTTGGGCCATATGACACACTTGTTGGGCCATATGCCATACTGTTGTTGAGCTATATGACACTATTTTTGAACTATGATATATACGCTGTTTTTAGGCCATGTGACACTTATTAGGCGATGTGGCTCTGACACACTTGTTGGGCCATATGCCACACTGTTGTTGAGCCATATGACGTTGTTGTTGGGCCATGTGACACTGTTTTTGGGCCATGTGCCACACTGTTGTTGGTTCATGTGTCAGACTGTTGTTGGGCTATATGACGCTATTGTTAGTTATGTGATACACTTGTTGGGCTATGTGACACACTTGTTGGACTATATGACACACTTGTTGGGCATTATGTTAATAGTAAAAGAGTTTTGTGTGTCACACTGTTGTTCGAACATAACACTCCATTTAAAATAGTTTTGTATGACACACTGTAATGTTGCTGGCCCATAATCATGTAAAATTTAATATTTTATAACATTTTTCAATTTTGTCATTTGTTTTAATAATTTTAGTACTTCTTTTCAAATTATTTTTTAGGAACATTTAGTGAGCTGTTTATGCATATATGTATGTAGTTTTTAAACTCGCACAATTTACTAAACGGTACTTATCATGTTTTTTATTTTTTCCATTCATAGTGCCCCAGAAGAAACCATCATACTCGGAAAAAGTGAAGCAAAATCTGAGGAAAAGAGAATTGTATTCGGAAATCGCACGAAAAAAGAAAACCAGGTAAACCATTCAATAAATCAATATTGTACAATTATTTTCACAGCAACAAGACAGCAATTCGTTATTATCCCCAAAACAAAGGTATTATTAAAGCTGAAGAATTTCTATACCAATATTATAAAGCAGAAGAGGTTTCTTGTTTGAACACGGTAATCTCAGGAATACTGGAACGATTTAAAAAACTCTTTCGCTGTTGTACATGACACATACCAAATATTTGACATGATTTATTTCTTTGTATTCTAGTTTCTCTAGACATATGCCCCTTCAAACCGGAACACAGTAATATTAACACTTTACTGCTTAGCGGTATAATGTCTGGCTAATTATTGTATCAATAGTCTTTGTTACTCGCCACGTTAAGAGTTTTTCTGAGATTTTTGTCCATCCCAAGTTTGCCTGATAGAGATCGATTTCAACGACAAGGATGTCAATAGTTTCACTAGTCTTACTGTTTTCCTATGTTGTATCATTTGAATGGTGTGAACATTCGAGAATTTTCATTAATTAATAAGAAACACCTAAGAGTTACAAAAACGCATGTTTTGGGAAAGTCGCAAGACGAATTAATTACATCTCTCCCAAAAGACAAAACTGCTTCAGACCTGGAATCTAGACTTAAATTCCATAAACAATTTAGGCAGGCGCACAAGTAAATACTGCTGGGTTGGGTGCGAGAAAGACAAGGGAAGACCGAGATATGGTAAAAACCTTTCTACAACAAGGCGAAAATGACAGTTACAAAGTGCACACTATGAATTTAGAAATGCAAAGTGAGTGGTTAACCATAGGTGAGTTCTGTATCCCATTAGCTCTAAAGTGGCGCACCTTGATCTATGACTGGTCTCCTGCCTTATTAAAATATTATCTAAATGCATTCCAAATGACCCTCCCTGATCAGAGTAACTTGGTAAGGTGGGAAAAAGCCTCTGAAAAATGTTGCTATACTTGTGGAGAGGCGATATGTACAGCAAGGCACATATTGGTGGGATGCAGGGTGCTCCTTAATGGGGGTCATTACTCACGGCGCCATGACAGAGTACTTGAAATCATACGTGAAGCCATGAGCCTTTCAGTAGCTAGAGCCCAAAAGGGATTGACGACAAACAAAAGACAAATTAACTTTGTAAAGAAGGCTCAACTTCAAACTCCAGGAACAAGCCTTACTCAATCCTGGGTACAGCACCTGATTGGACTATTTTAATGGACACGTATGAAAAACACTACAAAATCCCAGAGGATGTGGGTGTTTCGTCATCCAGACCGGATATTTTCCTTTTTTCTAGAGCTATGAAACGCATAGTCCTTGTAGAACTTACCGTACCGTGGGAAACTAATATACCTAAAGACCACCATGAAACAAAATAAGTATTACGACCTCCTCCTAAACGAATTAACAAAAAACGGCTATGTAGTTAGTTTATACGCTGTAGAAGTGGGAGCGAGAGGTATACCAGCAAAATCTCTCTATAACCTGCTGAAAGACCTTGGCTTATCCAGGAGTGCAGTAAGTTCTATACTAGAACGAGTATCTAAAGCTGTACTAGTAGGCCCATATCAGATTTGGCTGGGCAGGAGAGAAAACGAGTAGTGAAGGTGAGTGTTGATGTACGTCAGAAAGGGCCCCTTAAACCTACGCCCGAGTCACAAGCCTCGGGATCTACTCGAGTTTTCTCTCTCTGCCACACGATGGACCCGGCACCCGCACGGTGAATCCATGGAATGCTAAGAAGATCGTCTCTCTGAAAAACAATTAATATTATACTTTTTGCTTTACAGATCAGAGACGTCAGAAGAATATTACCGCCGTCCGATTGGGCCCCGTGGACCCAACTCCCGATCGGTTTCACCGATATCGTCAGATTCTCCGCGATTCAAATCTCGATCAAGATCAAAATCGCGATCGAGATCGATATCACGCTCGAGATCCATATCAGCCGCGTACAAGAAATCAAGATCGCGCTCTTATTCGAGGTCATACTCTAGCTCAAGGTCAAGGTCGAGGTCAAGATCTCATAACAAGAGAAAACTATCTAGAAGCCCCGCAAAGTTTGTACTTCATTACCTTCCTGTAGTGAAAGTGAAATAAATCTGTGATATTGGAATGTATATTAATCACTTTTTCTACTTTTCCACAGTAATAGTGCAAAGCGTAATAGGTCCAGGTCGAAATCTTTTGAAAGGTAAGCTAGTTATTACAAGTACCTCTATAAAACCCATTTTTTAATTTATTGAACGTGAGGTAAGTAAATAACATAAAGGTTATATTATCGTTGTAATTGTCTTATTATGGTGATGATAGGTAGGATATGATATGTATTTATAATGTCTGGGCCACACTAATGGAAATGCCATTAATTATCGTGTTAACGGACGTTAACCGTATTTGTAAAATAAACCTTCGATACACGTCCATTAGGTGTATTTTACACCTACGGTTAACGTTCGTTAACGCGATAATTAATGGCATTTCCCGTTAGTGTGGCCCCAGCACAACGTGACACATTAATTCGACGCACGAATGCGTGGACCCGCATTCCTGCGGTTTTAAGCAATTTTACTCGATTAAACAGGTAGAAACTCTTTCATAGATGATGGTTCGGAACCTTTCGTGTAGGAGTCCGCATAATTATGGTGCACACCGTACTTGAGCGCCAAAATGACGTCACATGGTCAAGCATCTAGTTAATGTGACCGCACTATACTCTCTCTTTTTTAATGTTTACGTCATCCCGTAATATGCTCTATCTCTATATATAAAAATGTTATGTTGGTTTGTGTACGTTTCAAAAAGTTCTGTACCGATCGAGCTGAAATTTTACAATGATATATAATCCGCATGAAGGATTGTTTTTATCTATTTTTTGCATCACAATGTGCCACAGCAAAGCGTGGCAGGGAACAGCTAATAATTAATATATTTATGTAGTAGGTACATACATTTTTTCTCTTTATGGAAAACTGATTTACATTTCTAGTAATTTCTTATTGTTTTTATCCTACTCTTCTACTAATATTAAAAATGCTAACAAACATAATTGCATAATTATATGCTATTTATGCATTTATGTTTGTCGTTCTTACAAGCAAAAACTACAAAAGAGATCTGTAAGAATTTTGCCACAAAGATAGATTGGTTTAATAACACAGCCTACTTTTTATCCCGGGAAACGGGAACTACGCGGGTAAAACCGCAGGGTTGTGGTTCATAAATCAAGAAGTCCTGATTGCGAATTAGTTTTTCGATGCAGTGTTTGTTTCTGTTTAACCTGAAAACGTAACTGTCGAAAGTTCTGAAGTTTTGTAATTCTAGTAATAGTAAGTATATATCGACTAATACATAGAGTAATAGACTTCTATAGGTTATGTTATTATACGGTGTCTATAGTGGACATGAAAATAAAATCGTATCTCGCATAGTTATAGGAGCCTTAATGTTTCACATTTATTTGGTAACGTTTACGACGCTCTGGAATCGAAACCACGACCCACGGCTCCGTAGGTCGACTTACCACCAACTAGGCCACTAGTGCGTACTAGGCCAGTCAAATTAACGCATTGTTTGGTGTATTTAGCAACGAGAGGAGCGCGGGCAGCAAGCCAGTCGCGCCAGTGCAGCGGTACTACGGACGGCGCAAGGAAGACAGGTCTTCGAGCGAGCTCTCGTTCGACTCCGTTTCCAGCGACTCAGAATCACCTAAAACGTGAGCATATTTTAAAAGTGAAAACTTCTTTTGGCACATACAGATTTTCCGTGGGCTGTGAATCGAGTTCAAGCACCACGTTCGTAAATGAAAGAAATCTTCGGGTAAACTCGGATGATTTAGATGGTCATGACCAAGCCCTCCGGTTTCACCCGCGTAGTTTCCAAAGTGAGCTATCAAATTCTGAGTTATTAGTTTACACTTCTATCGGCAGTTCCTATGACTGTCAATTTTCTTTTTATTCTTTAGGTTTACACTTGACCCCCATCTCGCCTGATGTTAAGCGACGATGCGGTCTACGATGGAGCGGTCTTACCTAGAAGAAACCGATTAATTCGCAATTTGAAGACACCAAGGTTCTAACCATCGGGAAATACTCAGCCAACGCATTCCCAGTCTAGACGTTCATATCACAAAAGTAGAGTCAAGCCGTTCGAGTCTTTGGCACATCAACCATGAAACGACGTTGCTTTTTCGAGCTACGAGCAGTCCGATAGAAAAAGCGCATGCAGATTAGGCGCACACTCCGAAGTGTATCATATAAAAAATCAAAGACATACACATATTGACACTGACAAACTAGTAACTAGATAGATAGATAAACTACTAGTGTAGTGATAACAAAGACTAGTACAATAAAATTGAAAGTTTGTATGATTGTAAGTGTGTATGTAGGTACAGGAGTTGGTACTCACACTTGGTACTTGCGATTGGATCGGAACGGACATTACGATCGTAATCATCTATATTCGTCAATGACTACGCATCAAAACTCATATTACAGTAATGACTTTTTAAACATAAATTACATGAAGTGTGTATCCCCCCCATGTTGAATTACATCTTTGGGAGGTCCCTGGTAGATGTGTATTGCATTTTGACCTTCTTGCCCTTAGCTGCACTAACGGTAGTGTCGTGGGTAGTTTGTAAAGGGTCTTACATCTTCGTTTCCATCGACACTTCTATGTTCCAAAACGCTTTGTCTGTAGTGCCGTAGAGAATGTTTCAGCACTACCGTAGTATCATAGGAATGTTTCTGCACTACCGTAGTACCGTAGGGAATGTTTCTGCACTACCGTAGTACCGTAGGAATGTTTCTGCACTACCGTAGTATCATGGGGAATATTTCTGCACTACCGCAGTGCCGTGGGAATACTTCTGAAATACCAGCCAGCTGCGTCATGAGTAATTTATTATGGGTTTATCATTTTCTTACAACGAAAAAAAATCACTATGCCCTTAAGATTTTTGTTACGTGGAAAATGTTCAAAAACAATAATTTAATTATTATTAACTATGACTGGTCCGTAGAACGCCGACTGCCGGTCCGGATCCCCTGACACGTGCGTAATGCCGCTAACTAGAAAAACGGTGAAACATTTAGTGGGCTACTTATGCTTTTTCTCTTTTATCTATTCCGTGTTTCATTTAATGGTATATAAAATTGATAAGCTTATTTTTCCATTTCAGATCGTCGGTTGGCAATAGGTTCACCACAAACCAGAATCAGTTACGATCCTCTGGATCCGGCTCCAAAGTCAGTAAGAATCATTTTGTTTTATACTCGTACGCTTTCCTTTAGCACGAATCGAGACAGGGTACGATTCTCGGACTGGAGATCTTATTTCTATCGCCTGTCGATATACACTTGTTAAACAAGGTAATAGAAATAATATCGAGTGTACCAGAATTGTGACCCAGTAGCTTTGAATGACATTTCTGTTTTGCTACCGCAAACTATTGTGCCATCCATAACACACATTTTGTGCTAATGTTCATCATGTCATAGTTTATATCCTTAGCGTAGAACATTTTTGATATCGTAATGCTTGAAAAAATGGTATTCGGTTGGTTTTTTCACATCAAAATATACCACTCGATGTTGGATTGGATGTGTTCATTTTGTCTAGATATGAATTGATATACTGATGTTAATCTTTGTTGAAATGTATCCGCCTTAATCAATAAAGGGTAACCGGCCGTGGCGGACTGACGAACGATCACGACTCTTATTTAAATCATAAGTACCTACGTAGAATCAATTATTTGTACGTGTATTTTGTCGATTGTCACTGTAAAATTGTAGGTAAATACTGTCAGATTATAATCTAGCATCGTTAGATTACAAACTAATCTTACCTATAGAAGGTTTATAATCTCACGTGTTTTATTATAAGCTTACCAACCATATTGAAGGTACGCCACCGCAGAAAAAACAACATGTGTACTATACTTACTGTAGTTCTTTATGACCTTATTTATTATTATGAAGTTTTACTATGAAAATAAGTTAGAAATTGCGAAATTATACTAATATTATTATACGCTCAATATAAACGGTTGTTCCATATAGAAATTTGTCATGTTCAAACATTCGCAACAAGTTGCAATTTTGAGATTCATCAATAGTAAAAATAGCTCAAATCGATCAACAATCCTGGATTTATTGAGCCTTTACGCGCAACCTATAATAAATTTAAAACTGTCTTAAACTGTTAAATGGGTCACTAGCTCACAATTGGATGTGGTCGATTGAATCCCGATCAAACCGTCTATCCGATCAAACCGTCTATTGACGTGTGTATTCCATTAATTTATTAATATTAAATTAATAACTCCATGTTAGTATGCATTGTAATTTCTGTGTATGTATATTATGTTGTTATTTTAATTGAAGTGATCCTCCGTTTCATTCATTTTGTATTCAGCATGTTTAAAGTATTTAGGGTGACCTAAACGAAAGTTGCTCTACCACTATAACCTCTATACACCAATATAACCTCTACCATAACAATAAACTCCCAAGTTGACTGTATTTTGTTACTGGGAAACCGCAACGCACCCATACTATAGCCAAAAGGAATACGTCACATTCACCATTACGAACGAATTTTAGTAAGTTTGTTATCGGAATGAAAATACAACGATCCCATACAAATATTTATAGATTTTATGCAAAACTTTGTACCCCTTTTTAAATTTTTTTAAATTTCGCACTCCTAGTTTATGCAGAAGGAATGCGGATTGCTAGTATTTTTTTATAAAGCATAAAATATACATTGAATCAACAAAAAACACTACACATATTAGTATTTGTCACACACGCATAAACACGCACTCTTTTGTTTATTGTGTAAAATCCGTAGTACAATTTGTAAAATAACATTAAATGGCATAAACAATGTCGGAAAACAATAAAAAGTGAAATAAGTGGAGTCCCATCACTTGAAAACAACTTCTTACAGGAAACTTTAGACTGGAGGCAGGGCATCACCACTCGCTCAAGGTCGCGCGCTTTTAGCCTACAGCTAGACCGTTCCTCGCACGGAACAAGTGACAGTCGGTTGTCGGACGCACAGCTAAGCGCTCGCGCAACACATTTCCCGCGCGAAATGACGTCGCTTGCATATATTGTGCTGTGTATGGATGCATGACAAAACAAATATAGAATTATCATTTTTGCATCGCTCGTTACGAAGTAACTAAAATATATAATCTGTACTACATTGCTGACTACCTACATAACTGAAGGTTATTTTTTTTTATTAGATATGTCGACAACCCTTTCGATGCGCATCATCCGCGCCAGACAGCGACAGAGCTACGCGTTAGAAGAGAGCGCAAATGTTTAGGTTAAAAATCGCGATAGTCATTGAGCGCTAATGCGAGCTGAATTGCACTTTGTTGCGTCCCAGCAAGAGTCGCTATTTATATTTTTTTTTTCGCTAAGTGAGGGCTCTGTACTAATATTTATTCTGTGCTGTAGAATATTGATATGTCAATAGTAAAAGGGTATTATAGTACTATACAACATTTCGATTTCTTACGACTTTTCTTTGTAATTACCTATTTAGAAATAGAAATTAACCAGTTCTAAAAATGAACTAAGTAAAAGCTTTTAAAATTGTGGTTGTAATATGACAAAACTGTACTGTCGCGCTCTATCTCGGCTAAAAGAAGACTCAGCAGAAAACGCAATATCATTATTAATTTCGAGATATAAATCATAGTTATTCCGTGAATGTACTATAAATTTGAAATATAATATACCTGTATCGTGAAACAAGGTTGCCAACCTGTACTAGGCCAGAAAGGTGTGATCATTATTTCATCATTATAACAAGGAATCTTCCTTTAATTATATGAGTGTAGTGAGATATATATCTTGTGTATATATGTGTGTAAATATATTTATTTTTGAAGTTTTACTACTATATTGTTAATTGTAAACACATGCTAAGAAATAATACAAAGGTATGGACAATATTTACAAAAAATAAATTAAATAAAATACTCCCAACAAATCAAACACGCCGTCAATATATATACTTCTTTGTAGTTATACTTCTTTTGACACTTTAGGAAAAATGTCGAGAGTAAATTTGTACGATGCGCGCGCACACCTTCACGAAAAATCGAAACCCTGAAGTTAGCTCGACATTTTAGTAAAGATTGTAATTAACTTCAGGTTGATACTTCTATTGTTCAAGATATTATCTATTCAGTGGTTGAAGTTAGGCTTCTTAGCACGAGGAATAAAGAGAAGAAGATTAACTTCTTACGCGAATACCTAAGTACACTCACTTTTCTTTGATTGCGCGATTTCTAAACAGAAAAGCGATGCGGTCTTACCATTGCTAGACAACACTTTCCACGCGAGCCCACAATCTTGCCATTGGAACCCACAACCGTGAGTGTGTGTGACAACCCTCTATGAGTTCAAAATTAGTCAATAATATCACGGGATTAATAAAATTGACGACCCCAAACTTACGACTGTGCCACCAATAATAAAATCGTAAAACAAATCCTTGTTTCATTCATTCTATCAAGCTCTCAAAGGTTATTTTTTTTGAAACGTAATCTTTTTTTTAGTGATTTTGGGTTTTACCGTATCCTAGTGAAAACTAATTCATTTTGATGAATAGAACCAATCCCTTTGGCTAGTACATGTGTAACCCATAACCCAGTATATATGCTAATTTAGAATATATCTCATAATTAATTATACTATTGTGGACAGCAACCATAATACATTTAAATAAGGATAATATTATAACGATGAACCTATTTCAGGGCACTTCGCGTCAGGCCATGTCGCTGAAAGAGAAACTCAAGAAGAAAATGCAAGCCCAGCTGGCTAGGCAACGTGAGTTTTAGACAGTAAAAATCTACCCACCATCATATCATAGAAATCTGTTCACTTTGCTATAAATATCTATTTATTATTTATCTGTAAAAACCAGACCACCAACTTCAATTTGTGAAAATTTTGCTGGACAAACTGATACATTATGCACATGTATTTTGTTTTTGTTCCTTTCTTTCATAGCATTCTTATGTGGTGAATGAAAGTATCATGTCTAAGTTAAGAAGACAGTGTGTTATTTTTGCTATAATTAATCTACAAGTTAGCTACAAAGAGTTACCAATATCATAGGTACTACGTAACGTAGTCAGGGACTACTATTCGTTTTTCGCCAAAGGAGTAAAAAGTGGTTAGAGCGTTCCATGACATCATACGTACGTCGTAGGTGCGAAATCCACTTGCACACAAGCTCCAGCTTGGACTCAGGGGGGGTCTCATAGTCGTGTCATGTCACAAAACTGTGCGATAAGTACATGCATACTTTTTAATTAGTGGTCCACCTAGGTACTGGATCCAGCCCAGGTCATAACCCCCATGATCCCTCGCTGGATTCGCGCTTGCTTGCACATTTATCTAAATGGCGATTTACGAGTCTCATCACCACTGGCTTTAATGGTGTCTTCATCATGTTTTCCACTTGATGAAAACAGAGTTCGTTCTAAGGAATATATTATATACTGCACTAAGGCAGAAGGTCGTGGATTTGGCCTTGAATCTGTGTGAGAGAAGGACTCAAGGTAATATAGTGGGTTGCTTATGAAGTTACGGCTGGTCTAGTCGGGAGGATGGCGACTGCCGATCCGGAGCCCCCGGGTTCAACTCCCACCAGCACCACTCTTTTCGAAGTCATGTGCGTAATGTCGCTAACTTAAAACAGTGACGGAAAACATCGTGAGTAAACCGACATTCACCTAGAATCTTTCGAGGTAATGTGTCATCCACCAACGCGCATTGGACCAGTGTGGTAGGTTATGGCCTGGACTCTCTCCTCGCGAGAGAAGGCACCAAGTCCCAGCAGTGGGAACACTTATTGGGCTGCTTATGCAACAGGTATGTTTGTTTTCAGTGCGCGCGGACAAACGCGCCGAAGCAGAGCGAGTGGAGCGAGAGAGCCGGCGACAGGCGCGCCGCGACGAGGAGATGAGGGAGCTCGCTCTCAAACTGCGACGCAAGTCTGTATCCCACACGCCTACACCAGGAGACCGATTACAACTTACAATATAACATCATTATTTTTTATGTGAAAACACTGACACCGACTTCATTTTAAATTAAACTCCAGACTTTCATACGTTTTGTGAAACTTTTAAACCAGCCTTTCTCAAAGTGGGTGATAACGCCCCCTTTTGGACGCTGCAGGTCTAAAGGGGCGAGGTAAGAGTCCCAGAAAAAAGGGGGGCGTTGCGTTGTGCAGAGGCTTGTTAGAGAGTCTGTTGTGTACTACCTATGGGGCTCAAGTTATCTCTTGCGGGTTTATAATAAAAGTCATTTAGAAAGAAGTTTAATCTCCACTAATATAGCTCACAATAATTAATTAAATTTGAAGTTATAGCGGTTTTTTGGTACCTTTGTAAAAAAATGGCTTACAATAATTTATTCTCCGAGTGGGCAGTTGACAAAATAAGTTATGGAATCCCTGCTTTAAACACACAGTTCCAATAATCCGAGAGTTAAGAATTTTTAATGTTGGTATTTGAGCGAAACTGAATCATCATAATAACTATCCTATTATTATACCCCAACACCGAGCTGTAGCTGGTGAGTAGCGCGGCAAAATGAATCCACTCCCACGAAGAGCACCAACGAATACAGTAGAACCTCGGTAACTCAACCCTCGGTAACTTAAAAACCTCTATAACTTAAAAAAATAAGATGTTCCGTTCCCACCAGAGCCCAAACCCAAAACCCTTGATAACTTAAAACTTCTACAACCTAAAATATTTTTTGTTTCCCTTGGACTTTAACTTATCGAGGTTCTACTGTATAATTATATATGTTCAAAAGGTTTGCTTCCACTTTTTGAATGTGAACTGCCTAATATATCTTGCGCCTTATTTCCTGGGGATTTACAAACCTAGGGGTCTTCTATAAAAAAGTCTTCAAAAATAAAAGGGACGTTTGGGAAATACTCGCAATACCATCTATTATATTATTTTACTCACAAAAAAACCGTGTGTATTTTAACCGACTTCCAAAAAGGAGGATCTTATCAATTGGGCCACCAATTAAAAAAAAATTAAAAACACTGGAAAACCATAATTATTATTATTTACATTTATTGGGTCTTTTATTTCTTGGGAACCATAGTCGAGAGTGAATAAATACCTTCCATACTTATTACTTACCTATAACATTAAATTAAAACTGTAATCTGGTTTCAGGCAACGTGAAATGAGGCACAAGATCCAAGCGTCGAGCGACGAATCGGACCGGAGTCGCAGCAGATCATCATCCAGGTACATTCATTTTTATTTATGTTTGAAATGATAACTTTTTTGGTACACCACATACCTACAGATTTTCCGTGGGTTGAATTGAATTCAAGCGTCACGTGCGTAAATTAAAGAAATCTTCGGGCGAGTTCACCTGAATGAGTTCGGATGTGAATACCCGAGTTCACAGTTGAACGTGACGCTTACATGAGCGAGTGCGTATTTTGTTATATTAGTCAATAAATATTTTTGTTGTGTTTCTGGTGTTTCTATGTACCATTAGTATGTGTTTACAATTATGTAATTATTATTTCAGCTATCTGGTTCCCATAATCAAAGCTTAGCTTAGTTGGGGCCAGTTAGTGTTGTGTGATCGATATCAACCAATTTTTTTTATTATTGTATTAGTAAATTACAATTACTCCGACAGAGACTCGGGTCCTCCCGGCACGTCGGACAAGCTGAGCCGGTCGCGAAGCCCCTCACCCGAGCGTCGGCCGCCGCCCGAACAAGACAAGCCTAAACCGAGACAAAAATCCGACGATCACCCGCCGTACGAACGGCGTCGCTATCAAGACCAAGAGTACAACCAGCGTAACTACTACCCGGAAAATAACCTCCGATCCAGAAGTCCTACCCCAGAAAATGTACATTGGGAACCAAGACAACAGTATCCCGATAGAAGGTACAATAGATATGACGATGATAGGCAAGAATATTCGAGGTACGAAAATTCGAGAGGTTACCAGCGGTATGAGAGTCGCTACGAACATAACGAGAGGTGGGAAAGCAGAAGGCGACCATACAGCCACAGAGGAGGCTACAGGGGCCACAGTCGCCCCGGGCCGAGCGGGGACAACTCTTGGTCCAGAGACCAAGATCATGGCAGTGATAGGAGCAAAGTGAAACTTGTCGATTATTGAGCTTTCGAAAGGCTGATACGTACTTGTGATGTCTTCAATTACACAGATTGTACAAATTTTTAGACATCTTGGATGTAATCAATTTCCTTAGCTTTTTTTTTATTCCTTATGTCAATTCGAATGTGTGACGTAATCTAACACGCAATGAAGTAACCACCATCTTAACCATGCACTTACGTAAATGGTTTTATTTTTTTCCTAGTTATGCACTAGAATACCAATTTTTTACCCTTTAACTGTATGGTGTCATACTGTATTTTGAAGAAAAATTGTAGCTACAATTTTCTTGTACTGAGCACTGTGCAATACACTGCTTTGCACTAAATAAATCGGTTTTAGCTTTGTCTTTGCTGTTTCTATAATTTCAGGCGAAAAGAAAAGAGAGAGCAACATCAAAGCTAAGACAGTTTCAGTTAGACAGTAAACCTACAGGCTGTTCGTCGTCGTACGATTATATCAATAGATTCTACTACTGTTTGTTGTTTTGTGAAGTTCCTTTTTTATTTTCTTTGTTTTCTCGCTTTTATTTTTCATAATAGCAAAATGGCAAAAAAAGGCTATTAAGATTATGTGATGAAGTTCTAATACTGCAAAACATTAATTCTATTTGTAAAGTCCTTTCAGATTTTTATTTTAAAAATATAATGTAACGTAAAAAAACACCGAAATGTAATTTTCCAGTGGCGAAAGTATTTCTAATTGCACAATTACTCGTCTAAATTTTATAATAGTTAAAAGGCAGCTCACTTCTGTTGGTAGGATTTATTGAAATTTCTATGTAAATATAAGAACTATTATATACATTTTGTAGTTTTTCTTCATATACCTAAATATAGCTTCATTATTTTCAGTGGTGCGTTCACACTGAAGTTCCTTTTCGTGGTGTAAGCTTTCCAATGTTTCTTGGTTTTTGTTGATTTCTATCACGAAAAATAACTTAAGTAGTTTAAGCACCTTCGTAAACTCATATTAAATAACTTTCAAAGCATCAGTCAGTCTCTTGCATAACTTAAAATAGTCACAAGCATCATTTTCATTGATTCATTACACAGATCTGCAAAACTACCTCCAAGCACAGATTACATACCCTCTAATGCCTGGGCCACACTAACGGGAAATGCCATTAATTATCGTGTTATCGGACGTTAACCGTAGGTGTAAAAATACACCTCCGGTAAACGTCCATTAGGTGTATTTTACATCTACGGTTGACGTCAGTTAACGCGATAATTGTGGCCCCTGCCTAATACTGCGCCTACTCTG
Organism: Ectropis grisescens; assembly: GCA_017562165.1. NCBI lineage: Eukaryota > Metazoa > Arthropoda > Insecta > Lepidoptera > Geometridae > Ectropis > Ectropis grisescens. The sequence continues at coordinate 15,881,664 of CM029784.1, forward strand.
AAGTCATACATAGGTTTAAAGGAGGATCATTTCAAAAACATACAGCTTACAAAATGTATGAAAATTGTTTTCAAACGGATGAAAATGAAATTAATGAAAATATTGCAACTACTAAAATATTTTTTCCTTTTTTACTTCTGCTCTTTCTGTAAACCTATGTATGACTACAAATATTTGTTTTGTATCTATCTCTATGTACCTCTATAATAAGTATCTATTTACATAAAAGTATTACATTAAACAACTATCTGACTCTATAGTAGGTACAAGCTTTGCTTATTTTGCAGTGAGATGGTTCTGTGTGAGACATGTCTGCCAATATTTATTTTGAATTGGCGTAGTATTCCTTAGAGGTATTGAAAATAAGACATTCTTACATTTTTCCTTTCGTATTTGCACTATTGAATATTTTAAATTATTTACGAAATATTCATGATAGTACTGGTTGTGATAATTTTTATGATTTTTATCTAACATCTTAGCTAGCTGTGTCCGCGGTGCCGATTGCTGCTTTACAACTGTCTGAGAATGTCGAAATTTACGTCCTTATATCTGATGGAAGTCTTGCCCCATATTGGCTTCTGTAATAAACCTTAGGATGCTGCTGCAAACCAGGCCGGTGCAATCATTGGCATCATTGACAGCCCTCCCGTCTCATGCGTTGGGAGAGAAAAGTTAAAACGCTAAGTTCACTGGTCACTGAATATGTCCAAATATCGCAATAGCGAAGATATCTAGTCGCTAAGTGTATCCACATCGACGTCCTCGTTGTCTTCGGCGGGCGAGTCGGGGTCCCGGCCCGGTAGGGCGCCGGCGCCGGCCGCGAGCCCGCCCCGGCCCTCCTTCGTGTGCCGCCACTTCATGCGACGATTCTGGAACCACACCTTCACCTGTGGAATAGTGAGGACTTGAGTGGTTATTACGTTCTAGTCGACTGAATTTAGAAGCAACGAAGCAAATAGTCGATAGAATTTAGAAGCAAGCGAAAGCAAACAAGAATTTAGCGTGCTAGCTTTCTAAATGATATTAGGTAGGTATACTTCAATGAATTCAGTAGCGACGGTAGTCGAAGTATTGAAACTATCTAGTCAGTGCCGGATTAGCCATATAGCAAGCGTAGCAAATGCTACGGGCCCCGCGCGAACTGGGGGCCCGCGCTCCGAACTAGCTTAGTGGGCCGGGCATCTGTGCCCGGACAAAGAAAATAAAAATAGCTCGAGCAAGCAAACCAAACTACCTTGACAGAAATTGCTACAGGCCCCGCGCTGGCTTAATCCGGCACTGTATCTAGTTATTAGATATTTGCTTCTAAGCTTGCTTCGAAATATTCTTATATTTCCGAAGCAAGCTTAGAAGCAAATATCCTTGCTTTTATCACAGTCTTTAAATCATACAGTCGTTCTACGAAGCCGTCTAGACGGGGCAATCGTCTGCCGTATATTTTAATTTTATTTTGGTAATAAGCATTTTTGTTTGCCGACAACCCTACCCGTGTCTAAACATTATCGGCGTTTCTCTCAAGATCAAAGGCGATGAACTACTAGTATTTCTTCATACTGTGCTTCTAGGCTAGCTTTCTAAATGCTATTATACTTCACTGAATTCAGTAGCGATTAAATTCAGTCTTCTAAATTTTGTTAGTGTCATAAACCTTTAAGGCTCAACTCACGCCGAAATGGCAGATGAAAGGCTACCACTGTTCGCGCCTTCCTGCGACGGGTCGCGGCCTCCCGCGACTGTTTTTGCGACACCGGTAGACAGGCGGTAGAACCCCGGCTTGCCTCTTTTACTATGCGCAGTTTACATTCTACATGCGCAGTCGCGGGGATACTATGCGTTAATTATGTAACAATGAATAAGGTTTTAAATCGCAACTAGTGGAATATGGCTTTAATCTCCCTATTTGGTGATGGGAGACTCGTGCTGCAGACGCTGCAGTCCAGCAGAATTGGGGACTCTTAGTTGATACGAGATTTGGGTAGATAATCATTCTCTAAAACTGCTAAAACAGTAGATATGAATATGTGAGTTCGTTCTATCATCTTACTGAACATCATCCAATGGTAGATTGAATTTGGTACGAACAGTAGGATACCTAACAGCGTTAGGCCGTTAGGCTAGTGCGCGGGTGGGCGACCGCCCAGGGTGCCGGATATAAAGGACACCGCGCCGCGAGCGCAGGCGCCCTGTTGTGTCCAGTTTCTAACTAGGGCTCGCTCAGTAGCCGGTCAAAGAAAAAAAAATCTCGCTAAGGGCGTTGGTAGTGCTAAAATATGTAAAAATATTACCTACTGGTACGCAAAAACATAGTATGACGGTAGTTTACCTGTGCGTCAGTAAGTCCCAGCGTGGCAGCTAGTTGTCGTCTATCCGGCTTGGTGATGTATTTTTGTATCTGGAAGCGTCGCTCGAGGCCTTTTCTCTGCAGGTTGCTGAAGACAGCCCGTGACCACGACCGCTTGCGCTTGCCGCTCGAGGTGACGTCACACCGCGGCGCCGACTGCTGCGGCGGGGATGACGACGGGATCGGAAGCCGGTATACTGGTGAAGTAATGTTTAGAGTATTAAATAACGCCATTTTTAAATATTTTATAAATTGTAGCGATTCGTAACGTTTTGTTGCACCTCTCCCTTCACTCTCCTTAAACGTCACTTGACATCCAAGTAGTTAGTAGTTATAGGTAGGTGCTGCGCTATTCGAAGGGTTTTTTTTTTTTTTTAACTTTTATAGGTTTACACTTGACCGCCATCTCGCCTGATGTTAAACGACAATGCGGTCTACGATGGAGCGTGTTTACCTAGAAATAACCGATTCACTCTCGATTTGAAGACACCAAGATTGTAATCATCGGGGAAAACCCACTCAGGCAACGTATTCCACAGCCTAGACGTTCTTATCACAAAATTAGAGTCAAATCTCTTCGTTCGTGTCTTTGGAACATCAACCATGAAACGATGTCGCTTTTTCGAGCTACGAGCATTCCGATAAAAAAAAGGGCAAGGAGGTATCAGATCATGCAAATCAATCGCACACTCTCCGAAGTGTATCCGATAAAAAACCGATAGGCTAGCAATTTTTCGGCGATGTTCAAGACTTTGAAGTCTTTTTCGCACAAGAGTATCATTGCCTATGAGCCTTTTGGCACGTCTCACGATCGATTCCAGTGCCTCCAGCTGATACTTAGCTGATCCATCCCAAAGGTGCGAACAGTACTCCATACAGGAGCGAATCTGTGCTTGATATAAAGTGAGCAACTGTTCAGACTTGAAATACCTTCGCACCTTTGAGAGGACACCTAGTTTTTTGGCAGCTAATTTGGCCTTGGACTCGATATATGAGCCAAAGTTGAGCGTAGATGTTAAAGTAACGCCCAAAAGCTCAAGACGGTCAGAAACCGGCACGGACACACCTCGAAAAGTAGGAGTCAGTTGGAATGGACTCCTTTTTGCGGAAAACAGACACGCCTGCGTCTTACTCTCGTTGAACTTGACCAGATTGGCATTGCCCCATGCAGACACCGTCTCAAGGGTCAAGTTCAAACGCTCAATCAAACTCTCTCTCAGTACCTGGGTTTGCTGCCCACTGGCTCTCGTGCTAGATGGGATATACCTAGTTCGGAAGACAGTAGAAACCATCTGAGGCCAACTGACTGAACTGAGATCTCTTAACAAATTGAAGTTAGCAAACTTGCCAAATAAACTTAAGAAGTCTCTATGTACTGAGGGGAGCGTTCTACTTATCACTACACGCTACAGACAACTTTTGACGTGAATACATTTTTAAAGTAGCATCCTTGGGGAGGCAATCCAAAAAAAAACGAATGATAACAAATTCGGGGGAGACAGTTTGGTGCTGTAGCTTCATATCTATCATTACCTAATATCTACTATCCGCTTTGTAAGGACTGTCATACAACACGCGGGAAACAGCGAAGCTCATTTTGAAGTATTTTTTGCTGTGTATCGAGATGTCTATTTAGTATAACTGGTGTTCCAAAAATGATTGGGAGATAGTCCATCTTATAAGTCCAGATGAAGCGCAGTGCGGTGTTAGGCAGTGATTTGGGCTTCATTTTCGAATAGCTGCATAGCACTTTCCTCTTATGCTCAGGCTTGTTGCTTACCATCAGGCCCAATTCTTGCTCATCTCGTCACTAAAAAAAATTGGCAGTCATAGGAACTGCCCACAGAAGTGAAAACTTATAGGTACCTAACTCAGAATTTGATAGCTTACTTTGGAAACTACGCGGGTGAAACCGCAGGGCGTGGCCATGAGCATGGCCATCTAAAAATGTTTCAGCATTATCCGGCCAATGGTCATGGTCCCGAGTTTACCCGAAGATTTCATTCCGAGCGTGACGTTAGAATTCAATTCACAGCCCACGAAAAATCTGTCTGTGGCGCGTCAAAAGTTTTCACTTCAAAACTACTATGAGTGAACTTACTTGCTCATTTTATTCCAAGCACAGATTTGTTCTTGTATATATGTAGGTATTAGTTAATTTAGCACCTTTGGGTTGAGTAAGCTGACTCGATTTGTGATAAGAACGTCTAGGTTGTGATACGTTGCTGGAGTGGGTTTTCCCCGATGGTTACAATCATGGTGTCTTCAAATTGAGAGTGAATCGGTTTCTTCTAGGTAGATGGCATTGTCGTTTAACATCAGACGAGACGGTGGTCAAGTACGAATCTATTATTATAATAAAGTTAAAAAAAGGTACCAACTGCAGGCTTTGGCCTCAATCGAGAGACGTTCCATGACGTGTAACAACTTCAAACAGGAACACATTACAGTTTGCACATTACTGTTTGACAGTAGAATAACTGGCAAAGATGTACATAGGTATTACAGATGTGTAGGAACATTATATTTATGCAAATCAAAATGTATCTAACAATCAAAGGTATTCTATATTTGGTAAAGTTGGATCCGCAGTTTGAATGATATGGTTTCAATCTACAAAAAATGATTGGATCGTAGGTTTACGTTTATTTACCCACGATTTGATCTACGAAAAGACCAAATTAGGACGGTGAAACGTTACCGAGACTAACGCGCTAGGGGTTTCAACATTTCCAAAACACAATGAATCCCATAACTGATAACTGACCATTAAACACAGACCACTTAAGTCGTTTGATATAGGTAGATATGGGAAATTAACAAATCAATATGATCACGATTTAGGCATAGATAGATAGATAAACTCTTTATTGCACTTAAATTACAAAGAAAAATAATAAAGATAGAAAAGGCATGAGGATTATTCTGACATACCGAATTTTGAAATCTGTCTTGTGTTTTAAGCAAGATGTGTAGAAAGATGGAAATTAAATTATGTTTCTAATCAATTTTCTAATGTATCAACTTACTCAAATGTGTGGGAAATTAGCACAACACTGAATTAATAGATATTTACATATTTTATCATTAGCGTACGTTGATTCTTGAACCTACACGGAATCTATTCCAGCGTTTTAAATTCGATAGGTACTTTTGAATTGCAAACTTTTGAAAGCAATTGTAAACAATTGCTTTCAAAAATGTTATATGGAAGATACTTATGTGTAGACTCGTTAATCAAAATAGTGTAAACCAAGAACGTAATTGAGCCCTGTCACTATTACCTACCTATGTTAAATGCTACTTACGGAGCCCATTTGCACGAAAGTTCGATTTTACAAGCGCGGGGTCGTGGTTCGAACTTCACCTGCACCTCTGGGGATTTTCGTAATTGCAGATATTATGGTACTCGCTTGTCGTTCCTGGCTTTAGCGAAGGCGAAACTTTCAGAACTTATCGTCAATAACAATAATTAAGAGAGTCACTCAAACAAGAAACCAGCCTACCTAAATCCCTGATAATAGTAGGTAGTCAAGCAGTCCGATAATAATCATAATCATTATTGCGTAAATGTTATCTACATGTCAAATAAAAATAAAATGATAATGTCAGGTTACAAATTAATACTAATATTAAACACAAAATAACTGCTTTAAAATAGATATTTGATTGTACTCGAGTACATTTATTCATTGTTTTTTAAACTCAAGGAACTCCTTGAAGCTATAGAAAGTCTGATCGACAAGCCAGCGCTTCAGGCAAGACTTGAAACAGGCCTGGCTAGGAGCACCAATTACGTCACTAGGTAGCCTGTTGTACACAGTGGGTCCCATAACATGAGTGAGCTTGTCAGACTTTGCTAGTCTCCTGGGAACTGGTTCTAGATGCCCTGCGCGTCGTGTAGGGTACGCAGTCCGGTCTCCACATGCAGTGTAGAAAGCAATTGTAAACAATTGCTTTCAAAAGTTTGCAATTCATAAGTACCTATCGAATTTAAAACACTAGAATAGATTCCGTGTAGGTTCAAGAATCAACGTACGCTAATGATAAAATATGTAAATATCTATTAATTCAGTGTTGTGCTAATTTCCCACACATTTGAGTAAGTTGATACATTAGAAAATTGATTAGAAACATAATTTAATTTCCATCTTTCTACACGCCTTGCTTAAAACACAAGAAATTATGTCAGAATAATCCTCATGCCTTTTCTTTCTTTATTATTTTTTCTTTGTAATTTAAGTGCAATAAAGAGTTTATCTATCTATCTATGCCCAAATCCTGATCATATTAATTTGTTAATTTCCCATATCTACCTACTATATCAAACGACTTAAGTGGTCTGTGTTTAATGGTCAGTTATCAGTTATGGGATTCATTGTGTTTTGGAAATGTTGAAACGCCTTGCGCGTTAGTCTCGGTAGCGTCTCTATAAAATTAATGTTAAAAACTTTTATTTGTCAAAACTGGAGTCTCAGTAATTTCCTTATACATCTACCTCTTCTATCACATGTACATATTACCTACTATTTTATAAGAATGTTTGTCGAATTTATCATTGCATATTTATCATCTTGGTATTTATTATGTATAGGTACTAATTTATTCGTCGTAGTCATGTATTTATATGTATTAGTATATTTTACAAGTATCGTAAGTATTAGTATGTAATCAGTATTCGTGTGTATGTTTATTGTATATTGTTTATTTTTTCTTGTTTATATAACTGTAATTGCTTAAAAAATATTTTTAGATACCTACACACCCCGCTTCATAGAATATTCTTACAAATCATTTCCATCCTAAGGTTGCCTGGAAGAGATCGCTATTAGCGATAAGGCCGCCGATTGTAACACTAGTTTTTTATTGTTTTTCTTATCCTGTATACGTGTTTTTTCTTTATTTTTGGTGTGTACAATAAAGAGTATCTATCTATCTATCATTCAAACTGCGGATCCAACTTTACCAAATATAGAATACCTTTGATTGTTAGATACATTTTGATTTGCATAAATATAATGTTCCTACACATCTGTAATACCTATGTACATCTTTGCCAGTTATTCTACTGTCAAACAGTAATGTGCAAACTGTAATGTGTTCCTGTTTGAAGTTGTTACACGTCATGGAACGTCTCTCGATTGAGGCCAAAGCCTGCAGTTGGTACCTTTTTTTAACTTTATTATAATAATAGATTCGTACTTGACCACCGTCTCGTCTGATGTTAAACGACAATGCCATCTACCTAGAAGAAACCGATTCACTCTCAATTTGAAGACACCAAGATTGTAACCATCGGGGAAAACCCACTCAAGCAACGTATCACAACCTAGACGTTCTTATCACAAATCGAGTCAGCTAACTCAACCCAAAGGTGCTAAATTAACTAATACCTACATATATACAAGAACAAATCTGTGCTTGGAATAAAATGAGCAAGTAAGTTCACTCATAGTAGTTTTTGAAGTGAAAACTTCTTTTGACGCGCCACAGACAGATTTTTCGTGGGCTGTGAATTGAATTCTAACGTCACGCTCGGAATGAAATCTTCGGGTAAACTCGGGACCATGACCATTGGCCGGAAAATGCTGAAACATTTCTAGATGGCCATGCTCATGGCCACGGCCTCCGGTTTCACCCGCGTAGTTTCCAAAGTACCTAAGCTATCAAATTCTGAGTTAGGTACCTATTCAGAGTGATTTTTTACGATGTGTACACATAATGAAGTAAGTTGCGTGTTTTTTTTAAAGATACCTATTACAGTTGCTCTCAAGTGGGCTCTAGACTATACTGACTAGCCAAGTATGAGCTATCGCAGAAGGAACGTTAGTTGCGGGGTAGGTAGCGTTAGAGTTTCGCCGAAGATTTCTTATCGTTCCCGAGCGTGACGCTAGAATTCAATTCAGTCCACGAAAAATCTGTCCGTAGCGATCCAAAAGTTTTCACTTCTACAATAAATAATACAGACGTGAAAAATATACCTACTTACCTACTTAGATTTATAAATTAATAGTATTCGCTATAACTTAGGTCCTTGGTAGGTCTGGTTATCCTGTTTATGTCAAAATTTCTAAACATGTTAATAAACCCAGAGAAAAAAGTTAGAGCTAACAGATGCAGAATTATTTTTTAAAATACAACTGGTATGTCCAGAGCTCTGAGTTAAGACATAGTCAGGTTATTGTATCCCACTGCGGATCATTAATCTACTCCCAATTACTGTTTAGCCATTTTTTCCTGTTTTGTATCAATTCATACTCGTAGTATTGCAGAATTTCTTAAAGTCGTCACTCTATCGCTTTATTGGTCTACAAGGCTTGCGCACTCCAACTCGTGGTCGCCACTATGGAGATCCTAGAGCCGGTAAATAAAAATTTCGGAGTTTTGTATATTAAATACCTACGTAGCTGAATTGATATCAAAGTTAATTGAAAATATAAAATATTAACTCTACCTCAAAGGTCCTCCTACCTCTTTTGAGAACTCAATAGGTAGTTTAGGTACATAGGTACCTAATTTATTTTTATCTCATTTATGAAAAAAATAGATCTCATGGTTAAACATGAAATATCATTTTTATTCAAATAGTAGGTAGGTACCTACTCTAGACTTAGTGTTGACGGACCTAATGGAATAACTTTTGTGGAAATTGGTGAAGGCAATCAAGATTTCTTGGAAACATGTTTTACTACCTACTAACAAAGATTACGCAATCCATCTCTACATACATACAGGAATATCGCCGAAAGTCTTCAATAATTATAGTGATATTAACATACATGTTTATGTATTGTAAGTATGTTAACGTTATTAGAGCTATACGCCTTACGCCCAAAGATTTATATTGGATTTTATTTAAATCCTACTATTACAGGACTTTTTACAAAAAAGAAAACAAACCAGTGGTCGGTCTCAGCGCTGGGTGCAGATGAGTGTAAGGCATTGGCAGCGGCAGTTGCAGCAACGGTGGTTCATCCCGACAGCACCTGTACAACGCTGCGACGCAACCCGCGCATGGCGGCTCATGCGAGCGACGCTCCTGACTCTCAACACTCACATTATTCCCCAAAATACTGTCCACACTAAACTTCAGCTTACTCGCGCTCACTTCACCACTCAACGACGTCATCACTACGTGAAAGCCTCTGAAAAACTGACAGCCGATAGCTCCGGTATCGGCGCCCGCGCACGCTGTGGGCGTGTCGCAATCGATCCATCGCTCTGATTGGTCGTTCCGCCACTGGGCGTTGCTTAGCGTTATGGAGTATTGACTGATCTCGAAGTTGCGAACAAATGCACTGTTTACAATAAACTGTTTAATGTGTTTTATATGAGTTTGTGCTGGGGTTCGGTTTATCGCTGAGGGGGTTACGTCATTCGTCAGCTTTATGGGAGAGCTCTGTTGGGGTTATTTCACTGGTATTTACAAGCTTTCACGGTTACTGAAACGTTGAAACCATCGGCTTACTACCTCCTTGTGTGATTAATTTTACTTTGAGTACAATATTCAAAGTTAATTTTAGATATACCGACTACAATGTTCGTATAGGTGCCCCTGCGCCTACCTATCCCAAACAGTAACAACAGTACCTACCTAGGTAGAGGCAAACTCAGGCTAATAGATACCTATACATTATATTCTCATTAGAATAACGTATTTGTGCATGCTGAGTGTTTTAATATTTATTTACTTGACAAAGGTAGCCTTTATTACAATACACAATTACAATGAGAATTGCTACATTACTACTACTACATTACATATCTAATTACTTACACTAAGCACATCTTAATTAGGTGCAATGATAATCAAGACGATCAAGCCCACTACCAGTCGGTAGCGTAACCACCACGCTGGCGGTATTACCACGCTGGATGGAAATGCCTACTGTGAGATCAATGTGTTTTGGGTATCCATCAACATTTAGGATACTTTCTGATTTTACGATTCCTGACTACTTAATAAAATACCGAACTGTTAAGTAGAAAGAAAAAATTTTTTTTTTTGGTTCTAATTAAAATTTTCAAAAACCTTCTTATGTATGAGGGATTAGAATGAATTAACTTTAAAGTAGGTACTTAAAGGGAAGTATCAACTCTACGTGTGCGTGCTCTAGTGCCGCAGTTTAAGTTTCGAAACTGTGATTTCTATATTTTTTTTCTACGATTTCTGTAATTTTTTTGCATGTCTAAGTACTTCGTTTGTGTTTTTAGTAGGTAGGTTGGTAAATATCTAAATACTCTGTTTCAGTGGCGTAGCGTGGGGGGGGCAGGGGGGGCCCATGGCCCCGGGCGGCACACGAAAGGGGGCGGCAGATAAGGAGCATAACGAAAATAATACGTTGCATGATTGAAAAAAAACTTTGATATAACACTTCTTATCGAACAGATAAATAATTAAAAAGTGAGGTAGTTAAGTAGGTAGCCAGTTTCTCGAATTTAATTACTTAATTTTCTTAGGTTGCAATGGTACTAGTATCTCTCGTTGTTTATTTTATAAGCTTTTATTTTACTTGCCTTGTTAGTAAGTCAGTATGGGACAAATGGGTACTGGTTTGCAACCTGTCTAGAAGAAGGAAAAATCCAGAATCACATCCGGAGTCTAAAAAACTAACAAAATATTTTTGAAAACAAGCTTTTATTAATATGCTCTAAAACGAAGAAAATAAATTTTAAATGCAATCAAACCCATTATTTTATCTAGACACATGATAGTGTGGCAAGCCAAGTTCAAGTAAATAAACTGGCGAGCGCACCATGTGTATTGTTAGGTATACGAAAAATTTTGAGGCACTTTTGTACTCCTCATAATGCAAAATCTATTTCACATTAACGTCAAATAGTCCATACATTGAGACTTGCGGGATACCAATACGTGCTCCAAATTTCATAAAATACTTAAAACTGTTACAAAACTGTTAACTGTGTGTGGTGCCTGGGTACAGCACCTGATTGGACTATTTTAATGGACACGTATGAAAAGCACTACAAAATCCCAGAGGATGTGGGTGTTTCGTCATCCAGACCGGACATTTTCCTTTTTTCTAGAGCTACGAAACGCAGTCCTTGTAGAACTTACCGTACCGTGGGAAACTAATATACCTAAAGACCACGCGATGAAACAAAATAAGTATTACGACCTCCTAAACGAATTAACAAAAACGGCTATGTAGTTAGTTTATACGCTGTAGAAGTGGGAGCGAGAGGTATACCAGCAAAATCTCTATAACCTACTGAAAGACCTTGGCTTATCCAGAAGTGCTGTAAGTTCTATACTAGAACGTGTATCTAAAGCTGCACTAGTAGGCTCATATCAGATTTGGCTGGGCAGGGAGAAAAACGAGTGGTGAAGGTGAGTGTTGATGTACGTCAGAAAGGGGCCCTTAAACCTACGCCCGAGTCACAAGTCTCGGGAACTACTCGAGTTTTTCTCTCTCTGCCACACGATGGACCCGGCACCCGCACGGTGAATCCAAGGAATGCTAAGAAGATCGTCTCTAGATATTACGTAACTAAAATCGTCATTATTAACATTGACTGAAGTATAGACCAAAAAGATTTCACTCAGTTCCAGACGACCTAAAAGTTCCAGTTTGGCATCCAGATAGGATAAAATACAAAGGAATAAATCAGAAAGTAATCATTTTTAACTGACTTCAAAAAAAAAGGTTTCTCAATTCGATCGTAGGTATATATATTTTAATGTGTGTTCGCGGATGACTTCGTCGTTTATGAACCTATTTTGATGATTCTTTTATAATACAATGTAGTATGTATTTAAATTATTTGAATGCGGACTTATATACTGCCTATAAAAAGAAAATAGCAATTGAAATTGATGATTTTGTCTTTATTGCGAGTCTAGCAAATCGCTCTGGCATCGCACGGGTGCAGTGTTAATTAAATTCACTGTGTATTAAAGATGCTTCATGGTTAGGATCAATTCTAAATAGTTTAAAATCACTTCGTAAATAAGTCTGTGTAATACGTTGCCTAAGCGAGTTTTTCCGGTGGTTACAATCTTGGTGTCTTCAAATCGAGAGTGATTCAGTTTCTTCTAGGTAAACATGCTCCATCCTAGACCGCATCGTATAAACGTCATCGCAATTAAACCGACTTCAAAACCACAAACAAGACCACAAACCACTAATAAAATGGTGGGGTTTGCATTCAAAATATATTTTGTTCGATTTAGAGCATTTAAATAAAAGCTTCTATTTAAAAACACTTTTAATTTAAAAATTAGGCACCTTATGATTTGTCGGCATTACTATTGTTATAAAATATTAAATGATTAACAGAAGTGAAAAGTAAAATAAAAATACTTAACTATTTAAAGACTACTAAATAATTTTAATAACTCAAAATAAAATGATTTAGAAATTGAAAATTAGAATATACCTTGTAAGCATAGCAACACGAGAATAACATGCGGCTACATGACTACTGTATTAATTCGTAGTAATTACTTACTCAGTGGAATTCATGGCCAAGATTTTTTTTCTAAAGTTATTCACCAAGTTTCCTTGGATTCTAATACTTATTACAATCTAGCCTAATTTGTTAAGTCTACGCTAATGAGTAATTTATATCTAACTTATATTGCTACATAGTTTATATAGGTACAAGAAGGTGAAGAATATATTTTAAAAAAATACGCGCTTCGAAATAGCTTTTGACTAGCAAATTTTTAGTATTTGCTGTTTGTTTATTTTATAAGTATTGCACTAAAATGCATAAAAATGTTGTGTTATAGTGAATGTGTAAGTGATGTGATGAAAATAGATATGATTTTGTGTGTTTACGTAGTGTAAGTGCTGTGATAAAACAGTAATACAAGTACATTACAACAAAAACTTTTTTGCAATGGATGTGAATGGCAAATTTAATATTTCGTGACAAGTTCAATTAATGTGGTAAGAAGTTAATGTCGCGATAAAAGACATAAATATAATAAACACAGGGATTATATTATCTTTCTCGCTTTGACGAGCTTGTTCACTGTATTTTGTTTCTCGCTCTAGCATCCCGAGTTTACCCGAAAATCATACCCGAGCGTAACGCTAAAATTCAATTCACAAACCACGAAAAATCTGTGTAGGCATGCCAAAAGCAGTTTTCACTTCAACAACTTTTTAGTTTCAGTTCTAAGTATGGGGCATCCCCAAAATTAATTGTTTTTAAAATATTTTTATAAAAACCTTAATGGGGTTTATAGAATACATTTACTTACCAAGTTTCAACAGTGTAGTTATCATAGTTTTGGCAAAAGTGGTTGTGACATACGGACGGACGGACAGACAGACAGACAGACATGACGAATCTATAAGGGTTCCGTTTTACGTTTTATGGAACCTTAAAAGTATAACACATTTTCAAACCATATTATAAAAAATATAACCGTATAATTGAGTTGCAATAAGATGAACGATGTAGCTATATTAGTTAGGTATTGAATATAATACTTAAAATTAAAAAAATATATAATTAAAGTAGGGGGCGGCGAATTTTCGGTCGGCCCCGGGCGGCGAAAACCCACGCTACGCCACTGCTCTGTTTTATGCTCTTACTGCAGGACTAAGCTTTCTGGCACAAAGATAGAGGAAAGGCTATTTTAATCAGCCACGCTGGTCAAGTGCAGGTTGGTAGATGAATCATGTCCTCGAAAGATGTATTTCTTGGAACATGCCAATTTGCTCATGATATTTTCCTTTAACCACCTTTAAATTTAGTGGTGTGGACAAATTCGTACCTACCTATTGTCTGTAGGTACCTGATTGGTAAAATACACAGAGTTGTCCTCTCAATTGGGAGTCAGACATCCTCGCTACTTGGCCGCCACAGTTCCATCACCAAAAACAACTTTTATTAGAATAGGTATTAATTACCCTAAAATCTTTAAAATATACTTGAACCCTAAAATAGACTGACCACGATTATTTCAATAATAAAGCATTTTACTTATTTCATGTTCATTTCAAAGTGAATTTTTGAGAAAGTTTAAGAACAAATGATGTAAGTTAATCCATACTAATATACTTACCTATATACTAATAATATTATAAATAATACTAATATACTAATACATACTAATACTAATAATATACTATATATATCTACTAATATACGAATTATACTAATATATACTAATACTAATATACTAAATACTAATATTACTAATTACTAATATACTAATTGACTAATACTAATATAGGTACTAATTTACTAATACTAATATACTAATACACTAATACTAATATACTAATATATACTAATAATATTATAAATGCGAAAGTAACTCTGTCTGTCTGTCTGTCTGTCCGTCTTTACCGCCTAAACCAACCAACAGATTTTGATGAAATTTGATACATAGATAGAATAGATCCCGAGAAAGGACATAGGCTACTTTTTGTTCCGAAAAAAGGGTTGAAAGGGATAAGGGATGAAAGTTTATATGGAAAACTTCGTCATTGTTGAAGAACTATCTTAAGTCTAGATATTTAACACGAAACCATAAAATGTATGTTTTAGCAGTTTTGTAGTTTCGAACTGTACCTACGGGGGTGGAATTGGGGGTGAAAGTCTGGAAGTTCAATATTATTGAAGATAAAACCCTCAAACTTTGTATCTAGACACTTGAAATGGAGTCGATAAACGTTTGTTCCAGCAATTTTATAATTTCTAACTATACGGGGAGACTTATATTAGGAGATTTTGATTAACGTTATATTC
The DNA here is from genome assembly GCA_017562165.1 of Ectropis grisescens. NCBI lineage: Eukaryota > Metazoa > Arthropoda > Insecta > Lepidoptera > Geometridae > Ectropis > Ectropis grisescens. The sequence continues at coordinate 15,896,740 of CM029784.1, forward strand.
GCCGAAATAAAATGAAGTGCAAATAGTTTTAAAGGAGGTTTGTTAAATTTTATATGGTTTTTAATCAAGAGGTAAGTACTTAATAAATTTAATTCGTATATCTACTATTGTCTATAGTATATCATTTTTTCTTTGTTTAATAGGTACGTTATTTTTGTTCTAATATGAAGTTATATATATGAAAGTAACTCTCTCTCTGTCCGTTACCGCCTAACGCCTGTTACAATTTGGTGCACAGATAGACTAGACTTAGGAAAGGACAACGGCGACTTTTTATCACAGAAAAAGAGTTGAAAAGAGTGGAAATGAGGAGTAAAAGTGTGCGTGGAAGGATCTTTGCACTCTTTATATGCTATTTTTAACCGACTTCAAAAAAGGAGGAGGTTATCAATCCAGTTGTATTTCCAATTGTGAATCAATTTACCTAGATGGTTATTTTTTTGGTTGGTAGATTATAGTTCAGAAGTGGTCATATAAATTTTATCGAAATCAGTGCGGCGGTTTTTGAAGTATGAACAAAAAACTAAAATTTGCGTTCTACATGAACGATCAGACGATATATCTACTAATAGACAGAGATGTACAAAATGGTTTTAAAAAAGCATTTAAATACAAAATACTTGTCAGATTTACTATTTCAAATGCAAAATACAAAATAGTTTTGAGTTTTGTATTTCAAATGCTAAATGCAAAATAGGTATTTTCAAAATACCTTTTCAAAATAAAATACCTTTTGACCAAATCTCAAATATATTTATTTTTATTTTAGGTATTTATCGTATTAAAATAAAACTACTTATGTACTAGATCTTATTCAAACCAATTTTTGTTCATAGTTTACATGGTAATGTACATTATTATGCCTTTTTTTATTTTTGTCATTCTCTTATTTTTAACCCCCGACCAAAAAAGGGGTGTATAAGTTTGACGTAGATATCTGTCTGTCTGTGTGTGTGTCTGTCTGTGGCACCGTAGAGCTCAAACCGATGGGCCGATTTCGATGCCGTTTTTTTTTATATGAAGGTTAATATCCGTGCGGATGTTTTTAGCTATGTTTGGTTAATGTCGATTCAAGATGCCCGCCTCCACAAAATGGCGGACAAAATATTTCTTCACAACCAACCGCAATATGGGTATCAAATGAAAGGGCTTGACTAGTAAAATACTATACACTATAATAAATTTCAAATTCCAAGATGGCCGCCACCACAAAATGCGAATTATTTAATTTTTTTCACTACTACCTCAATATGGGTATCAAACGAAAGGGCTTAACTAGTAGAATACTTTGCCGCCAAGACAAATTTCAAATCCAAGATGGCCGCTACCACAAAATGGCGAAATACATTTCTATTTTCACAACTACCTCAATGTGGGTATCAAATGAAAGGTGTATAAGTAGATAACAAATCTGAGGTAGTCGGGGTTAATCAAAATTTTTAATTTTGTTCTTGTAGAAGTTACAGGGGGACGGGAGACACATTTTGCCACTATGGAAGAGTCTCTCGCGCAAACTAAACAGTTTAGAAAAAATATATGTTAGATCTCAATATCATTTTTAAAGACCTATCCAAAGATGGTTTTGATGGAACACGTGGGAACACGTATGGTTTTGATGGAAAAAAAAATTGAGTTTCAGTTCAAAGTATGGGACACCCCCAAAATTTATTGTTGTTTTCTATTTTTGTATGAAAATCTTAATGCGGTTCACAGAATACTTTTACTTATTAAGTTTTAATAGTATAAGTTTTATAGTTTCGGAGAAAAGTGGCTGTGACATACGGACGGACAGACAGACAGACATGACGAATCTATAAGAGTCCCGTATTTTGCCATTTGGCTACGGAACCCTAAAAATTTACTAAATTAAAAATTTTGATTAACTTTACTGTACAACATTCTACTAGTCAAGCCCTTTAATTTGCTACCCATATTGAGGGAGTAGTGAAAAATAAATGTGTTTCGCCATTTTGTGGTGGCGGCCATCTTGGATTTGAAATCCGTCATAGTGCATAGTATTCTACTAGTCAAGCCCTTTGAGCATTATTGACCATTTGGTTACCATATTGAGGAAGGTTGTAAAGAAATATTTTGTCCGCTATTTTGTGGAGGCGGCCTTCTTGAATCGATATCAACCAAGCATAGCTAAAAATCACCGCACAAAAATTTACCTTCAAATTAAAAAAAACTGCATCGAAATCGGCCCATCCGTTTGAGCTCTACTGTGCCATGGACAGACAGACATCGACGTCAAACTTATAACATCCCTATTTTTGGTTAGTTTTATATTAGCAGGCGCCTCTATCGGATAAATTTGGTGATATCCGTTATCGTTATCCGTTCGTTTCATATTTTTTTGGCTAAACTTAAATGACAAAGTATTTTGTATTTTGAAATGAATATTAAAATGCAAAATACGTCTCAAAAGGTATTTCAAATAAAATACAAAATGCTTTTTCCTAAAAGATATTTAAATGCAAAATACAAAATAGGTATTTTGCATTTTGTATTTGCATTTTAAATAGAAGTATTTCAAATAAATCGCATCTCTGCTAATAGACTCTAATACAATTTGGTGGACCGTCCCAATATGATTTTAAATTAAAGCCTGTTTTTGATTAATTTTTTGAGAACATAGTTTTTTTTTTTAATTTGTCGTGTAAATTGTACATTTATTAATAAATATAAAACTTTGGCTTCGACCGATTTTGATTAGGAAACGTGAATTTGTATGGTAGTAGAAATACGAGTAGGTTCCGACTGCCTCAATTACTTTAATAAATATGTGGCGCGGACGAAGTCGCGGGGTAAAAGCTAGGTAAATAATATATTAAAACAATAATAAATTGCTGACCTGGCTTAGTTGGTAATAAGTCTGCCTGCGAAGCCGTGGGTCGTGGGTTCGATCCCCACCCAGTGCAAATGTTTGTGTGATGAATTCAGATACCTATTCGTACTTTGCCTGGGTGTTTTGTATGTATAATAAGTATGTATTTAAAAATATATATAAATATTATATTAGCTATGGCTTCCATAGTACAAGCTTTGCTCAGTTTGGGGTCAGATGATGTTGTGTGCGAAATGTCCACCAATTAGGTACTTATTTCTTTTACCACCAACTAGGTGCTTAGCTACTCTCACTACAGTGGAAATCTCTACCTCATCTTCAAAAAACAAAGGGTCCGTTTTGACAATATACAAATTACTGGCAATAAACCGTATTATTTCGCCTAAAATAATGTACGTAATAGTATACTATAACCTACATTATAATACGCGAAAAAAATGTCTATATATGTAAATGCGGTATGTACCTATCTTTTCAAAAAGCACTAAATACTACAAGTAAGTAAAATTATTATTTTGTAACAAGCATGTTTTTAAAAACAGTTTATGTACCTAAGTAGGTACTTTTTTAATTATTATTGTTGTTTCTTTTAGTTTCGTTCCAAACCGCGTTCTAGGACCATTAGGAAATGTCAAAACGGGCCTTTGATTTTTTTAAGCTATTGCATAGCTTTTATCGCGGGCCTGGGTACCGAATTTTAGTGATCGTGCATCTCTTTCTTATGTTCACAGGAAAGAGGGATGGAAGACCATAACGCCGTCCTCCCCACTCGGTCATTCGAGTTTGAATCTTATTTGTATTAGCTTTACAGACTAAATGCTCTTAGCAGTGTTGCCAACTTAACGGATTTCCCGTGATATTTTTTTTAACTTAGAACTATAATGAACTAGCAGTGCCACGCGGTTTTAGCCGCGTAGTTCTCGTTCCCGTTGATTCCTTGAGATAAAATACTATAAACTAACTGTATCCCAAATTTCATCCCAAGCTGTCCATACGTTACGACGTGATTGAGCACTGTTGGTGATTGGTTGTAGTGGTAGGACTCTTGGCAGAGTCCGTGCAAATATCCGTCCGTCCGAGAATAATGTAAAATTTTAAAAATTTGACAAAAATTACTGTGTTCCGGTTTGAAGGGCAATGCTTCCGGAGAAATTACAGGGTTTAGAGATATCTTATATATCTTAGATCTCTGGGTGACGAGCGCAGTGCAGTGCTAGGTAATGATTTGGACTTTTCATGTTCCAACAGCTGCGTTTCACTGCGCTGTTATGTGGCAGGTATCTTGCTTACCATCAGCCACATGGCCGGCTTGTCTCGTCACTCTATGCTATAAAATAAAACCAACACATATCCAAACATCCATACATTGGCATTTTTAATATTAGTAGAATTATTAAAATTTCATTAATTTCTGCTTGCTTTAGCTTCCTTGGGTATATTGAATCAAAATTCATTCATTACTCACCTTGTTGAAACAGACTGCTATTCTCAACTCTACCATTTCCCATACCATCTCCAACGAGGTTGCTACTAACCAGACCGCCGAAATAACAGTGTATCTTTCGACCACATTCGATTATACCCACTTAAACAAACATAATCGAATCGATCGAACAACTGTTAGGTCTAAATCGATTACGGGCAGGTTTATTTTCCTTGTCGAGAGCACCTGGGCTACGTCTCCCGCACCAGATATAGATCTGATCATTACCCGCTCGGCATTTGTTTATGCGATCTAACAATCCGCTTCGGATAACGGAATTATTAGTTTTAGAAAGAATCTTTTGTATTGTAAAACTAACTATAAATATGTGGGTAGTCATTGGCTTGACTGACTTCGTAGGTTAGTAGATAGGTAGTAATTCAACCCGCCGGCCGAACTGCGAGACAAGTGTTTCTATGTTAAGCATTTAGTAAGATGGGATGAAAAATTATGTGTTGTGCTCGAAGGCAAAGATTTTTCACCTTGTGCCCTTTTGATTCCCTTGCTACACTCAGGATTCCTTCTAATTTTAGAATCCTTCGCTTGCTCGGTCATCAAAATTCAGCACGCGGTCAAAAAGCAACTTTGCACTTTTGTACAACAAACAACTATTTTCCGATTACTTCGCAAATTGTAAATCGATGTCGACGGTTTTTTTGGTATATCATAGTTTGGAAGTGGACCCATATAAATTTTATCGAAATCGGTGTGCCGGTTTTTGATATGTGAACAAAAACTAAAATTTACTTTCATTTATCTGGACGACGGGACGTAGTAATACGAGTAGCTTGTTCTGAAATTTGATCTAGTGTTTGAATTAAATTTTTAATTTAAGTAGCTTTTGTTTTTTCATAGAAAATATACCTATATATAATTCAGTCATGTAATAAAGTCACGTTTGATATAGTCAGTCCAGTCCCACTCAAGTTTCGATCGCGACCGGCGATCTTTTTCAAGAAGAGTCGAGAGTAGCCGCACGGCGCGTATGCAAGCTCAACGATTGTTGCGGAGGGGGGGGGGGGTCTTGAAACTTGCGAAACTTGAGTCGGACTGGACTGACTAACGTGAGTTACCCGAGTATTTATTTAAAATCTGCAATAATCATTAGTTGACATTTTAATTCAAATAATAGAATCTGACCACGTATTAATATTTTCTTAGTTAGGTATACCATATCAGCAGCGTCCAGGGTTTTACTTGTTTAGTTCCGCTATGTGCTTATAGGTGTAATCTGTGTTCCGAACAATCCGATCCGTTCAGCCGTTCCGATGTAATTGGGCAACAAACATTAAAAATGACACATTTATTATATCAATGGGTGAGTTTACCACATTCAGTTGCCTTAATGTCAGTAGTACCATGTTATGTGTGATTGTTAAATAAATAAATACAATTCTTGAAAGAAACACACTACTGCACCTAATAGTTATTCAGTGTTCACGTGAGCCAAAAAAAATGAGACAAGTAAAATAAAGTTAGGAATAAAAGTTTCAAAGTGCTCGAAAACACAAAATTGTACTTACTTTTGTGTTATTTTGGAATACGGAGAATAAACACATTAACTCTTTAATACACCATCAAAATGTCCAAATTAAAACCAAATAAAAAACTGAAAAAGGTAACGCGAATTACTACAGCTCCTGGGAGCGAGCGGGTGTCCCAAACGACTTCCTTATTTGATAGCCGTTGAATTGCTTTCCGGAAATCGTGGAGATTTATTAAGTCTGCTTTTGTTTGCTTGATAGTAAAACCACTGTTAATGTCTACGGGCATCTACCGTCTTACGCTAAGAGACGGACTGAGGACGGTCTCTCAAAGTATGTAGGTATAATATCAATATTACGAGTATCATTACATAATTTTGTACGTTCATTACGTTACGGTGATATGTGAATTATTTGGTTTTACTACCTTACCTATAGTTGCACGGTTTAAAAATACGAATTCGGAAATATGTACTTAGATACTTGTTGCTTCTGATATATGTAATAATAGTTTCTTCTTTCGACTAGACTTTAGCCCGTTTGCTTAGAGTTGGTCTTCGTAGTACCTACTTCCAATTTGAGCTTTTTTTTAACCGTCATCAGCCAAAGTTGATTAGAGTGTATGTTTTGTCTTTTGTCGTAGTTAGGGCTCACCGTGAGACCATCTGAGAGTTTTTGCAAGTAGTACTTAGCTATATCATCATTAGGTAACACAAATTCTAATGACTAATTGATAAATGAAGAAAAAACAAAAGTAGCAGCATAATAAATAGTAAAGTAACAAAAGGTACCTATGCATTTAAAGATTTCAAAGTGCCTTTTCATTATATGATAAATAATTATAGTACAGATACTTAAGTGTCAACACACTCTTGTAATCACCATAAATTGTTGCCTAACTATTATTATTTAATTTTGATGATTGTTTGAACAGGAACGGTCACAGTCTCAATTTTTGAAGGGGATCACCAATTATAGTACAATATGTCAAGTAAAAAACACTTTACCAGTACTTAGTTCCCTACGATTCTGTCTGCGTTCAATAAAGCGTTTTTATTGTCTTTACTGAGTACGCCTCTGGCCGCAGCACAATCAGGCCACTCTCGTATCGAAATAAGTGAGCAAATAAACACAGCATCCTTCGGAGTGCGATGCTCTTTGGATATCCCAATCTCGCTTCTGTATATTTTCACAAGTATTCACACGTTCTTTACCCTTTTAAGTGTAATGAAATAGTTTGTATGTTTAGTTAGTGGATGTAGAGGTATAGAACTTACCCAATTATTTTACTCCGGAAAACCAAACAATCCACCTCCCGCCGGCACAGGTGGCCGGAGTCGCCCAACCAGCAACAAATATCCCCCCATAGTGGTCGACCAACTTAAGGACTGGCCGATACACTTGGGGGAAATCAAAAAAATCCTCGGATTCGCGCCCAACGTCAGGCCGTACCTTAAAGGCCTACGATTCCGGCCCAAGACGGAAAACGAGTTCCGGATTGGTCAGCGCTACCTCGTGGACCAGTGGAATACTACTGTTACTCATTGGAATGTGAGAAGCCACATAAAGTGGCCTTATGGGGCCTCCCAGAGGTCACCGCACCAGAGACCATCGTCGGGTCGCTGCAGAGGCTGGGTTTCCCCGCCACCTACGCGCGCCCCCTTCCAAGAAGACCTCGGGCCACCAAAACGTAGTCCACATACAGCTGAACCCCATGTCAAGAGAAGAGCTCGGTCGCCTATACAACACGACCGAGCTCCTAAACATGCCGCAGGTCGTGATCGAGGCCTGGAGGGGCAAGACGACGGTGCCTCAATGCCACCGTTGTCAGCTCTTCGGGCACGCGTCGGCGAACTGCCACCGCACCGCCAAGTGCGTGAAATGCGGTGGCCCACACGTCGGCGCCGAGTGTCCCCGGGCCGAGACCGACCCGCTTTGCTGTGCAAATTGCAAGGGCAGGCACGCAGCCAACAGCCGCCAGTGTGGCGTCTTCCGGAGTGAGGCCAGACGCCGGAAGATCGCCCTGCCGGGCGCGCGCCCTCCTCCCCCGCACCCGATGACACAAGCCGCTAAGCCAGCGCCGCCCCTAAAAGGGGGCCAGGCGCGGCTTAACCAGGGGTTCCGGGCGGACTGACAGGACGGTCCGCCGCGGGGACCCACGCCGAGAACATGGCCCGTCACCGCGCCGCCCCTCGATTGGGGCTGACACGCGGTCGGGCCACCCACCTACATGTACCCTGCCCCTACGACACTCGCGCCCCCGGCCAACCTACCTGGCCAGGGGGGGCGAAAGAAGAGGAAGAGAGCGAGGGGGCAGAGGGGCCCTAAGGTCTCTCCTGCGGCAGTATCTACCTTGCTGCCGCAGTTCGAGAGGCCCCCGCCCTTTACGCCTTTTAAGCCGGGGCCACAGCCCCAGACAGGGGCGCAGCAGGATGCGGTCAGGACCGCCCCGTCTGATCCCCGCATTTGTACCAGCACACCTGCCCCCCAGCCAGTGGCCGCATCGGTCAAAGGCAAGGGGGTGGGCAAGAAGAGTAATAGTAAGCGTGCGGCCTACTCGGGACCCAGGTCATGACTATGATTTGGAATATCCTGAGGGGCGCGTGCGCCTCCGCGGCAGCCGGCGAGGACGCCGAGCAAGCCGCGGCCCGAGCGCTGTTCGCCGTCGTCCAAACTCTTTATGGATAGACGGCGAACCGCATAACGAGCTACGCGTCAAAACACCAATAGCCTAGACGCGGCGTTTCGCCGCGTCGAGCCGACCGGGCCGCTAACACGGCCCGCTACTACCCCTGTGGGCAGTGACCCCAGGAGCCCTACCCTGGTAAGGAGGGTATCCCTCGAGGCCGGCGCCTGACTTCCCCCAAGGGGAGGAAGAAGATCAGAGATTGATCATTCTTATGATGATACAAAAACCCGGTCAAGCGCTAGTGGGACTTCTTTGTTCTAGTTGGCATTCGAACTCCGAATACCCAAAACACAAAAACAGAAATTACCGCGAAAACCAATGAACCAACTTCAACTTTTTCTTTTGGCTTCCATTCGGTAATGTCGCCGTAATTTCGCCAATGCCCAGCGTTGGAGCGTTGGGAGTATCTTTGTTATATTAAGTTCTTATTGGTTATATATCTTTCAGGTGATAGATAACCAATGAACCAATCACGACGCAATGAAATGATATTTTAAGACTAGGTATATGTTAAAGTCAGTGTCGTGTATTTGTTTTGTTGCTCTAAATGTTTTTGTCTTATTACACTACTCGTTATTCAGACTGTAAGCCAGTAAAGGCGTTATTATACCACTCGTTATTCAGACAGTCTTAACCTAAATAGCGTGATGTAATAAGCGTCAGACTGGTTAGACTCTGACTTCAGACATCAAGATCGGGTTCGACGAGTCTTACTGGCTTACAGTCTGAATAACGAGTAGTGTAATAAGGCAAATACAGTTAGACCGACAAATATATGACACTGACATTGACATATAGTCTTAAAATATCATTTCATTGGTTCGTGATTGGTTCATTGATATTCGCGGTAATGGACAGAATTTTTGTGGGTTGTGAACTGAAATGAACCGTCACGCTCGGGTATGATAATAGCTTTTCGGGTAAACTCGGGATGCTAGACGGAGAAACAAAATACAGTGAGCAAACGCGTCAGAGCGAGAAAGATAATAAGATAATATAGTCCACGTGTTTATTAAATATAATAAAAATATCATTTTATACTACATTTACATTGGAATACTACATATACTTATCTACTTATAATTGAGATAATGAATAAGTACCAGAACTGGTATACATACTCGTATCACAACTAAAAGGATACTCGTAGTAGCAACTAAGAATTTAGATAGAACTCCTTAACACGAAGCTTGAAAACTTCCAACGACTGGGCACGCTTTATTTCTAACGGAAGCTCATTCCATAACGTGATAGCCCTCACAGTAAAAGAGGATGAGTAGAAAGATGTACTGTGTTGAGGGATGTCAAGCGTAAGGTTATCCTCAGTTCTCAGAAATCTAGGGAGAAGAGACTGGCGAAATTGAAAACGCTCTTGAAGATAATGAGGAGATGAGGGTAGAAACAGGATATTGTATAGGAGGGAGAGTATGCCAGCATCCCGGCGACGACGAATTGGCAGCCACTTGAGCTTAGTGCGGTAGTTAGAAATATGATCATGTTTACGCAAGCCAAATATGAATCTGATGCAGTAATTTTGAAGGCGCTATAAACACACAAAATGATACCTATTTTCATCACAGTACTTACAAATAAGTACACTTTAAACACAACATATATAGATACCTATGCATTTTTAGCGAAATACCTATAAAATAAATACTAAATAGCAAATACTAAAAAATTTGCTAGTCAAACAATATTTCCGAACAATGTAATTGGAACGAAGTTCCTTATCGCGCGTTGTGAAAGGGGGGCTAGACGGAAAAAATTCTTACGAAAAGTTGTCACGACACTTTTTGCTATTGTAAGCTGTGCGGCGTCGCATCTCTGTCTGTCTCTCTCTCTCTTATAGAAAGCAAGCCAGATATTTTCATTTCTATTTCGCATTGAACAGTGTGGTGACGCGATGATTATTTTTGTTGAGTGTATACAGGTTTTTTGTAAATAATAAATAATAATAATAATTCCTTCACTAATTAATCGAAAGGAACTTCGTTCCATCCGGGTGTCCCTAGACACCTTTCAAGTTTTTTTTTAAATTTATTCTTGGCCATAGATACTAATCATTTCGCCACATGTTATTCTCGTGTTGCTATGCTTACTAGGTATATACTAATTTTCAATTTCTAAATAATTTTTATTTTTAATTATTAAAATTATTTAGTGGTATTTAAATATAAGTATTTCTTATTTTAGTTTTCACTTCTGCCGTGCGGTAAGACCGCAAGGCACGGCACACACATTTTTTTATAGCTAAATATATAATACGTTTAAAAATAAATTGAATTATCAATAATTACTTTGGTATTTTGATATAGGGTCCTCCCCACTACTTTTACGTAATTTCTTTGATTTTAGGGCTCGTGTGTAGAGGGTTTAAGAGCTGCCGAGAAAGAATAGTGGGACTTTTTTAACATTACACGCAAGTAATTTGTAATTTTTTTTCAAACAACGTTGATGAGCGCTGTCACGCATAAGTACATAACTAATCACGGGCCTTACAGTATCGTTCACGAAAGTTTCATCTGCGTTTTGTTTCAGTAATCTGTGTAGTGGTGTGACTAATATAATATTCATAATAGGTACACGGGTGATATTTCATATAATATGTTATCACGTGAACGTTATCATATTATGTCATTCAGTAATAGTCAAATAATACGATAAATAAGCGAGTTCATTGACAGTCCTAAGCCTGACCTAATCGCTACATGTATTAAATTTAATGAAATAATATTTATATCGTAAGCTATTATTTAAACGAGCACCTTATATTATTCTATTTTTGATTATTATTCCATTAACAGCTGAGTATTGTGTATTCAGGCAAATAAATGATGACTATTATTTGACTGTTACCCAGTAACGGGTATGACCCTATGACCATGGTATGACAGCCTATTACCATTGAATAGATAATATAGCTATTACTCTCAAAGCGTTATATATTCGATAATAGGAAATAATGAATACCTCAACCTATTATTATAACACCACTAAAGCTGTGTTGTGTGTTGGGAAGTTTGAATTTTTGTTAGCTAAAAGGCCAACAACTTCAAAAACTTTTTTTGGTTTAGATTTAGAGCTTACAAATTTTAAATTAAAATTGTATGCTGTAGCTTGTGGGGCGTATCTTAAATTGAGCGGAAACTGATGCGTGTTTTAACAACGAACATCGCCATCTATGTTCGCTCTGCGAAAACAACATTTTAACAGCGTTTATGGTGAAAAAATAAATGTGTGCGCTTAAGACCGCACGGCAGAAGTGAAAACTAAAATAAAAAAAAGAAGTGTGGCACTCGGGGACTGCCGCGGTAAAGCTATTGCATGTTGCATGCATTTTTATCAACATTAGCAATAGGGATGTTAACAATTTTTCGGAATTGCTTTTATTTTGAAGAGTGCCATTTGTTTACCTTAAAAATTGGTTGCCTGTAAAGTCGGTATACGGGCGAAAGTTATACGTGACAACGACTTTGAGTGGTAAAATAATTTTACGGAAGGGACGCGTGCCTTTCACTTTTTATGTCTGTCTCTCTCGCTCTTAGGCGGGCTAACCATGCCCGAGTGGAAGGGACGCGTGCCTCTCACTCGCTCTCGTTGTGAGCGCATAACGTGAGCGGAGCGTAACGTAGTTTCTTGAAGTGTCACCCGGCAAACCAATTTATAAGACGTTGTCACGTCAAAAAATATCACGGGAAATCCGTTAAGTTGGCAACACTGCTAAAAGCATTAGTCTGTAAAGCTAATACAAATAAGATTCAAAGTCGAATGACCGAGTGGGGAGGACGGCGTTACGGTCTTCCATCCCTCTTTCTTGTGAACATAAGAAAGAGATGCACGATCAATAAAATTCGGTCCCCAGGCCCGCGATAAAAGCTATGCAATAACTTAAAAATACTTAGGTATATAATTTAAAGACTACTATATAATTCTAATAATTAAAAATGAAAACGATTTATAAATTGAAATTGAATAGAATACCTAGTAAGCACAGCAACACGAGAATAACAGGTGGCGAAACGGTGAGTACCTATGGTCAAGAATTAATTTTAAAAAAAATTACGCGGTTCGGAAATAGCGTTTGACTAGCAATTTTTTAGTATTTTTTTATTTATTTATTTTATAGGTATTTGCCTAAAAATGCATAAATATGTTGTGTTTAAAGTGTATGTGTAATTGCTGTGATGAAAATAGGTATCATTTTGTGTGTTTACGTAGTGTAAGTGCTGTGATAAAACAGTAGTACGAGTATATTACAACAAAAACTTTTTTGCAATGGATGTGAAATGCAAATTAATAAATATTTCGTGATGAGTTGAATTAATGACATTAATGTGGTAAGTACTTACCTAGAAGTTAATGTCGGTATCACTGACGTATGAAAAATACGTCCATGGCCGGTATAAAAAGATATAGTAAATGTAATAAACAAATACAAATACAAAAATCTTTATTGCTGTTTGCAGGTAAGATAAGATGATATAAAACATTTAAATAATTGACCCATACAAACTGGCCTCTTCTTCTAGAGGCATGCAATATGTCTGGCAACGCAGTTTCCATTGGTCTGAATTTATACAATGATAATAATAGTCAGCTGATAAGGTCTTCTTCTTCTTTTTTCATTTTAACTTTTAATCGGTTGTATCATATATGTCATCTGATTCATCATGTATTAATTTCTGGCTTCTTAACACAGGGACTATATTATCTTTCTTGGTCTGACGCGCTTGTTAACTGTATTTTGTTTCTCGCTCTAGCATCCCGAGTTTACCCGAAAAGCTATTATCATACCCGAGCGTGACGGATGATTTCAATTCACAGCCCACGAAAATTCTGTCTAGGCGCGCCTAAAGAAGGTTTCACTTCAAAAAAACTAAGTAATAGGCACATAGGTAACTGTGTTTATTACATTTCAATCTTTTTATACCGACATTAACTTCTAGGTACCACATTAATGTCATTAATTGAACTTGTCACGAAATATTAAATTTGCATTTCATATCCATTGCAAAAAAGTTTTTGTTATAATATACTTCGTATACTGTTTTATCACAGCACTTACACTACGTAAACACACAAAATGATACCTATTTTCATCACAGCACTTACACAACATACACTATAAACGGTATCCGTTCTTTTGAAAAACTTTTTTTCACAAATCTACACCTGATAACCAACGTTCGACAAACTCACGGGTCATCATCATCATCATCATCAGCCGCAAGACGTCCACTGCTGAACATAGGCCTCCCCCCTAGATTTCCACAACGAACGGTCCTGCGCAACCTGCAACCAGCGGTTTCCGGCGACCTTTATGAGGTCATCTGTCCATCTAGTGGGAGGCCGTCCAACACTGCGTCTTACGGTACGTGGTCGCCACTCGAGAACCTTTCTTCCCCATCGGTTGTCGGTTCTGCGAGCGATGTGGCCTGCCCATTGCCACTTCAGTTTGCTTACTCTTTGAGCTATGTCGGCCACTTTCGTTCTTTTGCGAATATCCTCATTACGGATTCTGTCGCGCAAAGAGACTCCGAGCATAGCCCTCTCCATAGCTCGCTGTGTGACTTTGAGCTTCGTTATGAGGCCCACAGTTAAGGACCACGTCTCAGTTCCATAAGCCATCACTGGCAACACGCACTGGTTAAAGACTTTCGTCTTTAGGCATTGGGGTATTCTGGACTCAAAGATGTGCCGAAGTTTCCCGAACGCTGCCCATCCGAGTTGGATTCTTCGCTGGACCTCTTTGTCAAAGTTGGATCTACCTAATTGGATCTTTTGACCCAGGTAGACGTATTCGTCAACAACTTCGAGTGTGGTATTCCCAACAATAACCGGTACAGGTGAGATATGAACATTTGACATGACTTTCGTCTTGTCCATATTCATCCTCAAACCTACCTGTTGGGATACTCTACTGAGGTCCCTGAGCATAGCACCGAGGTCCTCCAGCGACTCCGCCACAATGACTATGTCGTCGGCAAACCGAAGGTGAGTGATGCATTCGCCGTTGATATTGATGCCATATCCGTTCCAGTCCAGTAGCTTAAAACATCTTCCAGCGCGGCAGTGAACAGTTTCGGAGATATAACATCTCCCTGTCTCACGCCTTTCTGTAGCTGGATATGTTTTGTGCACCGGTCCTGTAATCGGACAGACATTGTGGCTTTACTGTAGATACACTTCAACACTTCGATATAGCGATAGTCAATGCGGCATCGCTGGAGAGACTGAAGCACTGCCCAGGTCTCGATGGAATCGAAGGCTTTCTCATAGTCCACATACGCTATACATAGTGGCCGATTATACTCCTCGGTTTTCTGTATAATCTGCCGAAGCGTATGGATGTGGTCTATGGTACAATAGCCTTTTTCGGAAACCGGCTTGTTCGGGTGGCTGGAAGTCGTCAAACCTGCGTGCGAGACGATTCGTGATTACCCTCGAAAACAACTTATAAACGTGGCTCAGAAGTGAGATGGGTCTTCAACAAGGTGTTGTCACCTTTTTTGAAGAAGAGCACCACCACACTTCTGCTCCACGCTTCTGGCGTATTACCGTTAAGTAAGACGGAGTCGAACAGCTTCTGGAGGACTTTAAGTACCGGTTTTCCACCCGCTCTCAGAAGCTCAGTCGTAATTCCGTCCTTGTTGTTTTTAGTTGTTTGAGGCCATCCTAATCTCATACAGGCTGACTTCCGGGATATCTTCGGTAAAGTGTCGGGTCAGCTTGGCTCTGGGGTCTTTTGCCATGCTAACGACAGGTTGTGCTTGCGTAGAGGTGTATAACTGTTCATAGAACCTCTCAATCTCCTCCAAAATCTCGGGCTTCGACGAGACGATGTTACCACTATCGGTCATCAGTTTGGTCAGCTGACTTTGCCCAAGAGACAGATTTCTTGCGAACACTTCCGAGCCTTTGTTCTGCTTGATTGCTTCTTCAATACTCGAAGTATTGAAGCAGCGTATATCGCGTCGCACACAAGTAGAGATCTGTCTATTGAGCCGTCTGTATACCGTCATGTCGACCGAAGACTGTAACCGCATATCTCGTCTGACTGCCATGAGATCTAGAGTTTGATCGGAGAGTTTTTGGGTTCTATTTTGGCGTCGGCTCTTATACAATTTTCTGCCAACAGCATGAACAGTTTCCACTAGCCTGTCGTTTATTTCGTCCGCCGTTACGCTCTCATCTAAGGATTCGAAGCGATTTTGAAGTTCGAGTTGAAAGTTATCGGGATCTTCGATTTGAGCATAATTTGGTCGGAGCGTGGACTTCATTAGACGTGACCTTTCGAACTTAATGTTTAGATTCAGCGTGCCTCTTACAATACGGTGATCGCTGCCGGTCTTAACCCTGCTGATCACAGAGACATCGCTGAATATTTGCCGTTTAGTCGTCATAATGAAGTCGATCTCATTTTTTGTGGAACCGTCTGGGCTAATCCAGGTCCACTTTCTTTGTGGCTGTTTCTTGAAAAGGAGTTCATCATAAAGAGGCTCTCCCTTTCCAAGAAATCCGCTAGACGTTGCCCTCTTGGGTTCCGCTGCCCATATCCGAAATTCCCCACTCTCAACTCATCACCGCTACGTTTGCCCAGTTTCGCGTTGAAGTCTCCCATCACAACTGTGAAATGTGTTGGCGAGACATGTATGGCTTTGGAGATGTCCTCATACATGCTCTCAACCTCTTCGTCGGGATGTGTCGAGGTCGGTGCGTATACTTGTATGACCTTTAATGAATACCGGTCGCTAATTTTAAGTACAAGGTATACAACCCTATTCGACACACTCTCGATCATTATCACGTTGTTGACGAGAGACTTGCGGACGATAAACCCGACACCCCTGGGATTGTTGATCTCCCTCCGGTAGTAGAACAAGTTGCCGGATTCAAGATTATCCTGTCCTCGCCCTGTCTACGGACTTCTGATAACCCTATGATATCCCAGCGCAACTTGTCCACTTCTTCTTCCAGCCCCACAATCTTTTCGTCAGCCCTCAGCGTCCGTGCGTTAAATGTTGCCAGGTCGAGTCGTTGGGTTTGGTGGCGGGGCGTCTGCCGGGGATTCTTAGCACCCCATGCTCCGCCGGAACCAAGGCTGCCACCAGCGCCTGGAATAGCGGAGCTGCCGGGGACTAGGGGCCGTTTCTTTTTTGTGACCATCATATGGGGGGGTATTTGCCATAGTCACCGCGCTTGGCAGGCGGGTTGGTGACCGCGGAAACAGCCCTTCGCATCGATGATGCCGCTGCCCGTCATCGGCCTGGTCAATTTAGGACTGGTTTTTTAATGGATATACCGCCATTGGTTCGGTCGTCAGAGCCTCGTTAGTTGGCAGCAGGGTGTACCACGCGCAGGAGAGGTTGACATTTGGGGAAGCTAGATGTTAAGCGCTTCCCCCTTACACCCCACGGGTCGTCAAATGATTATTACACAAAAAAACATTTCACAAATTGGTTACATCTCAAAATATTTATTTGACAAACTTTCATTACATAACGTATTATTTGACAATTGATTCGTTTAATATTTTAGTTAACTAATAAATATTTAAAAACAAAACCAACACTTGATACATTTTTATTTTACAGAGTGTTGTTTGACAAACATTTCAAATTATATTTTAATTACTTAACAACTTAAACATAAAAACATTTCATTTAACAAAAATTAAAATTAAATTCTACATCATTGGCAAATTTTTTGGCCATGCCACTGCTCTGGATTTTCTGAAAATAAAATACATAAAAAGTTGTTTAATTCATCGGACCGGTTAGGTAACTTATGACCCAGATCCGACTCAGAGCACCCCTGACTTCACCTAGTCTTGTCGCTACTACCCCTAGAGTGTATATAAAAGTGCGGGAGCCAGAAGCTAAAGGGAGGTCCTGAGTGGAGCGAGCCATGCGAGGTCAAGCGTAGCGAAGGGGTAGGTGGCGAGCGAAGCGAGCCGGCGACCTCCGTAGTGGAGCGCAGGCCGAGTATGGAGAAGCGACACTCAGGGCTGACCGCAGAGTTTGGCGGGAGCCCACCCGAGTCAAATCTTAGTAATAGATCCTAATCGGACAGGTTAGGTCAAAACTCTGTGACAGGACCTAATCAGAACGGTTAACTCCTATGGACAATTTAATGGGTACTTTTATGATTTTGTACCTAATTTCACAACGGAAGATTTTTTTTGGTAAATGTTAAATTTGTAAAATGAATAGTATACGAAACAAAAAATGTACAAATAACAAAATATCATTCGATGCATTGTCTAAATGTAACCTTTGCCGTATAAATGGTTATAAAATGATGGTTTGTAAAATAAAACATTTGTTGATGTAAGACATTTTGAAATAAATATTATGCAAAACGTTGTTTTTAAAATGAAACATTTTTGTGGTGTAAAGTTTTCGTAATGAATATTATACGATTAGTTAGTTTTAAAGTGATGTTTTGTCAAAAAATGTTTGTGAAACATTAGTGAACCACTATAAACACAACATATTTATGCATTTTTAGCGAAATACCTATAAAATAAATAAACAGCAAATACTAAAAAAATTGCTAGTCAAACGCCATTTCCACAGAGTAAGTAATCACTACGCCTTTTCCAAACCGCGTCAATTTTTTTAAATTTAATCCTTGCCATAAATACTAATCATTTCGCCACATGTGATTCTCGTGTTGCTGTGCTTATTAGGTATATTATAATTTTCAATTTCTAAATAATTTTTATCGTTAATTATTACAATTATTTAGTGATCTTTAAACATACGTATTTCTTATTTTAGTTTTCACTTCTGCCAGGCGGTCTTTAGCGCACACATTTTTTTTTAGGATTATAGCTTATTATTTATTATATGTAAACAAATTTGTTTGTAATTTTGTACGCGCGCAAGAAGTTAATATTTCTTCTCTCCCTCCCGGACCGCTGAGGTGTTCAGACGTCTCGACGGTGACTTCTCGTCAGTTTGCATAAAAATCAAAAGCGATTAAAAATAATTGTAATTAATAAAATAAAGTAATAAATATAAAAAAGTGAAATTTAATTCGATCAAAGTATACGGAGTGCATTAGCAGCGAAGAGGTGCAACGGGAAAGAAGCGAAGCGCGGTGAGCGAATGAGTCATCTTTACACTAATAAATGTGTGAATGCATTTGATGCGCACCTGTCTTGTATCCCGCTCAGTCACAACTACGTCACAACTACGTCACACCCGTCCAGCGGTAGTGCAATCTCCTGATACCTGCTTATTGCCTGGTAGTACCTATGCTGAACAATATTGAGAATAGCTGACATATCGCATTTTTGTCCTGCAATCTCTAAGTGACTGCTGATCGCCTGGTAATCTGCTGAACATTACTGCGAGTTTTTGACGTATTGCTGTCCACCATACGATTACTAAAGTGTCTGCTATAAGCCTGGATGATTACTGAGAGTCGCTGTGTCACTTACTGTGCAACCTCTTGGTGATTGCTGATCGCCTGGTAGTTTTCTGAACATTCCTTCGGATCGCCGGCCTGTCGAGCTGTTTACCGTGTAAAGTTCCTGGCATTTGCTGATCGCTTGGTAGTTTCCTGAACATTCCTACGTAAAACTGCCGGTCGCGCTGTTGCCGTGCGACCTCTTGATGATTGCTGATCGCCTGGTACTTCGCTGGACATCGAGTCACGAGTCGCCAGCCTGTCGCGCTGTTGCTTTGCGACCTCTTGGTGGTTGCTGATCGCCTGGTGGTTTCGGTGAACATTCTTACGTAACGCCGGCCTGTCACGCTGTTGCCGTGCGATCTCTGACCGCCTTCTGATCGCCTAATTGATCTGTTGAGTGCTGCGAGTGTATTCTACACACAAAAGTGCGCCTGTGTTGCTTGTCTGTAGCAAACATACCCCTTGTGAAATTGTAATAACCAAAGAAAATGGAAGGCGTTATGGATAGGTCACACTCAGACCCGGACGTGAGTCAGTCGAGTTATTTGGATAAAACACCTACTGGATTTGCTCCCGCTCGTTTCAAAAGGAAGCGGCATGATGATTATTCTTCCGAATTTAATCATTTGAAAGATGAAATTAAAGCAATGATGCTAAGTCAAGAACAAAAACAAAATAAAATTCTTAAAGACATTCAGCTGGGTAACCAGAATATACAATCTTCTATGGAGCTGCTTACAAAGCAGAATGAAGATTTTAAAAAGAAAATACAAGAACTGGAGAAGATCATCCGTGAAGACAAAAAATACATAGTGATATTAGAAGAGAAAATGGAAGACCTACAGATGGGCAGTAGAAAAGCTAATTTTGAGTTGAAAACGTGCCTAAAAAGCCAGCAGAGACAAAAGAAGAATTATTAGACATGGTTGTCAGCTTATCTAGGAATGTCGGCAGCAGCTTAGATAAAATGACGTGAAAGATATTTATCGAGTGCGAGGGAAGAAGGATGTTAAAAGCACTCCAATTATTGTGGAAACCTCATCTACTATACTAAAAACGGAAATGTTAAAAATGTGTAAGAACTTCAATGCCAAGCATAAAAGAAGCTTTGTGCCCTTCAATTGGGCTTACATGCTCTGGGGATACCCTGTCTACATATCCGAACAGCTTACACAAAAGGGGCCCGGTTACATTTTTTGGCACGAGACTTAGTAAAGTCTAAAAGATACAAATTTTGTTGGACTGCATATGGCAAGGTCTACGTACGAAAACACGAAAATTCCCCAATCATTTTGATTAAGAACGAAGCGCAAGTTCATCAGCTAATATTGGAAACAGAACAATGACTAGGCTTTTACTTAAATCTTTGTTTTTCATTTTTATGTAATATGATCTGTAAACCTGTTGAAATTGGTGGTATATTCCAATTATTATTATTGTACACTAACGTTACTTCAACTCACACAAGTTATACCTTCTTACACTACACACTTATTCACTCACAAAACACCAAACCACACTTTCAAAAAAGTTCAAAGAATTTTAATCATCCAATATACAAACAAGCTATTCTTATTATAATTAGTTGTTGTACTCATACTGTACTTTCAAAATTCACATCTCCAGGACTAAACCTGTTAATGTTATCACACTATTTAAATGACTACATAAACCCTTGCTGTTGTCTTCTACTTATTTATGGATAGATCACTTGAAACTTTAAATGAAATAGATGGTATTAAAATCGCGAAAAGCATTCAATGTGACATTGAAGACCTGAATACCAAATTATGTATTAAAGATAATGACCTCAAAGTTTTTGCCAAAATATCAGGAGTGTATATAGTAATATTGACGATTTTATAACAACATTAAGTGCAACTAATATAAGTCCTGATATAATTATTTTAACAGAATGTAGAATAAATTCTGACAAACAGATTCCTTCTATGAAAAATTATAAGTCTTTTGCATCAAGCCATCATCTAAATCAAAATGATGGAGTCGTGGTATATGTCAATAACGGAACCACGACAACTCTTGTAAAAGAAATTAAATTAGCCAACGCATCTTGTCTGCAAATAGATACTCCTAATAGTTGTATAATGGGTATATATCGTTCTCCATCAAATAAATGTGCTGAATCTTTTATCAATTCACTGAACATACATTTAGAATCATTAAAATCTAAAAATATCATAATAACAGGAGACATTAATATTAACTTAATATCAAGGGGAAATGAACAAAATTACGAAGTAACAAACAGACTTAATTACCTTACTATGTTATGTATTCATGGTATTTTACCGGGACATGTGCATCCAACTAGGGGCAGAAATTGCCTTGACCACGTTATGCTGAAGACTGATACAAAAACATCTGCGAAAGTTGCTGTGCTATCGACAACGGTCACTGATCATTTCATGATATTTTGAGTTTAGCATGTCAAAATTATACTGTCAAATGTAAGAAAACGAAAACAGTCACTGATTTTGATGAAGCCACTTACAGTTTGAAATATAAAAACCTTGATGAGCTTTTGAATTGCAGTGACCCTAACTCTCTAACAGAACAGCTTATCAATAAAATTACAGATTCCTTACAAGAAAATACTACTACTATCAAAATTTCAAAACATAAACGGACTATAAAGCCTTGGATAACAACCGGAATTTTACGTTGTATTAGAAACAGAAACAGACTGCAAAAAAGGTTCAACTTGATCCTGGAATGAAATTGCAAGCATCACTTACAAAAGATATCGCAATTTTTGTAATAATTTACTAAAAAAATTAAAAAGAAATTACGAAAAAACACAGTTAGCTAACTCTACCAATAACTCTAAAACACTCTGGAAAACAATTAGATCTGTAGCACAATTAGAAAATGCAAAAAATTGACAATTCAAAATTGCTGAATTTAAAATCTTCTCCATGTGAATCTATTAACCAAGTTAATAATTATTTTGCAAATACTGGTAAAATTTTGGCTGAAAATATATTACAAAATGATAATTGTGCAAACCAAACAACAAGTGAAATCCAACACTCGCAATCAAATTCATTTGTACTTTTACATACTGATTCTGAAGAAGTGCACAGAGTGCTTATGAGTCTTAAATCAGATAGTGCTGCTGGCTGGGATAACATCCCAACTAGTTTTCTTAAGTTGGCCAAGGCTGAAATAGTCCCAATTTTGTCTCACCTGACAAATCTTTGCTTTGACCAGGGCATTTTTCCTGAGTTACTTAAAAAAATCACTTATTACGCCCATACACAAGAGTGGTGACGTAGATGACCTTAATAATTATAGACCTATATCGGTGCTGCCCTGTATTTCAAAAATTTTGGAAAGGTTGATAAACAGTAGATTAGTCAATTACCTTAAAAAATACAATCTGATATCTAACTCACAATATGGATTTCAAAGTGGTAAATCGACTGAGGATGCTGTTACAGCTCTTACTTCTTTGTAGTAGATCAAGTTGATAAAGGAAGAAATGTTTAGCCGTTTATCTTGACCTAAAAAGGCTTTTGATACGGTCCATGTTCCTATTCTTCTCCAAAACTCAATGGTATTGGTGTTCGAGATAAACCTTTTGCTCTTTTAGAGATTATCTAAGTAACAGGATGCAGAAGGTTAAAATAGGGAATTATATTAGTGATGATATAAATGTTTCGTATGGTGTACCACAAGGGAGTGTATTAGGACCTACCCTATTCTTAATATATATAAATAATTTGTGTAATCTTAAAATAACAAATGCGAAAATAATTTCCTACGCAGATGACACCGCTATTGTCTTTTCTAACACCACATGGGCAAAAGTTCGTGTGCAAGCGGAACAAGGCCTGATTAAAATAGCTCAATGGCTAAGACAAAATTTACTTACCCTCAACACTCTTAAAACAAACTATATGTGCTACACTATCTACGACAGTACCCAACCCAATACGGAGTTTGCTATCAAACTTCATAATAATAACAATTTACATGAAGATGGTTGTAATTGCACTATTTTAGAAAAAGTAAGCAAAACCAAGTACCTAGGAGTACAGATTGACCAAAGATTGTCCTGGTTCTCACAAATAGAAGTGATCAGTACTAGAGTAAGAAAATTAATATGGATTTTCAAAAGACTTAGACATGTGGCACCAAAAGGGTTATTAAATAGAATATACATTGCTTTGGTTCAGTCTGTTATATCATATTGCCTGCCAATTTGGGGTGGAGCAGGAAAAACTAAATTTATAGAGATTGAAAGGGCACAGCGAATCTTATTAAAGGTTATGTATTTTAAGCCTTACAGATTTCCGACAAGGGAGTTGTATTCCTTGAGTCAAGTGCTAACAGTCAGAAAGCTGTATATTGTTCAATCAACCCTGAAAGTCCATAGAAAGTTGCCTGTTAATAGTAAAGTGCTTGAAAAAGAAGAAAAGATATTGCTATTTTGATTCCGGGAGCTAAAACTTCGTTTGCAGGTAATCAATTCGTTTGTAGATCCGCACATTTGTATAATACAATAAATAAGATATTAGACATCTACCCTATGCAGTATCGTGATTGTAAAATGCTTTGATGGATTGGATACGTGATAAAAGTTACGAAGAAATAGAAGCCTTATTAAATAATAACTTTAAATAATATTTATATAATATTTATAAATTTAAATTATACGAGTTGATTTATAAAGACACAAAAACCAAAAACAAGGACCTCCTTGTTTTGCTTTTGTTCAATAAAAATATGATAGATGTAGGTATAATAAAATATAGCAGAATCACATTGAAAAACTTTCGTTACAAAAAATAAATTTAATCAATTGGAAGATTATTATCAGTCTAAATGACCATTTATTATAAACCATTTACTTTTACTCATATTATTACACACATCCCCATGATCACACTACAAGCAAACCAGTATGCACGCTGTACGCTCGCACGCACACACATACATACATATACACAAACTCACCCTCATCTTTCACACGCACACACACCCTAACACACACACACACACGCTCACACAAACACACACACACACACACATACTCATACACACCCTTATTTTAACTTATTTTAACTAATGTAAACAAACAATTGTTATGGTTATAGAGAGGCGGAGTCTCCTA
Source organism: Ectropis grisescens (assembly GCA_017562165.1). NCBI lineage: Eukaryota > Metazoa > Arthropoda > Insecta > Lepidoptera > Geometridae > Ectropis > Ectropis grisescens. Next base: position 15,920,803 of record CM029784.1, read on the forward strand.
TTACAGGTATATCTATGCTTAAAAGGAGACCCCGATATACCTGTTTCGTAAGTTTACTATTTGAAAGAAATAAACATTTTTGTATTTTGTATTTGTATTTGTTCTCTTTATTCCTCATTCCTCGTGCTAAGAAGTCCAACTTCAACCATTTAATAGATAATATCTTAAACAATAGAAGTATTAACCTGAAGTTAGTAACAATGTTTACTGAAATGTTGGCTAGCTAACTTCAGGGTGTCGGTTTTTCTTGACGGTGTGCGTGCGCATCGTAAAAGTTTACTCTCATCATTATGCAAGGGAACAAGGCTTAGCTGCTCTTCTCACGATGTTTGGCGTCTAGTGCAGATTATCTATGCTCAAGTGCTAGAGAGTTAGGTTTAAATTTTTTTTGTAATCTTTCTAATAAAAAAATAATGTGAAAGTTTTGGTATTAAAATATTTAAATGTTTGTTGCTCAATCACGCCATAACGCCTGAACGGATCGGATAGAATATGGTCAGGAATCGTTCATAAGCATACTTTTTATCCCGGGAAAGTATAACGGGAACTACGCGGCTAGCCACGAGCCACTGCTGGTTAATACTATAAATGACAATGTTTGGATATTTGTTCCTTAATCGCGTCGTAACGTATGAACGGATTGGGCTGAAATTTGAAACACAGACTATAGTTTGGAAGAACAAATAGACTACTTTTTCTCCCAGGAAAGTCCGAGAGCAGGGTAAAACCGCGAGGTTCTGCTATCACTATTTGACATTCCTCACACAACTGTAGTCAAAAACATTTTTCGCATTGTAGACATTTAACTAAACATATTTGGAAATATATTCGATTTAAGTAAGTTACGTAACTTAACGAATAACGCCATCATATTGGCCTCGGCTGATCTCGAGCGTCTTTCACTTGATCTCTGCTCCGCGGCCGACCGTCACGCGACATGCAATAGACGGACGAAAATGTTTGAAGCGATGTAAAAGTTTCACTTTAAAAGTAATCAAAGGAACCTACAGAACTAGTCTCAAACTAAGCATAGCTTGTGTCCAGATATAACCTCGCTCCCGCTCAAGATGGGTCTTTTGACTCGCCTGTAGTCCCTCAACGCCGGGGGCTGCACACTTCAGGAGCCCCACCGCTCCATGGTGACCAGCGGCCGCTACCGGAGCGCCGACGTGGTGGGGTACCTCCACTCCGCGCTCACCGTCGCCACCCAGGCTGCCAGGATGAAGCTGATGCTAGCTGGTCACCTGGTAACACATGAAGCTGATGCTGAATGAAAAATTGTAAATCATGACATGTATTAAGTTGACATTTTCAATTATTCTTTAAATTGCAATTTTATTATTAAATTGACATGAAATTTACATAATTTTGATTGACTGGATTGTTGGGTAAAGTGGGTACTGTTAATACCAGCATACAATGCGATAATTATTAATTTTATTATATTGTAAAAAACAAGCTGACGTGTTACGTCGTATATACGTATATACGTATGTTATAAATGAAAAGCACTACAAAATCCCAGAGGATGTGGGTGTTTCGTCATCCAGACCGGACATTTTCCTTTTTTCTAGAGCTACGAAACGCATAGTCCTTGTAGAACTTACCGTACCGTGGGAAACTAATATACCTAAAGACCACGCGATGAAACAAAATAAGTATTACGACCTCCTAAACGAATTAACAAAAAACGGCTATGTAGTTAGTTTATACGCTGTAGAAGTGGGAGCGAGAGGTATACCAGCAAAATCTCTCTAACCTACTGAAAGACCTTGGCTTATCCAGAAGTGCTGTAAGTTCTATACTAGAACGTGTATCTAAAGCTGCACTAGTAGGCTCATATCAGATTTGGCTGGGCAGGAGAGAAAACGAGTGGTGAAGGTGAGTGTTGATGTACGTCGAAAGGGGCCCCTTAAACCTACGCCCGAGTCACAAGTCTCGGGAACTACTCGAGTTTTTCTCTCTGCCACACGATGGACCCGGCACCCGCACGGTGAATCCATGGAATGCTAAGAAGATCGTCTCAAACAAAAATGACAGCCCGGAGAGACGGATGACGCTGGAAAGACAGATGGCTGGTGGAAAGACATCTGACGGATGGAAAGACATCTGACTGTTGGAAAGACAGCCGAGGGTGAAGGCCTAGCAAGCCAAGCCCGGGAATTAAATCGCTAAAAGTCCAAATAAGAATAATACCCTGGGACAGTCCGAGAGGCGGGCGGAAGATCTGTCCACCGTGTGATAGTAATGACGACCCTGGCGCGAATACGGACTTGAGATGCCCTGTGTGCGGGAAAATTTACAAGAGACGAGCCTGGTACCAAAAGCATTTAAAGACACATGATGGTGTTGAAGCACGACAGCCGTCGGTCAGTACTTCGACAAACACTATGGATAGAGTTGACCTCATATATCCCAAGGTGAACCATCGAGTGAAAACTACCAGGAGTCCATTGTCATCAGGACACGTCTTGGCATTCCCAGTTTAAAAACTCTACCTGAAAGTTCATGACGAAAACTTGGCGATCTTATTAGAACATCCTGGGCCAAAACAAGACCTAAACAGCCAAGTAGAAACTTTCCAGGACACCATATATACATACTTCTCGGAACATTACCCACCATCAACTTGTTATGCTCAAAATAGCAAGGAAAATATGTTCAAAATGAAATTGCGGAGGAAGAAAGAGAGTTAATAAAACGTCTTCGTGTAGCTAAAACCATGGGCGATAACCATCTAAGTCACCAACTGTCCAGGGCTCTAAGATCAATCCTTAAATTAATACAAGGAATATCGCTTCAAATTAGTAAAATCGTGATAATTTTAACAGAGCTAAACACGAAGTAGACTTTGATAAAACCCTTTTCAATACTCCAAAATATTTTCAGGAGCAAAATGGAAAGCTTATCTTGACTAACGCGCAAATTTACGATCACTTTAAAAGCACATACGAAGTGCCTAAACGCGGGAGCTCGTACGTAGAACCAAACATCCAAAGACCTAATGATCCTCTGACAGGCTTTCAAGGCACCCCACCTAGTGAAGAGGAAGTAAACTATCAAATTAAAAAGAAAACTACTAAATCAGCTCCTGGCCCAGATGGCATACCTTACATAGTGTATAAAAAGTGTCCATCAGTTCGTAAACATATCTTGAATATATTCATTAAGATCTGGTCAAGAAAGCAAGTCCCAGTAGCATTTGAAGAGCAATTTTGTCCTCATCCCTAAAAAGCAGGAAGTAACTCATCCCAAAGACACCAGACCGATAGCCCTAACCAATACAATTTCTAAAATCTTTTTCAGTATTTTGCAAACAAAAAATGACCACATTTATGACTAGCAATAGGTATTTCAGGCCCAATCACCAGAAAGGGTTCTTGCCTGGTATTTCTGGATGCCTGGAACACAATACATTACTAGCAGAAAGTTTGAAAGATGCCAGAACACATGAGAGGCAAATTACAGTCTGCTGGATAGACCTAGAGAACGCGTTTGGTTCTGTCCAGCATGAACTTATGATATTTGCCCTAAAATGGTATAACTTTCCTGCTGAAATTATTGACATAATTAATTCTTATTATTGCAACTTAAAATTCGTCATAGCAGTAAACAAGGAATACACAAAACCACTTGAATACAATGTAGGACTATTCCAAGGGTGCTGCTTATCACCAATAGCATTTAATATAGTTATAAATATTTTAGTAGACAAATTAATATCCCGTGAAAAGAAATGGGGTTACCGGTTTAAAATCAACAATAAGTACACTGAGTCAATCTTGGCCTTTGCGGACGACCTTGCAATACTTACACGTAATCCCAAACAGTGTCAAGAATTGTTGAACGAAGTCGATGAGTTCTGTACATGGACGGAGGGAATGAGGACAAAACCATCTAAATGTCATTGTCTTTGTCTGGGTAGAAGAAATACCAAATATACGTCTTACGATCCGGGACTCTCCATAAGTGGCCAAGGAGTTGCCACAATTGCAGAGGCAGTGCCTTTCAAATTTCTTGGTAGAAAGATAGATCACAAAGGACGTACACCATCATTAGAGGTGGTTGTTGAAAATTTCATGAACAACCTCAATAAGGTAGACCAGCAGCCTATCAGCAATATCAAAAAGCATGGATATATGACAACCACCTCACATCACGTCTCACTTGGCCTTTCCTAGTATATGACATCGGTAAAACTCTCCTGGCAAAGCTAGATGCCAATGTCATAAAGATATTGAAGTCATGGTTCGGATTGGCACATCCGGCTGATCCTCTACTCTTTTTAGGGATCACAATAGTTTTGGGCTGAAACTAAAGAAACCGTCTGAACTTTACAAACACCTAAGAGTTACAAAACGCATGTTTTGGGAAAGTCGCAAGACGAATTAATTACATCTCTCCCAAAAGACAAAACTGCTTCAGACCTGGAATCTAGACTTCAATTCCATAAACAATTTATGGCAGGTGCACAAGTAAATACTGCTGGGTTGGGTGCGAGAAAAAAGGAAGACCGAGACATGGTAAAACCTTTCTACAACAAGACGAAAATGACGGTTACAAAGTGCACGCTATGAATTTAGAAATGCAAAGTGAGTGGTTAACCATAGGTGAGTTCTGTATCCCATTAGCTCTAAAATGGCGCACCTTGATCTATGACTGGTCCCCTGCCTTATTAAAATTTTATCTAAATGCATTCCAAATGACCCTCCTGACCAGAGTAACTTGGTAAGGTGGGAAAAGCCTCTGAAAAATGTTGCTATACTTGTGGAGAGGCGATATGTACAGCAAGGCACATATTGGTGGGATGCAAGGTGCTCCTTAATGGGGGTCATTACTCACGGCGTCATGACAGAGTACTTGAAATCATACGTGAAGCCATGAGCCTTTCGGTAGCTAGAGCCCAAAAGGGATTGACGACAAACAACAGACAAATTAACTTTGTAAAAGAAGGCTCAACTTCAAACTCCAGGAACAAGCCTTACTCAATCCTGGGTACAGCACCTGATTGGACTATTTTAATGGACACGTATGAAAAGCACTACAAAATCCCAGAGGATGTGGGTGTTTCGTCATCCAGACCGGACATTTTCCTTTTTCTAGAGCTACGAAACGCATAGTCCTTGTAGAACTTACCGTACCGTGGGAAACTAATATACCTAAAGACCACGCGATGAAACAAAATAAGTATTACGACCTCCTAAACGAATTAACAAAAACGGCTATGTAGTTAGTTTATACGCTGTAGAAGTGGGAGCGAGAGGTATACCAGCAAAATCTCTCTATAACCTACTGAAAGACCTTGGCTTATCCAGAAGTGCTGTAAGTTCTATACTAGAACGTGTATCTAAAGCTGCACTAGTAGGCTCATATCAGATTTGGCTGGGCAGGGAGAGAAAAACGAGTGGTGAAGGTGAGTGTTGATGTACGTCAGAAAGGGGCCCCTTAAACCTACGCCCGAGTCACAAGTCTCGGGAACTACTCGAGTTTTTCTCTCTCTGCCACACGATGGACCCGGCACCCGCACGGTGAATCCATGGAATGCTAAGAAGATCGTCTCATTATTCTGCTTATGATTATTATGCTACCTGTCCTTCTACCGCCTAACTAGATCGGCTTTAGCTTTGCTATTGCTGTCTCTATCTATTCAAGCGAAAAAAAAAGAGAAGGCGACATCACCGCTAAGACAGTTTTCGTTAGGCGGTACGCCCCCGAACACCAGTTAACACAGTCATAGAGTAACAATATTCATCATTTGTAGAAATTAATTTTGTATCTATCGTTATGTAGTTGCATCATCGTTACTGTTACCACAACCGGTAGATAGTTCGGTTGTCCACGTTATTCATCCACATTCTTCTAATAATCATTAATTTTAATGTTTACAATAAAACTCTTGTTATTTTTAATCACGAATGCGTGTCGCATTAATGCGATTCAAATAATTTTACGATTATTTCTTTTTGTAATATGATATCTATATTTGTGAATATGAAGGTTTTGCTCATAATATTCAATGACGTTTGCGTGTCAAGGTGTTCTTTCTTTCCAAACCATTTCGTTTCAAACCAATTTCTAAAGACAAGGAGTTGTCAATTCGCATGGAGGCTCATTTATCGTCAAACTGAACCCCATTGATAATTTTATATTATCAAAACAATCTACGTCCGTGGTAACATTTGCTTAACCGCAAACTTTTACGGGTATAAAAGTAGCCTATTTATAACTTCAAGAAATGAACTTATTACGTACCTATTTAACTTAATTTAAATCCGTTCAGACATTGCAAAGACCCATGGCAATAAACATAACCACTTACAAAGTTTACCTACCTTTGTAGGTAAACTTTGTAAGGTATTGTTTGTCTTTACAAATCTTCCCATTTATAAATTAGTGGCGTCACTAATTTGCTTACTTTCTTCCAGATAAAAAAAAAACAAGACTCATCGCTGTTGAAGTATTGGTTAGTTGGAGGACAAGAGATAACTTTTCCTTGATCAGACTGGTGACTGTCATTGTTTACGTACTTACTCTGAGAAAAATGGGTTACCGTCTAATCTTATACTCGTAGATACATTAAAATGGATCTTCGAAACGTATGGGTATGTACGCTCATAACTTTTGAATTACAGTACCAAATTGGATGATTCTTTTACGTACTCGTTATGTCGGGACAAGGTTTGTATAGCAGAAAATTTAGAAAATGGTGACGAGGTTAAAAATGGTGGTACGAAGTTCGCCGGGTTACCCAGTCAAATAATAAATAAAAGTGTAGAGCTATGTTAATTTTGTAAGTGCAAAATTTATAGCCCACCCTGTATTCGTTTCAGGCCCTGTTCGTATTGTGTGAGGAAATTCCAGAAATATTTATTTTTGTATTTATTGATATTATTTATAAAAAATAAAACTTAAGTATATTTTTTTCCACGCAATCACTTCATATTGTATTGATTTGATACCTAAATTAAACAATTATTTAATTTTTAACGGATCATTTCAATTTTGTAGCGTACCTGTGACTCAATCAAGACCTTAAATCACAACACAACTAAGTACAGAGTTCTTTGAGCAACATCTTCGAGAAGGCACTCCAATATCATGCTATTTAGACCCTATTTAGTAAGAATCTACGATCGGAATTACAAACTACTCTGTTACGATAATTTGAACCTTAAAACAGTGGCTTTTAAGATGTTTTTGTGGTTTAATATTAAAGTTATATCAGCTCGAAGCAAAGCTATCGATCCACCACGATTATTTATACAAATCGCCGGTCATATTGGGTGTCTGTGTCGCAATAAATATTAAATATCGACGCCATTAAAAATATCCCCTTACAGTTTACGAGAGCGGTTGCGGACATGTTTACGCGCGGGGAACGCAATCAATTCCGTTTTTTTCTTGAACGTTCTCTTGAAGAATGGAAGCCTCTTTACTCTTTAGATAGTATACGACTTACACGCGAGCTTTCTCTCGGAACGTATGAGGTATTCGATCGATTCGTGTTTACAAAGACAGTTACACTTTAATGGGGATGGCTTGGCTTCTGTGGTATTTTTATCTGTGGTGTTTGTACACTAATTTGTAGTCCTAATTAGTACAGATTTAAAAAACCAAAGATAAAAGTATGTTGTGATAACGTTTTTGAAGTGAAAACTTCTTTTGGCGCGCCACAGCCCGATTTTTCGTGGGATGGGAATTAAATTCTACCATCACGCTCGTGAATGATTAGAAATCTTCGGGTAAATTCGGAACCATGGCCATGCTCATGGCCACGCCCTCCGGCCCTTCTACCGCCTAACTAAATAGGCTATGGCTTTGCTATCTCTATCATTTCAAGTGAAAAGAAAAGAGAGAGAAATATGAAAGCTAACACATTTTTAGTTAGGCGGTAGTTTCCCGGTTTTACCCGCGTAGTTGCCAAAGTAAGTTATAAAATTCTGAGTTATAAGTTTTCACTTCTATCCTATGACTGCCATTTTTTTAACTCTCACATTCCTTCACATTTGGCCGTTAATAGCTTGTCGTGAATGATAGCAATCTACCCGCCTAATTTCTTTACTAATGAGTGTGTGTAGGTAGTTTTTTTTTGTATGCATGAAATGTCTTCATGCACCTATAAATAATTATCAAAATTAACATTTTAGTGTGTAAATTAGCATTTATATATTTATGTCAAATGTTTGATATTTTGTTTATGAGTCATGAAAGACAAGCAACACTTATGTCGATTGCTTATTCCGTATCACGAAAATCATAAGACGAACTTGGATTTTGAGTGCTAATTTAGTAAGTGTTCATGAAACAATGCACGGTGACAAACTCGTAACTGTGCACTTATATTCCTTGAGCTAGTAGTAAAATTTAGGTAGGTATTTGAGGCAAACTGAAAACTTCTCACATAGTTGTTCTATTATACCCCTACACGGAGGTGCCGACCTGGCTGGTGAGTAGCGGAGCAAAATAAATCACTCAAATTAAATCACCTATGTAGATATCTCAATGTAGAGAGTCTCTCCAAAATTATGATGAATTTAAATTTCAAATTGCCTCAAACCCATTTTTTATATTTTTTGCAAAACATGTTTACCTACACGCGCCTGGCAATGTTAAAACCCCGACTAAACCACATGGCTAATTATTTTTTTATTTTGTAAACATTAATGTACAACTTATAAATATTTCAAATTACCTCAAATATATTCACTGAATAAAACTATAAATAAACTATTTTTTACAAAAAATTAAACCGACTTCAACACCACAAATAGGCACTCAAAGCGAAAAATAATTTAATATAGGTATTATTATAACCGCCACTCACTCATCCATATGAAGTCGGTGCCAGGCTAGTTAAAAAGTTAGTAGATATACTATGTACGAGGTAGTAAGTAAGTGGGCATGGGTAAGTAGTATCTATCTACTACCTGTTAGATTTGGCTGGCACCGACTTCATATAGATGAGTGAGTAGCGGTTATAATAATTACCTATATTAAATTATTTTTCGCTTTTGAGTGCCAATTTGTGGTGTTGAAGTCGGTTTAATTTTTGTAAAAATAGTTTATTTTACCCTTTTTGTGCTAAACAAGTTTTCACTAATGCATTTACAGGATTTCGTGTTGAGATCTCAATACATGAATTAAACCCAAACACTGGGTAGTTCCTGTAAGCCGTTAAGAAATTCCCTTGACTGTCCTTTATCTTCATCATCAGACCACTAATGACAGTCACAACCCATCTATGTAAAAAGTTCTCATCAATACAAATTCATCGAGCCCAAACACAAGGTAACTACTGTGTACCGTCGAGGAGTTCCCTCGACCGTCTTCCCGTTCCCTCATCAGATCGACTCCAGACCATCTTTAAACTATACTGCTTTAAAATGCTCAAGCAAAACTTAAGTAACGCACTAGTCATCTTTACAATTTTCGAAAGATATCCTCGATTTCTCTAGGATACCATCATCAGATCCTGGTTTCCTTATCATGGTACCACCCTTGGAATATCTCCTTTACAACAAAAAAAGAATCATCAAAATCGGTTCATAAACGACGAAGTTATCCGCGAACACACATAAAAAAAAAAAAAAAAAAAAAAGGAACATACATACGGTCGAATTGAGAAACCTCCTTTTTTGAAGTCGGTTAAAAAAGTATGTATAAATAAATAAATAAATAAATATTGGTGGACAATTCACACACAACACCATCTGACCCCAAACTAAGCAAAGCTTGTGTGATGGCAGCCAGATAGCTGATATAATACTTATATAGTTTTAAATACATACTTATTATACATAGAAACACCCAGACACAGTGCAAACATTTGAATTCATCACACAAATATTTGCACTGGGTGGGGATCGAACCCACGACCCACGGCTTCGCAGGCAGAGCTACTACCAACTAAGCCACTAGGGCAGTCTATGGATGGATCCATTTTGCCCCGCCTCTCACCAGCCGGGCTTACATCTCCGTTTTGGGGTATAATATTTATTTATTTAAGCTCTCGGAATATTATTAAGCGCAGATTTACGAGATTTTTCTCCAGCTCTGGCATTAACGGTGATGGAAAACATCGCGGGGACGCCGGCGTCGGCAATTTTCCTTCCAGATCTTCACAAGACTCGAGCCATCTGGCCACCCGCTCTTGGCCAACTTGGTGTACTGTGGCCTTATTCTCTCCTTGTGAGACCCAGGCCCCAGCAGTGGGATCATAAAATAGGCTGCTTAAGTTATACGTATGCATATAACAATTAACAACCGTCATAATGATATTTATTTCACACTTACCCTCATAAAGGTCTCGTAAACAGGCGATAAATCAAATCCATTTAAAGCTCGCTCCTTAACTCTTAAACGATATTAATATTTAATTGTAGGCTCGATATTATCGTGAGTAACTGTTAATAAAATGTATTGTTGACGTGAATTATCCCTACGAGTCAAACAAGAAGGTTGGCATCCGAGGGCGTATTCTGGAAGACAACTCAACCTTGTCGTTAAACGGGGAAACTGACGATTTAAAAAAAATGCGGGCTACGGAGCGTTTAAGTACGATGAATGCGCAGTAAGCTAGGTTCGTCACCCAGAGATAAAAGATGATATATCTCTATACCCTGCAATATATTTTTTGCCCTCCAAACTAGAAAATAATGATGTTTACACATTACTGAAGTGATATATAAATAGCACTTCAGTGATATTTTTCTAACATATCTGTAGTATTACGTGTATTTGTCTTCAAGAATTGTTTATTAATAAGTATTTTGTTGAACAATTGTACCTACTGAATTCATAAGTGGACTTGTTAAATGAGATGCATGATATATATATATATTATTTGATGTTTTGGTTAACTAATGTAATTGGTCTATACGCCTGTTTTAGTTAATAAATAAATAAATAAATAATTACTGCTTGGTGGTAGAATAACTGGAAAAGGTGTGGTAATTCCCTAGACAGACTCTGCAAATAGTCTGCGAGTAGAGTATGTTAAACCAAGCAGTTGGGGGTCTTCAACATTCTTGGGGGATTGCAGCCTTTTTAACAATGAAAAACACTGAAGTTCATGTTTAATCGGTTTCTTTTAGAACCTAAGTGCGTTCTAACGTAGCCGTCGTATGCCGCTAACTTAAAAAATGGTGAAGGAAAACACCGTTCAAGTCATCATCCGATATGTTCCTAGAATCTTTTGACATCATGGATTATCTGTCAACCTGCACTTGACCAGCGTGGTGGATAATACCCTAATTCTCCCCTTGTGCGAGAAGGCCCCGAGCCCCAGCTTACTTAGTGGGATGCTTATGTTCCGTCGTAGACCGGTACAAGATGACGGTTAAGAGTACTCGTCATCAATTAAAGTGTAATTTTAGTGCCATAAGTTAATTTTTTACTTATGTTACCAAGATTAGCTATTATTAAGCGGGCAAATATCTCCTACTTTATGAGCACTTTAGCGCCAAATACAGTTAGGGGCGGGTTATTCATTTAATTTAACGAATGATGAATTGTGCTCACTCACAGCCTACGAAAAAATCTGTAAGCTGTGCGGTAAAAGAAGTTTTCTTATCAAAAATTTGTTCCAATATCTATTAAAAGTATATGTTTAACACAAACTACTTAGTTCAAGAATAAGTATGTCTACACCGTGGTCGCGCGTATGTCGCCTCAGGAAATGTTTTATGTTTATATGAGCTGTGCGCGGCGCAAGCGGCCAATACGCGCGATAAATAACATCCGTGTGAGGCTGCCACGGACCGCGCCGCCCGCGTCGGTTATCTGCTCCTCGGATTATAAATAAACCTGTCAAGTGCGAGTTGGACTCTAACATAGCAGGATTCGTACCACCACAGCCAATAGTGATAGAATTACACATTACTTCTGGCTTCCAGCGTTTTCACCCGCGTAGTTCTCGATGTCGTTATTTTCCTAATAACAATATGTTCCGACGTAATTGAGCAAAAATGTTCGTTCCCATTTGTAATATTAGTAGGATTTAGTCCCATGTTCACGTATATATCATCCATTTTTGACGTATTCATCAACGGCGAGCTCTGATAGGAGTCCTTGCACGTCCGCGCAAGTAAGAAGATGAAAACAAAGCCTATGTGCTATGCCTATAATTTTGCTGTTTTAAATTTTAACACGATCCGTTCAGACGTTATAACGTGATTGCATATGATACCAGTAAGAAGTATTAAATGAATCCTTAAATGTCCGCATCAAATAATTTAAAGTAAGAATTATATTTAAAAAAATATGTGGAGTGTCTCCTATGTGGAGTAGATCAGCCAGATTCGAAATTTCAATTTAATAAAGAAAAAAGTGCGCTAGAGACGATCCCCATATCCCATAAAATTTAATTACGACACGTATCCCTAAGCAGGAATTCTCACCGATAACCGTACATCACTTTTATTAGTTCCAATAAATAACACAAATAACTTTCCGATGTGATCGATTCTAATGTGAATGTGTATTTATTGTAATTAGCCCGGAGTTCTCATTTTCCAAAATTACTCGTTTCTATTTTTTTCTTTTCTTTCCACAAACGATACGGTATTCATCAATCTTTATCGCGCGTTTGAACAGTAAATTGTCACTCTTATAATAAATTGTCGTCCTTAGTAGCTAGGTAGCTTGTACTCGTAGCTTAGCCAGAAAAAAGCTTAGCCTTACTATGGCCCTCTTCTACTGTTAGTAGAAATACTAGTAAATAGTAGAGTTATTTAACTAAAATCTGGATATCGCTCACTCTTTAATTTCCAGCGAGAAGAAAGAGAAAACAAAACCACGAATTACTTTATCTAGAGCTGCTGGTGACTTCAAGGACTCCAAGAAAGGTAGGTCGCCGACGATGGCGTCGGCGAAGGCCTTCTGAAGTGCTCTCAACTATCCGAGGATTTTGAATTGAAAACTTGGTTTTTGTGTAGAATATAGTTTGGCAGGGGGAAATCTTGTGCGTAGCATAGGCAACACTGTCAGAGCAGGCTAAGTCTAAGTTAAAAATTTTAACTTCTATGAACATTCAATAGTAATTATTGGGAATTATTGTTTTGCATTATCTGCAACATCAAGTATCTATTCTCATGTATAGATGTATAGACCTGTAAAACCACAATCGCAAGCGAGTAATTTTGAAGAATGAGACCCCAAGAGAGCCGCGGCTGTCCGGACCGCGCCTTCGGAGTTTACTTCGGAGCGTAGCGTGCGGCATGACCATCAAATGTATAAACTGTTTATTAAGAACTAATCATATTTGCATAATCGTATTCAAAAAATATTATCCAATATGAAACTCAATATTAATAGGTCGTTAATAATAAGAATTAGCTCGATATACATGATCTTTATTATAATAAATGCACAGAATCATTAACTCCAATCAATAAAATATTAATAAACATTTGAAATTGATATCGAATTAACTATAGTAGAAAAGGAAATAGTTTTTTTATTGCTGGGTCGGGGAATAAAGATTTCATTTTTTTGGGTTTAGCTCAAGATTGAATTATGAAAGAGGTTTTTATGAGTTTGTAAATTCAGTATTTTATCGCTGTCTTCAATGATTATGACATGTTTATTTTACTCTAATTTCGACTTTATTACCGATACGAGGTCACAATAGGTCAGTAGCAAAACAAATAAAGTGGTCAAGTGCGAGTCGGACTCGCCCATGAAGGCTTCCGTAGCAGCAAGTAACATAATATAAAAGTTCTTGTAGTTCGTTGTTACTTTAATAAGTGTTTTAACAATAGTCAATTTATGACGTATTAAAATAAAACTACTTACTAGATCTCATTCAAACCAATTTTTGTGGATAGTTTACATGGTAATTTACATCATACACTTTTTTTATTTTTGTCATTCTCTTATTTTAGAAGTTAGAGGGGACACACACTTTTTACCACTTTGGAAGAGTCACACTCGCGCAAACTATTCAGTTTAGAAAAAAAATATGTTTGGAACCTCAATATAATTTTTGATGACCTAATGAAGTCTTCTAAGCATGGCCATCTAGACAAGATGCTTCGACTCCATGCATTAGCATTTCTAGATGGCCATGGTCTCGAGTTCACCCGAAGACTTCTTTCATTTACGAGCGTGACATTTGAGCTCAATTCATAGCCCACGAAAAATCTGTGTGCTGCGCCAAAAGAAGTAGTCACTTCAAAAACTATTTAATTGTTTTACTTCTAAAAATGTTTCACCTTTGTACAATATTTTTAATGACTTGAATAATTTCATAATTAGTATAATTTAATATTTTGTCCGTTGTTTGATATTGTGTAATTCCAATTTAAATTATAAAGCGGTCAGAACCCGGGGCGTGGTTGCAGGCTCTTCCTTCACCTCACCTTGGTACATTGCTAGACGATGACTCTCTGTGTTGCGTTGCAGTATGCACGTGCAGTTCTATGGTTCTATGGCCAATGGCTATCAAGCATTGAGTGGTCGTCGCTGCTTGGGAAGGTTTCCTCACCACCACGCTCACAACGATATATAAATGCAAAGAGCATTTATTTTGGCCAATGTCCCCTGTGTGCCTCCGGGCCTTTGTAGGTCGCATGGTAAGAGGCCAGACCTGGTAAGAGGAAAGAGCCTGGTGTGGGACGCAACATGCGTTAGTACTGTTGCGGCTTGTCATCTTGCCCGCTCCACCCGTACGCCAGCAGCTACGGCTGAAGATGCTGCTAATAAGAAGTGGCAAAAGTACTAGTTAAAAGGAGTTAGGACATCAAGTGAGGGCAAAAGGCGGTGACTCCCGTTCCGGCTTGTACTTGGCACAAAGATTGTCCATCGCTGTTCAACAGGATAATGGCAAGCTTAGTGGGCACTTTTGTGCCGGATACTGTTAGGAGTGGTTTATGTGATTGCGTGAATGATTGATTTACTGTGGACTTTATTTTTATTGTATTATTGAATTATAAAGTATGTTAATGTTTCATTACTATATTTTTTTTTAATAAATAATGACGAGACGATCTGGACATGTGCCTGATGGTAAGCAACATGCCTGACACATAACAGTACAGTGACACGCAGCTATTGGAACATGAAGAGTTCAAGCCATTACCTAGCACTGCACTGCGCTCGTCACCCAGAGATCTAAGTTCTTATATCTCTGAGCCCTGTAATTTCTCTGGAAACATTGCCCTTCAACCGGAACACAGTAATGTTTGCACATTATATTTAACTGACATGTACAGAGACTATGAAATAAATGAGTTCATGAATGAATCAGATGTTAGTAGTCAGATATAAACTCAAGTGTAGCAAATAGGTAGTGGTAGGACTCTTGGCAGAGTCCGCCTGGGAAATACCACACCTTTGCCAGTTATTCTACCGCCAAGCAGTAATGTGCAAACATTACTGTGTTCCAGTTTGAAGGGCAATGTTTCCAGAGAAATTACAGGGCTTAGAGATATACGATCTTAGATCTCTGGGTGACGAGCGCAGTGCAGTGCTAGGTAATGATTTGGACTCTTCATGTTCCAATAGCTGCGTGTCACTGGTGTCAGGCATGTTGCTTACCATCAGGCACATGTCCTGGTCGTCTCGTCACTCTTTATTAAAAAAAAAAAAAAAATCGAGAGAACACACAGGTCCAAAAACATTATGTTCCAAAACATTTTCAATACCCAACTTATAGAAATAAATATAAAGAAGCCGATTTGCTTGGTGTACGCCTAATATTCATTTTTTAAATCACTACACTCAAAGAACTACACTCTGGTTCTACTTCGATCCGTCGCGTCGTTTTCTAATTAGAGTAGGCTTAGAAATGTTCAACAGTGTTCGATCGGACGAAACAAAGTTTGTTTCGTCCGAGTTTTTTTTCGAAATTACGTTTTTCGTAGACTGAGAGTAGACGTCCAGGCTTGCTTGCTAGGAAGCCAAGTAATAACCAATAAACTATAGTACCTATATTCAACTTTTTCCTTCTTTATTCCGTAAATTTTTGTCTTAAAGAATTTAAGTTCAGGAACATATCTACTATCGTCACTTTGCTCGTACGAGTATCTTATGAAAAACTTACTATAGTGACAGTAAGTAGTTTAAGAAAGTGGGCGTCTTTTTCGTGTATCCACAAACTTCATAGCCAATAAGCCGTCAATTAAAGATCATAATCCCATCTGGGTGTAAATCGCACTTGGCTCCAAAAGGAATGATGTACAACAAAGGTTATGTTCGAGTAAATCACAATAAAAGCCTCGAACAGCGGCTGCGAGACGAATTATGATTGCCTCGGGCGAGAGGTAAATGATAGGTGTAGTGTGGTCACCCCGAACAGAACTCTGATATTAATTTGATTTTATTATACTAGCATCTATTTTATGTGACTATATTTGACCAGAAATTCGGTATGTGTAGCTTTATGGGATTTATTTAATACTTCTATTTTGTCTAGA
The DNA here is from genome assembly GCA_017562165.1 of Ectropis grisescens. Classification (NCBI taxonomy): domain Eukaryota; kingdom Metazoa; phylum Arthropoda; class Insecta; order Lepidoptera; family Geometridae; genus Ectropis; species Ectropis grisescens. The sequence continues at coordinate 15,937,218 of CM029784.1, forward strand.
TGTTACTAAACTTATTTAAATGTTTTCGTTATCATTTTAGTAATCTTAGTAATTATGAATAACGTCATTCAAAGGTCAAATGAAAGCCAAATGCTTTTATACAAAGTTTGTATTATGATAACAAGATATCAAAATACAAAAATAAAATTAAGGAATGGTTATCCAAACAGCATTGGTTCCATTTTATTCACTACGAATTTTTCGTGATCTTCTTACGTATATCTACAAATGTCTCTAACGTGCTCACTTGAATGAAGACAGTCTTATAGCAATATCTCCTTGGTTGTAGTTTTCAACTTACCTCACTTATATCATAATGTACTATTATTGCTATAATTATCTTAAATAATTTTATCACCGTGATAATCTCCTTTCGTCATTTTCGCGCTGTTACTGTAGTGTTTTATTCGTAGACTTATAAAGTAAATATTTTTTAATAGCTATTATTCAAAATTATTACTAAACACAATCTTGTCAGTGTAAAGTTCTTTTAATATAAAGACCGTTGAAAATTTCTATTCCGATTTGACTTGGTTGCGGTCCAACAATAACGGTGCTATGAAGTTACAATCAAATATTATAATAACATCACTAATGTGATTTAAGTCAACCAAATTATTGACGATAACTCAATAACGAATTTTAGTGGCTGAATTTATAAGCAGTTAGTTAGTAGACTGAATGCAGGAGCAAGTTTAGAAACAACTTGGAAGCAAGCAACTCGCTTCTGAATTTAGTACGCGTTAGTAATTTAGCAGCGACAAAATTTAGCCAAATGAAATAAGGCCTTAACCCTTGTATGTAGGTACCTAAGTATGTTTGAAATACGGCGGATGTAGTCTAATCAATAAAATTGTAATAAATTGATTGTGGAAGTTATTTATACATACTTCTTACCAAATACGAGTATGTACTTGTTTGTATGTAGGCTAGTGGTTTTACTAATAGTAAAATATTAAATTATATATCGGAGCAATTAAATTTAATGACCATTGTAAAATATTTATATTGTACAAATTGATTAACTCCGGAAACACTTATTCTAAGTAGGATGGCTAGGCGATGAATAGTTTTAAACACATTACTTTCTTGCTTTTTTTTTTTAAGTGAATTCTCTTTTGGCTCACCACATACAGATTTTCCATGGGCTATGAATTGAGCTCAAGCGTCAAGTTCGTAAATGAAAGAAGTTTTCGAGTAAACTAGGATGATCCAGATAGTCATGTTCATGACCACGCCCTCCGGTTTCACCCGCGTAGTTTCCAAAGTGAGCTATCAAATTCTGAGTTATTAGTTTACACTTCTATCGGCTGTCCCTGTGACAGCCATTTTTTTTTACTTTTACTTGCTCTCGTTTATAAATCTCAAATTAAAAAATCTCGTGTCGCGATATTTGTGTTCGTACCTACTTTTCATTTTACGTTTCCGAGACCAAATGTATTAGATAAGGATGACAAAAGGTCCAAACAAGACAACCAGGACATGTCCCTGATGGTAACCAACACCCCTGGCCCCTGGTAAAATATTCTATGATATTATTATCATAGAATATTTTATATACACTTAGTAGGTACGTATTAGACCGGAAGAGCCTATAACAATATAAGATAAGAGAACCTTTTTTCATGGTAATAATTTCGGATTTGCCCAAATTACTCTGAACTGCACTGCAGTGCAGTCGTCCACCAGAGATTCAAGATTATTTATCTATAGATTATTATCCCTGTAGTTTCTCTGGAAGCATTTTGCCACAGTAGATTATGTTTGTCGGTTTGTCGGTAGCTGGCTAAGGTGTGTTTCTTCTCCAGGCGGACTATGCAAAGAGTCATGCCAATACTGATTAATCTTATCATTTTAGGCGCAGCTATTTCTCATCGCGTCACTTTTTATTTTATATAATATCAGTGTGATGTCTTAGAGGTATCGCGTGTATACACTAACTAGCTGAGCCCCGCGGTTTTACTCTCATAGTTCCCGTTTCCGAAATTTCTTCGGATAAAAAATACCCTATATCCTCTTTCACACTACAGTCTAACTTCATTCAATATTTGTGTGATGAATTCAAATGTTTGCACTGTGTCTGGGTGTTTCTATGTATAATAAGTATGTATTTAAAACTATATAAGTATTTTATCAGCTATCTGGCCGCCATAGTACAAGCTATGCTTAGTTTGGGGTCAGATGGTGTTGTGTGTGAATTGTCCACCAATATTTATTATTATTATTATTATTCCAAATTTCAACAACCCGACGTGATTAAACAACAAACATCCCAACATCTAAATATTCAAACTTTCGCATTTATGGTAATAATATACTAGCAGTGCCCCGCGGGCTTACCCGCAACTTGTTACTTTTTTTCGAGGTAAAAAGTATCCAATGTATTCTTTCAGACTATAATCTGTGTTCCAAATTTCAGTCAGATCCGTTCTGACGTTACGACGTGATTGAGCAACAAACATTTATAACATTAAGGATAGTAGGAAGTAGGATAGAAGCAGTTACAGGTTTTAGGGTAAACATGGATTCATGGTCACCCTAGTCCCTGGACGTGAGGTGTCCGAGGCGCGCAGCGTGCGATAAACCAGGCGCCGCGGGGCCTCGGACCTCCAAACGCGCCGGGACCCGGGCTAGCGCGCTGTGGACCTTCACCTCAGGAAACCTTGCCTCTATAAAAAAGTTTATTATAAACACGACATCGTTTCATGGTCGAGAGATCGCCCGCCCGGCTGTTGAATAGCGAAATTCAAGAAAACCTAATCTCACACAAAGACAACGCAAGGACATAACGGAGAAAAAGCTATATCGTTTCATCGTTGACGTTCCAAAGATAGCTTTGACGCCGGGTCAGAGACGGGTGGCCTCCGTCTCGCTTCTGGGCAGCTGTAATTAGGTAAATAAAATGCTGAAACTAAAAAATACTGGTCTTGAGGCACGGTTGAGTATACGTCTGGTACTGAGCTAAGTATTTTTATTTAAAAAAAAGTAGATTTTCATATTGTGCAATTATTATTTACCCCCAGACGTGAAAACAACGGGTTGTTACAAGTTTGGCATGTCTGTCTGTACTATCTGTGCGTATGTCTATGGCATCGTAGATCTCTAACAAACGAACTGATTTTCATTTTGCTTAAGTATAAGGCGAATTATTTGAGAGTATTCTTAACTATGTTTACATGAAAATCGAACCCATATGGCCGCCACTACAAAATAGCGGATCACATTTTTTTCAACAACTCCTTCAATTTTGGTTTCAAGTAAAAGGGCTTGACTAGTAGAACAGTGTACTCGTACCTAAGAATTACGCTACACTAGGAATATTAACCAACGAAATAAAAACTTAAACCTTCACAGTAACTTAGTAGGTAAATTGTCGTAATCGAGATGATAGCAGCTTAGCATCTTAGCTATAAATCGGCTAGGCGTGGTGGGAAAACTAAAAATTTCAACTTTGCTTTTTGTACTTATATTTCGACTAACTGGTTCTCATAGTACTTAACAAAACCTTTGCGTAGTCTAGATAGTACTTAAACTTGACACTTGAGGCCGTCTCTAAATGGGGCGATGCCAATCTGGTCAGGTTTAACGAGGGAAAGACGCAGGCGTGTCTGTTCTCCGCAAAAAGGAGTCCTTTCCAACAGACTCCTACTTTTCGCGGTGTATCCGTGCCGGTATCCGACCATCTCGAGCTGTTGGGCGTTACTTTGTCATCTAATCTCAATTTTGGCTCGTATATCGAATCTAAGGCTAAATTAGCTGCCAAAAAACTAGGTGTCCTCTCAAAGGTGCGAAGGTACTTCAAGTCTGAACAGTTGCTCACGTTATAGGTACCAAGCACAGATTCGCTCTTGTATGGAGTACTGCTCGCACCTTTGGGATGGATCGGCTAAGTATCAGCTGGAGGCTCTGGAATCGATCGAGAGACGTGCCAAAAGGCTCATAGACAATGACATTCTCGTGCGAAAGAGACTGCAAAGTCTCGAACATCGCCGAAAAATTGCTAGCTTATCGGTTTTTTATCGCATACACTTCGGAGAGTGTGCGACTGATTTGTACGATCTAATACCACCTTGCCCTTTTTCTATCGGAATGCTCGTAGCTCGAAAAAGCGACATCGTTTCATGGTTGATGTTCCAAAGATACGAAAGAAGAGATTTGACTCTACTTTCGTGATAAGAACGTCTAGGCTGTGGAATACGTTACCTGAGAGGGTTTTTTCCGATAGCTACAATCTTTGTGTCTTCAAATCGAGAGTGAATCGGTTTCTTCTAGGTAAACACGCTCCATCGTAGACCGCATCATCGTTTAACATCAGGCGAGATGGCGGTCAAGTGTAAACCTATATAAGGTAAAAAAAGGATAAACCATAATAGTTTGTCTGGAAGATAGTGTGTTGTGAAATATGTCTTACAATATAACAACTGGAACAGGTTGCCTGAGGATGTTATTTCGGCAAAGTCGTTAAACTCTTTTAAGAACAAACTTGACAAATGGATAGTAAAAGACAAAATCATTTTAACAGACAATTACCTATAATTTGTTATTTCAACACTGAGATATAGGCACATCAGCTAAAGCTGCTCGCCTATTAATCAATAAATAAATAAATAAATATTTATTATTATGAACGCCTTATCCTCTCTATCGTCTCGTGAGATCTCGCGCCCACCTCACCGTGTAAATAATAATTAATTTTATTGTAAATGCTTATATTTTATTGCGGGATTTGTCAACAGTGTACGAGATGTATTTTGTTGCCTGAGATATTTATTGAGACTCGGTAAATATGACTAGAACACCAAGTAGTGCCTAGTAACCACAGTGAAAGAAATAAGTACTACCCTGTATTTTAAGCATTATCTATACTAATATTATAAAGAGGAAAGATTTGTTTGTTTGTTTATTTGTAATGAATAGGCTCCGAAACTACTGGACCGATTTCAAAAATTCTTTCACCTTTGGAAAGCTATATTATCCCCGAGTAACATAGGCTATATTATATTTAAAAAAAAGTTAGGAATCCTTACTATAACTCCAATAATGTAACATAAGGTGTAAAAAAAAGACCTGAAAAATTCCTTACGTCGCGTGCGCTGCGAAAACTATTGATGATAGAACAAAATCATTTCCTACGACTTTGCAGAACTCATCATTATCTACAAAAAGTGTCGCGACAGCATAATATGTCTAAATATTATAGTTATTATGTCACAGTAAGCAGTTTTTTATTGTAAAATTCATTTGTACCTTGGTATGAATCCTTATCAAAATAAATTACTTTATATTCAAGACGGCTTTCATACCTTTTTATAATTTTTTACATTTCATTCGGAAGATGTCACGAGTTTAAAAATGCAAATATTAGAAAAAAGTCGCGTGGTTGTCGCTCATCGCACTCAGCTAGCCAGCATGCGATGTAGGCTCCATGTAAGCGTCTCTGGGGTACAGGAGGGGGGAGTCAATGTAATAAAATAAAGTGCCGCGCGGCTACTCGCGCGATCGGCTCCCTACGCAGCAGTCGTGTACGTGATCGTATGATTTTAGCTTGAAAAAATTTTGAATTCGTTTCGTAGGTAAATAAGTATATGATAATAAATATTATATTTTAATGTAACTATGCAAACTGCTTATAGTAGTATTTTATGGGTATTCCTGTTCAAAATTTCAGCAAAACTTTAGTAAAAGGTAGTTTTCTAAGCCCATGTTTTTAATTTTCTTTCAATAAGTACCTACTACTTACCTGATAATAAATATTATATTTTAATTATTCAAACAGCTTAGTACTTCATATAGTTCAATAAGCAAAAATTTTGTAAAAGCCTGTTTAATTATTTATTTCCTTCTATTTTTCATTTTATAATGCCCAAAAAGGCCAAAAAGATCAAGATCTCATCTTTCTAAACATAGTTCCCAGGCGAGGGCAATAAAAATGCGGCGTAATGAGGAATCTTCATCAGAAACTGAAAATGGCCTTGCAAGTCGAAGAGAATACGCGTCGCAATCGCGTGCTAGAGAGTCAAGAATCGAGCGTTCGCAGCGGCTTGCTGAACAAAATTTTATCAGCTGGTCAACTAGCTCATATACCGAGGATACCGATGATTCCAACTGATCTGCCAATCCCTTTTAAACGACTTCAGTTTCCGGTGAAATCATCTTTCGCGTTAACTATTAACAAGTCCCAGGGTCAAACCTACTATTAGGGATCGACCTACGAAAAGAATGTTTCACTCATGGCCAACTGTATGTTGGCCTATCACGTGTCGGAGCTCCTGAAAATCAATTTATTTTGCTGCCACAAAATAAAACTACTTCAAATATCGTTTACAGGGAAGCTCTGACTCACTAAAACTAATGGCTTTTGTTTTGTAAATAATATTATATATGTATAAAATTTTAAATTAAAAAAAATATTAATAAAAAAAATCATTAAAAAAAATCCAACTTCCTTTATAATTTTCCGTTTTTTTTGAAACCCGATACAAAAAAAGGGTGTATGTGTGTGTGTATGTACCCGTGCGAAGCCGGGGCGGGCCACTAGTCTACACAATATTTTGACATCATTATGCAAAATAGTGGTCGCCCAGTGGGCGAGATTCTATTTATAGTCGAAATATATTACATACATATAATATGGCTACAGACGGAACAAAAGAGTATTTTTGCGTGTGTATCAAGTAGGTACATAGCAATGTGTGCAATGTTTTTGAGGTGAAAACTTTTTGACGCGCCACAGACAGATTTTTCGTAGGCTGTGAATTGAATTCTAGCGTCATGCTCGGGAATGATAAGAAATTTTCGGGTAAACTCGGGACTATGGCCACGCCCTCCGGTTTCACCCGCGTACTTTCCAAAGTAAGCTATCAAATTCTGAGTTATTTTAAGTTTTCACTTCTATCGGCAGTTCCTATGACGGGAAATTTTATTTTTTATTGATTTAATGTATTTTTAGACATAATTATTGACCTTTTAGACTGCATTCAATAATAATTAGAAGTGTAATAGAAGTGGGCAAATTTTCACATTCGAGCAATTTTCGTAAAATATAAAGTTTTTGCTTGTACTAACTAAAGTACTAACCTCGTCCTATCAAGTAGGTAAGTAATATAGGGGGGCAAGGTCTTAAATGCCACGCGTTTGTACAGATTCACTCTTCGTTTAAAGGTTCCCCACATTATTTAAGTAAGGAAAATCTGTTGCTGACAGGATGTTTTCGTCTTCTGCATGCTGACGTCTTCATCGATAGGATTATTGCGATGACGCGTAACATATACCACAGGTCTTGGCAGAGCGATGGGCATTGCAGATCATTGATGGTCAAGCTAAATGTAGGTATAAGCCTTTATAGCGAACCCAACTAGAGCTGCAATGATTAGTGTGTTTGAATAAAAATATAAAAAATACAGCCAAATAAAGAACCTTCTCCTTTTTTGAAGTCGGTTAAAATATAATTTTATTTCCCCATCCAACCAACACTGTATGTACTTAAATTAAAATAAGAAGTCTGGGGGGAGGGGGGCTACTACTTTAAAATAGATCAAGACATGAACAGAAGTAAAATCAGAAATTAAAGCAGTTATTTTACAAAAAAAAGATAATGAGAAACTAAAGTGTCTTGTTCAGACACTCGTATTAAGTGCTTAGTCAGCTCAATGACCATAATATACTTATGTACGAGTATTCTACGCAACAAGCGCATTGACATGAACGTTAATACTCGTATAAACTGTGGCTACACACGTGCCATTTGAAATGTACACATTTACTTACAAGACATATCGTAAAGTAAGTCTGTCTGACATTATTGTTTCCTAATGGTATTAGAACCGACCGAAAGGTTGCATTCCTTTGAATGGTTTAGCACATAGAGTAAATTATATGCTTTAGTTATTTGTCCTCTATGGTTTAGCACTACAACGTTTTATATAAATTAATCCTACATTAAACATAAACATCACTACATACATAGTATAAAACAAAGTCGCTTTCTCTGTCCCTATTTCCCTATGTAGATATGCTTAGATCTTTGAAACTACCAAACACATTTTGATGCGGGTTCTTAAATAATAGCGTGATTCAAGAGGAAGGTTTATATGTATAATATGTGCATACAATAGTAGAGAAACACTAAAAATTTTAAAGGTTTCTAATGTAATGTCATAAATAAACACATTTTTTCTTACTTTGCAAACACTGGCTGGATCCGACGAAATGGATCAAAATAATGTACTGTAGTGCCCGTAAAAAGGTCTACAAAAAAGTCTACAATGGTATATGTCTATCTCTAACTAAACTACTACTAAACTAACGGGCGAACCCTGCGGTTCTACCCACGTATTTCCCAATTCCGTTATTTTCCCGGGATAAAAAGTAGCCAGCGTGGTCTTCCAGACTATAAACTAACTGTTCGTTCCGACGTGATTGAGCACTAAACATCAAAATATCCTAAATTTTGCATTTATAATATTAATAGGATTGTATAAGCATATCAAACATTATGCAAACTTGTTTTAGGTGCGCTGATTACTAATTAAGCGATCTCAAATAAAAAGGTGGTTGTCAATTCCTCGAAAGATATGTTTATGCATTTTCATTGATATTACGATATCGTCGATTTGGCAAAAACTCTTTTTTATATGCATTTTAGACATCAGCAGACCAGTTTTTATAAAATCAACAAAAATAAATAAATAAATAAATATTGGCGGACAATTCACACACTACACCATCTGACCCCAAACTAAGCAAAGCTTGTATGATGGCAGCCAGATAGCTGATATAATACTTATATAGTTTTAAATACATACTTATTATACATAGAAACACCCAAAAATGTAAGTGTTGTAGGCTTCGCTGATATATTTATGTATTTTCGTTCAACCTCATTGGACTAGTAGGTAGGTACATTTAGTTGGCATATTTGACTTCCTATATTTTATTTATATTAGTTGGGATCTAAGTGTTTTTTAAATTGAAGTCGATTATTTGGTTTTACTTAGGTATAATTATAAATAATTATGAATAAGTAATTACAAGCCCATCCTGAACAACACGTTATTCAACAAACTTTCTCATCTCTATATCATAAGTATCATGCGGGGGGGGTCACAGTTCATAATTATTTATAATTATACCTAAGTAAAACCAAATAATCGACTTCAATTTAAAAAACACTTAGATCCCAACTAATATAAATAAAATATGGGAAGTCAAATATGCCAACTAAATGTACCTACCTACTAGTCCAATGAGGTTGAACGAAAATACATAAATATATCAGCGAAGCCTACAACGCTTCGATTTTTGTTGATTTTATAAAAACTGGTCTGCTGATGTCTAAAATGCATATAAAAAAGAGTTTTTGCCAAATCGACGATATCGTAATATCAATGAAAATGCATAAACATATCTTTCGAGGAATTGACAACCACCTTTTTATTTGAGATCGCTTAATTAGTAATCAGCGCACCTAAAACAAGTTTGCATAATGTTTGATACGCTTATACAATCCTATTAATATTATAAATGCAAAATTTAGGATATTTTGATGTTTAGTGCTCAATCACGTCGGAACGAACAGTTAGTTTATAGTAGAAAATAACGTAATTGGGAACCAAATCGTATAAGTACTTACGTTAAACTAAAAATTAAAAAAATATATATATCTAATAGTATATAGACTATTTTTAACACGGGAAAACAACTGGAATGGGACCTACGTGGATAAAATCGTGGGGCGCTACTAGTCAAGTATTTTGTACTCGATTTATTGTATTCCTACCGGTGACCCCCCCCCCCCCCAAATCTGAGATTACGTACTGGTGACCCCCTCCAAAATTCGAGGCTGGGACCGCGCCTGATAAGTATGTAGTACTAGCTGTACCTGCCACGCTTCGCTGTAGCACATTGTGATGCAAAAATTAGATAAAACAATCCTTGATGCGGATTATATTTCATTGTAAAATTTCAGCTCGATCGGTGCAGAACTTTGAGTTTTTGAAGCGTATCCAAACCAACATAACGGTTTTAAATATAGAGATTAGCAGTGCTTCACAGTTTTACTCACACAGTTCCCGTCACAGATTTAGAAATCTGTGGTTCTCGTTATTATTTTACCGTGATAAAAAATATTTGTGATATAACTTTTTAAGCTTCAACCCAAATCTTTCAGACGTTTTGACGTGATTAAGCAACAAACGTCCAAACTTTTGCATTTATAATATTACCTAGTAAGATATTTATAGTGTATCCGGCAAACCGCACATTATACCTTTTTCCCACAATCTAGTAAGAATGAGATTTATTCAAAGTCCTGTAATTTTAGTTCCTCATAAGATAGCAAGCGCTGTGAAGCGTGCCCCTTGTACTGTTTAGCATAACTCCAGATAGACATTAGTTAGTAGTTACGGTGCGCCAATACAGACTGGTTGGCAGCACTTTATGAGCCTGCTTGAGATACGAACCAGAGGAGCGTTTAACTATATTATTTCATATTTGTTTGGCATATTTCTGTGAGCCGTAAGTTCGGCTGCTATTGCATATTTGTATTTTTTTAACCCACGACCAAAAAAAGGGGTGTAAGTTGTAAGTTGGACGTCGATGTCTGTCTGTCTGTCTGTGTGTGTGTCTGTCTGTGGCACTGTAGAGCTCAAACTCAAGTTATTTTATTTGAAAGATAATGCCCGTGCGGATGTTCTTAGCTATGTTTGGTTAATATTAATTCAAGATGACCACCTCCACAAAATGGCGGACAAAATATTTCTTCACAACCTACTTCAATACGGGTATCAAATGAAAGGGTTTGACTATTAGAATACTATACACAATAAAAAAAAATCAAATCGAAGATGGCCGCCACCACAAAATGGCGAATTATATTATTTTTTTCACCTCTACCTCAAACCTCAATATGGGTATCAAACGAAAGGGCTTGACTAGTAGAATACATTGCACTATGACAAATTTCAAATACAAGATGGCCGCTTCCACAAAATGGCGAAATACATTTCTTTTTTCACAACTACCTTAATATGGGTATCAAATGAAAGGGCTTGACTAGTAGAATGTTGTGCAGATAACAAATCCGAGGTAGTCGGGGATTAATCAAATTATTTTATTTTGCTCTTGTTTTTATTTGTTGTCATATAGGAGCTGTAACGTTAGTCGATATCGAAATTTGGAGCTGTGTTAATTTAGAGTTATAATTGCAAACAATGTCTACTGTCTACCGGTTCGATCAGCTCTTCCATCAGTCTATAAATTAACCATATTATACGAAAAGTAAGTGTAAAAACAACATGTCTAAAATTATGTTCTCATTGACGTTTATCCCCTTTGTCGTCATACCCCCGCGCCCCTGTACCCCGCAGGCGAGGACTCAGATAAACGGTGGTCGGCCTATAGTTCGTAGATTGCTAAAAAATACTGTACACGTATTTTTTCTTTTGTTTCACAAACAAAAAATTACGAAGACACAGTTCTTAAAAGTTTCGCGTGAAGTCACTTGTGGGTATAATTTTTACCCATAAGTGACACAACGACCCTCTGGAACTTTGGATGTTTGATCATCTATATCTTTATCTATATATAAAACAAAAAATACGTGTCACATATTTTTTTCATAACCTGGCTGACGGAGTAATTTTAGAATGGTTTATTTTTTACCTAGACTGCTACCCTATTGGTCTTAAACCGGCATTATCAGTCATTATCAAATATCATGGGACTGTAACATGTCATTACATAAAAGCCTCGTTATATTTATTAATCAATTTAATTTTAATCATATTGATTACCATTATTACCCATAGCTGCATAACTCAAAGTCGGCTAAACCAGAAATGAGCTTCCGAAAAAAATATCTTATAGAATAACTTTAATCACTCTTGATGGTAAAATTTAACTTTCTTCACGAGTTAAATTTGCGTTTAACTACAAACTGCCTACATAAATCATAAGCTCTATCAGAGAGCCTGTTTAATGGCATTGCTTGGTGGTTATGATGGTACGTCAGTAGAGCTGGTTAGCAGGACTTATGGTCGTTGCCCTGTGCCCTCCTGTCAATGCTCAATGATAATTTATTACTTCAGATATTAATTTATTTGATGATAGTTATTTACTTAACAATTTATGGCAATTTAATGTGATTTGATACGAAAATTGCGCCTTACTTTAAGCGCACCGATTTTGATTCACACATTGAATTAAAAATCACGTCTCATTCTCTGCCAAAACAGTTCGACCGATTGTAACGTTTTTTAAGTAAATTTGGTAAGTTTAAGCAGCAAGCCATTTAAGGTGTTATATTTTTCACCCTCCTACCCCCACTCTCTATTTTTAGATCGCGAATTCAAGATTTTTTTATGAAAAATATCCAAATAGTTAAACCATGTCAACCTGTGGATTATGCCTATTGGGGATACCACGCAAAAAAAACGCGCCTCTAGACTCTACCTCGTGGGTGGTGGGGAAAAGAGTCAATAATTAATAATATTGCAAAATTTGTAATTCAAAAGTTATAATAACAAAATTAAAAAAATAATAACTGATGACATATTATTAGTACACACGTATAATATAGGTATAGTTAAGAGTACTGAAAAATAGTACTCCCTTCGGAGCGCTGTAAAACCTGAGCTATTGACTTAATGAAAAAATGATGCGGATAAAAGTTGTTCCTCAAAAAACGATCTACAAAAATGGTTAGCTATCATTTTTTTGTAAAATGATAAAAAAAGTTACATCGAAAAATATATTTTTTTTCTCGAATTTCAAAAGATATAGTTTCGCTTTTCACTTTTTTATTTATAGTTCTACGACAAAAAGACACTGGACCAAAATTGTAGAGAATTTAATTTGCAACAAAAAATGTCAACCATTTTTTTTATCAAATATCAAAACATTTAAGACATTTATCGTAAAAACCATTTCAACGCCTATTTTCAAGATGGCGGCCGTGGGACAAGCGTTGCGACCCCACAAACTTGTTTTTAGCTTTACACTGACCCCTACACATCAAAAAAATAAAATTGTGTCCTCTAAAAAACGCAACCCCAAATGTAAATTTTTAATGGACTAATTGTACCCTATTGAACTTGTACGACGTAGCATAGGAGACTTATGATAGGTAATATCTAAATCTTATACTAGGTAATATCAAAACCGGTATATATCTAACTCTAACTACTAAGTTGTTATTTAATGAAGGTGGATATGTAACACATGATGTAAGATTATGCAACACAAGTTTCAGCCCAGTACAGTTTTTAGAATAAATACAACGTTAGTGGAATGTAAAAGATCCTCAAAATGTATCACCTAAAAATGTAACTTTTTTATAGTATAGGTAAATAGAGCGATTGGAGGCATGGAGGATGAGGCATTGGAGGAGGGAATGTGCCTGATAGTAAGCAACATGCCTACCCATAACATCCCAGTGTCATGTAGCTATTGGAGTATGAGGAGTCCAATCCAAATCATTACTCAGCATTGCACGACGCTCGTCATCCAGGTATTTAAGATGATATATCTCTATGTCCTGTAATTTATCTGGAAACATGTCTTTCAAAATGGAACACTGTTACTTACTATGAAGTAAATAAATTATTCTTAGCATAGGAGACCTATGCTCAGCCGTGGGTAATTCGTGTAGATAAATCACTCGACCCGATCCTGAACTAAACTCATACTTATTATGTACAAATATTTGTTCCTAATTATAGAAACAAATTTAGAGAATAAACACTATTGTGTTATGCATTTCAATAATGATTATTAAAATTAAAGTGCCTTTTTACTGCTCAGATAACAATGTCTTTTTGTTTAATATATAAACTTCAATCGTTAACATGTTTTCAAATTGTCTACTTTAAAGACATGCTTATACGGCTAAGTATTTAAATGACCCTATTCCTTTTAACATCTCTTCAAGTCAAGTGTCCCCATAACATCGAATGGGTCGATTGTAAAATCGATTGACGAGATCTTTTACGATTCGATTCTGAGTCGGATTCAATTTAGTTTAGAGGGTCTTTAGTCGTAAACCTTTGACCTAAACACACTTCATTATTCGTCTCCAACAACGTTTAGAATTTATCGATGCAATAAATCGTTTTCTTATGACACTGAATCGTTTTAATTGTGGTTTCAACAATCGATTATGTTATCAGTAAATTCCATTTATATTATTGTGTTATTCGAATTATAAATCATTTTACTTCAAAACGTATAGAAATATTTGCTCCGTCTCAGGAATTAGAGATAAAATAAACGTTCAGTGTGTTTCTCTTACAAATATTAAATTCAAAGGAATTTAAACCGAAAATACTTGGAGTGGAAGCTCAAAATTGATGTTCCTAATGGTAAAATTTTGGTAAAATTAAATTACTAAAATGTGTGTGAAAAAGCAAACAATAAACGTCAGTAAGCTAATTAGTTTAAGCGATTGTTTACAGATGACGTGCAGAAGTAAGACTGTGTTTACACGACACACGTCATCGTCTCCGAGGACATGTGGTGTGCACTAACCCTTATCTTTACCCCCCGAGTGGATAAGCCGGGTTTCCCAGCTCTGTTAACTGTCAATTAGTAAATCATTACCTATCTTTCAAATCATCATTATTTTTCTCCGAAACACTAGCCAGCCAGCTATGACATCTAAATTCATATACCACTACCTACCAAATTTAAACCACTAAAATTCAAAAGAAAACTACAAAACTGAAAGTATTTTAATTTATTGTAAACAACAAGATTTCCTTAGTAGTAGAAACAGCTCTGAAGTCTTTTGGCGAATGTCTTAAAAAATCCGCATAATGTAATATCTACTACGAGTATCTAGACTATCTACCCATTTTATTGTAAACAGAGAGCAGATATTTTTTTTAGTATCCTCATAGGTTTGCTCTACAGCTCTACACTACACATGCCTATAAGTATTGTTTCCGTTACGAACGTTTACTATGGAGTACGCCTTCATTCGGACCTTCGAACGGACGGCGTCGGTCGTGAAGCGACCTCTCTGAAACCCGAACTGTGTCTTTGGCAACTCTACATGATTTCAGCGCGTTCTTCCCGATTCTCGCGCCCTAGGCTGCAGCCTAATTAACCTAAATGTTAATCAGGCCCTGTATACAGGATATATTCTATCAAAACCTATACATAAAAATAACATTAAGTCATACCAACATATCACATTAGTTTATCAAATCAGAGTGCTCTACTGCATAGATATGCAGTATAAGCTCTTAAACAGCACTAAATATCTATTTACATATTATGTAGTATCTATTTACATATTATGTAGTATCTATTTATATATTATGTAGTATAGGTCCGCGCTAAATTTGCTTGCCGTAAATGCAGTAATTAATAAACTATGTAGGTACGGCCAAGTAAATATGAAGTTGTACTTTCATATCGTCAGCATTAACTAAGTAATCAGAGTAAAGTTTTAATTTCAATATTGGGACAGCTAACCCATATTTTAACACATCGTTTACATATTTAGGTAAATTACCGTTTAATACTCCGTAAATAAATGTATAATTTATTTTTATAATAAACGGCCAGCTTTTCGCATTACGCTAATTCTGTAGGCACCGGCATATAAACAGTAGAGCTGGGGCGATAACAGACACAACGCAGGATCCTCATTACCCGTCTTTCAAACAACTCCACCGCACTCCAGAAAGCCATAAAAAATTAAACAAACACAGGAAAATCGACCTTGCAGCTTAAACAATAAGACTGGCCTATAAAATTCTTGCGTCGACCACATCTTCACTCCAAAGGAATGCACAATAGAATCTTTAAAGCTAAGATGTAGCTATTATTAGGTGTTACCGTGATTATTTGACAGTTTGAAAACGTTTACAGATAT
This sequence comes from Ectropis grisescens, assembly GCA_017562165.1. NCBI lineage: Eukaryota > Metazoa > Arthropoda > Insecta > Lepidoptera > Geometridae > Ectropis > Ectropis grisescens. The sequence continues at coordinate 15,953,095 of CM029784.1, forward strand.
TGGCTGGCAATCTGGCTTCCTGCCTTTAATGTAAACAGTGTTTTGTAAAGCCGGGCTTTTAGTGAAAAATATTAATATCTACATACGCGTTATTCGCTGTTTCTTATTGAGATTGGTTTTACCCACCTGTTCTATTGAGTCATAGAATTTTCAAGAAGTTACAGCTATGAGATGTTGAATAAGTTTTAAAAAAGATTAAGGGGAATGTACCTACATGACGATTTGCAAGAAACATTTGTGACTATATTCTCCGAGGCTCATGATTATCGGAATTCTGTCGTACATTTTCAGCTTCATTTTATGGTTTTACCCGAGGAGTATCGTGTAGGCAGGCACTTTTATGTGTTAATGTAAAATGTAAGCTACTTATACTCATAATACCAAACCAAGTCATTCTCTGCATAGCTTAAAAAGCGTCAATAGCAACAAATATACGAGTATACCCAGTTTATAATTTATATTGCTGTCTGGTTAAGATATGGTGTACAGTTATCTTAAGTTAATCGGGTCTACGATGTCACTCAGGGATACTGTGGGTCACTGCTGACGTTAGATTTTTTATACGTTCAAATCGTAATTTTCTTTTCTAAAAATATGATAAAATTGTTTCTGAATTTAAGTGATTCACAGAAAAATAAAGTTTACAATTCACCGTTTCGTTCACTCCATTTAGCATAGCCTTCGCAGAGCTGCAACAGAACTTCGAACAGTTGTTCCGGTGGCAGGTCAATCTGCTGGAAACTCCTCAACACTCTATTGTCTCTCCTCTTCCTTCCATATGACGACGTGAAATGCGTTTGCGGCTTCTTCTTAATACCAGCACTAACGAAGAAAGTCGCTGGCTGTTGCGGCTGGAAATTGTTGTTGTAATTCTGTTTCTGTTTCACTGCTTGCACAATAAGACACAGCAGGTAGCCCCCAAACGCCAAAAACGCCAATGTAGTTACGGACATTGAGAAAATGTTGCTAATCTTGCTTTGGCCATCTTTCTTGTGCACGCTTTCCTCGTAATCACCTCTTTTGATGGGTGGTCCTTGGATGGCCATGGCTTGAGCACCGAAGCTTTGCAAGTAGGTCGGCGTAGTTGACGTAACATTTTCGTAAGGTATTGTTAAATCTTGCAATGATGTCTTCAGTCTGAGTAACTTATCCAATGGTAGTTCGTTTAAGAACTGTACGTCTTCTGTTTCAACTTGAACCGATTTAGTTATACAAAAGTAGATAATAATAAGATACACAACCATGATGGAAGGCTGTCGCGTAGTGACATGGGTGGAGAAGAAATGGGCATGAAATATTCAGATATTATTGTGGTCTGTTGAGCGCGACAACAGTCTAGCGGTCATGATAAACAGTGCAGAGATGTTATCTTTATCAATCTAGAGCTGTCTCAAATGTGTTGTTAGTGTTGTACCTATAGGTAATATTAACTTATTATGGTTGTTATACCTAATATCAATGTCAAGTGGAATAAAGCTCCACAAAACTTTAAAACAAATAAGTAATGTAAAATCTAAATCAACACATAAATAAATGCCTTTCTGAGTGGTAGGTACTTAGTAGATAGTTAAATCACGTACCTAGGTACCTACCTAAGCAGCGAAAGACTGATTTAAGGTATTTCGATGGAATATTATAATCAAGCACGAATTACTGTTCGCAGTTACTATTTGAATAGATGTTTAAAGGAATTTGTTTACTTTAAATGGGAAAAAATGGTACCTACCTACGTGCTAGAATAGAGCAAAGTGCAAGAACCAATTGTTTTCCGTGTCCCATTGTTTACCGTTGTAATTTCTATACCGAGCATAGGTACCGGATACAGTGTGTGTTTTACTGTTCTTATTTTTCAAATATCTGCATTGAATCCGAAAAGTATTTGAGCTTTGTTTAACTTCATTGCATCGTCAAACTCGTCAAACCTGAACCAGAGTTAATTACAAGTAGCGACATCTAGTTTCAGTTAGTAACATTAATTAGGTTTTAACGTAAAACAACAGTTCCAGAAACCAATTATACTTAGATTTTCCAGTGAAAAGTTCATCAGAAAAGTTTTCGAAGTCAGATTAAACGTTTGCGAAAAAAAGTGAACATACTGTTGTAAAATACAAAAGTGCAATTAACTTGAGATTTCTTGCTCTGATGCCGCGGTTGCGCTTGCGCCGATTAGAGCAAGAAACGAACCATATCGCGGTGGTACGTTCCTAAGTAGTCTGTGCTTGGTGCTCAAGATGGCGGCACCTGTAACTCTGTTGTGTGTTTTAATAATTGTTCAAATGGCTTCTTGTGAACAATACAGAGAAAAAGGGTTGATGGACAAATTGAGTACTGGGATGAAGTTTGCTCAGGACTTTTTGGGTAAGTCTCATTACAAGAAAATCCATAATGAGAGCAAAAAAACTACAGCATAGAGATATACGAAAAAAAAATTATGTATTTTTTCATTCCTACAATTTATCAGTTAAACCTTCACCTTCGTTATTTAAGTATATTTTCTGTTACTAAGTGGATGATCAACTAAAAGACACTAGAAAAGCGATTATTATCTTGTATGTATTGCCGGGATTTTTTCTATATGTATTTGGTACCTAGCTAGGTATAATATAATCGCGTTAATAAATATATGTTCGATCTGGATGAAAATCAGAGACCAACTACTGGTACTTCTCCAGACGGACACCGCAAAGAGTCCTACAACTACTTTTAAGGAAGATCCTTTTGTATTTTGACAAAATTCTATGTATCTAAGATTATTAATTATTTTGATTTCGAATTAATACCTTTTTGCTTAATTAAATATGTGCGTTTATCCACCCTTTACTAATCTGGGATAATTTAATATTTATATTTTATACTCGCATATTTGAATTAATTTTATTTACTTGCTACACTTTCAACTGGTAGTGGGTACGATGATTTTGAGTTTTAGACCTTCGTCAGTCTGTTGATAATTCATACTTATAGTACACTTACACGTACTTACTGTAAGTAGTAAGGTAGTACGGGTAGTACCTATAGTAAGTAATGTAGTGTACAGTAAGTAGTTTTCACTGTAGTTTAATTTCATTAACCCATATAGACTCGACCCGTTATCATTTTTAAGCTTTTTTTTATTACAAGATTTATGGATATTTTTAACACACATTCGCATAAACGATGAGATCTAAGGTGAGATACATGCTGGTTTAGAAGATACAATATTGATTCTACAAATACATATAAATATAATGTATAAAGTTACGGCTGGGCTAGTCGGAAGAACGGCACCTACTGATCCGGAGTGGGGTTCAAACCTCACACGCACCGCTGTCTTTTCGAAGTCATATGAGTAATACCTTTAACTTAAAACGGCGAAGGAAAACATCGTGAGGAAACCGACATGTACCTAGAAGACATGTGTCATCCACCAACCCGCACTGGACCAGCGTGGTGGATTATGGCCATAACTCTCTCTTGCGAGAGAAGGCCCGAATCCCAGCAGTGGGAACATTTAGCGGGCTGTTGATGATAATATATAAAGTATTCCATTTCGTATTTCAGGATCCGAGTCAGTAGCATTAAAAGTGGCTGAATTTGTTGTGAGAGCTTTTCAAACAGCCAATAAACCTTCATCGTCTACCAGGCGCCATCCACCACCCAATGACGCCTACGTGGACGAATCGTCACAAAGTGAAGAGCTTAATGAAAATGACGCTAATTCTGATATACATGAGGTCCCAAGTCCTATGTCACCCTTGAAGCATCTGGTACGGCTTTTTGGACTTCAGCCGAACCAGATAAGCGCAGTGGCTGTCAACGCTTTAGTATTTGTCGCACAGATGGTAAGCTTTGTTTACGCTCATGTCTCGTAATAGGTATAGATAGAGATAAAGAAACAAGTTTTAATAGTGTCGATGATTTTAAGTTATTATATAATACTAGCTTAGTAGAAAACGTTATCAACCAAATGTCAACCGACTCTTCATGTAAATAACGGCACACCAAGACTCAACGATTATATATATTTTTTATATAGTTCAAACAAAAGTTTAAAAAAATCAGAACTAAACGATAAAGATTTAGGGGCAGAGAGGTGAACATTATTTTACGACCAGTTCTGATGCCTATTACACATAAAAATCATCCAAACCGTTTCGGATTTCGGAGGAAAATTAACATAAACATTATCACACAAAATTTTTACTTATATGAGTGAGTCGACATTAATGAGGAAACAAAAATCAGTCAGCCCACACGGTAAAAATAACAATTATTCATCCGATTCAAATACGTAATTTGCAACACAACCCCTTAATGAGTAAACCGGCATCAGATAAAATTTAGTGTATTGTCTACATACCGGCTAGAAGTCGGCAGGTGCCTACTTTCCCTACCTACCTTCCCGCTAGGGCCTTAGGGCAACCCCTTCTGGAATGCCAGATCGTTCCTTGATTTTCTCTATCAGCGGCAACCCAAGCCGTTGTCGTACCGTCTGAGGTGCCCAAGCCGTCGTCTTTTGGTCATACTCTTGGAAATCGTCGTTCGAGATGTACCTAGTACTCGTTCAGTACGATAAATTTTAATGACTATATGTATGTGTCGTGCGTCTTCTGCACTAGTTCAACCTTTGGGAAACAGTAGGTAGAGGCTTTTTGAAGTATACTGCCATAGGTCCCCAAAAAATATAGCCTATATTTAAATATACATATTATTATATTATAAGGCTTACCGTTATGTCTCATGAACTTACAAAATTAATATTAGTGAATTTTGCGAATTATACAATTGCTATGTATTCATTTTCTTACTATGGACAGAATTGAGGACAAGACTGTTGATAAAGTTTCGTTGCATATGCTTCCAGATTTCTACATTCCTGGCAGGACCACAGCGCCCAAGTCGACCATTCCGTTCCGAAGATCCCACTAGTTGGATCTTAAATAAAAAATCTCAAAGATTACAAGATCTTATTACCACTGCACAGAACGAATCACTACCTGAAACAATTCAAGATTTAATAAAGGAACAAGGATCAGAGGAGGAAACTAGTTGTATCCGTCTTCTAGTTTGCAAAATCACGCCTTTTGTAAATAAGATGCAGAAGGCTGTTTTCGGGAAAGATAACATTGATGGCGATAATAAAAGAATTAGAGGTGCTGCGATCATGTACCGCCATCTACCGTCCGAGGGTGAAATTAGAGAACAAAGCGACATCTGTGAGCGAAGGCACAGGAACTGCGATCTAAACGATTAATTTACGTCATTATGTACGTAAATCTAATTTTTTACGTACCTAATGGATAGAAACATCAAGCATTTTCAAACCAAACAAAGTTTTTAAATAGTATAAGTAAATTCAAACCTAAGATTATTTAAATTTTATGTTTTTAATTTGATTGCATAACAATTTATTTAAGCATATGTATTTATTGCATCTGCTACTGGCAACCTACTCCGCGACTTTGTTCACGTAGAATTTAGAAAGCGGCTATCCCTAAGAAACGGTAGTACGTTTTTCGGAATATAAAGTAGCGTCTTACAACGTGATTGAGCAATAAACCAAACTTTTGCATTTATTAATAATATTAGTAGGAATATTACTTACCTACCTAGTATGAATGTAGGATCTGATCTATCATGATATTTTAACTTTTAACCGATATGAGTCTTATTGCTTATTTCCTTTTCAACTTTCAAACATATCACTCAATAGGAAGTAAAATATTAAACACAGGAAATTAAAAATTGTAAAAAGCAATCTCTTATGCAATTCTATCAAGTGGCCGCTTCGCAACACATACCTAATTATTTTACTTTTTGAATAGGCTAATCATAATGTAACCTTATGCAATACTGTCTGTATTAGCAGACTGCTTGTCGTTAGGTTTGTAGCCTCTATCTAAGCAATTCGTAGACAAGTCATCAACCTAAACAAACGTACAATAACATTTTATAATAAAACCAACCGGCACGTCTTAGCTCAATGGATAATTTTAGCGAGGAAAAATGTGTCAAGAGTTTTTGTGTTTTATAACAGGGATAACAGGTTAACAGGGATGAGACGGCAAGTCCTTAAGGTAAGTCACACGCTTGCATAGCGTAATCTTACATAGTACAGCATAACGTTAAGAATTTAAGTTGAACACTGCACTGACAAATAGCTTTTGAACTTTCGCGCTTTATTTTTTGTATATAATATAGAGTGACTAGACAAGCAGTACCTATACCCGATGGTAAGCAACAACATGGGGTGCCCATAACAACACCGTGACACACACAGCTATTGGAATATGAAGAATCCAAATCGTTACCTAGCACTGCACTGCGCTCGTCACCCAGATGATCTATGATGTTATATCTCTAAGGCCTTTAATTTATCTGGAAACATTACCCTTCAAACCGACATACACAGTGATATTTTCACATTACTGCTTGATGGTAGACTAACTCGCTATGATGTGGTATTTCCCCAGAACTCTGCAAAGAGTCCTGCCACTTCAATATAATTTCCCCGACGTTTCGGCAGCGTTATCACGACCTGTGATCACGAGAAATAATTACAAAAATTATTTAGATTGCAATGAAGTCCTGTGTTATGTTTTTAATACTAAACTGGCACTCTTCATCTGTAGCTATCCAATCATTAATGTCATCTTAATTTAGTTTCTATGAAAACTTTATCGGTCGTACCGTCGTACCAGAATATGGTAATGTAAAAAAAAACTTTAAAGTAAATCTCACAAACTTGCCGCTTTCATACCCTGAAAGTAAACGATGAAATCACGAAGCTGATACATGCATGTTTGTGAAGTGGTCAAAAGAGAAAGTTATTGTCCTCCAGTAAAGTCATTGATCTCAACCTCCAAAACCTTCGATGAAAGTGAATATTTTGATACAAGTTGTTCATTTGAGATTTCATTCCCTGACACGGTTGTAGTATGTTTATCATCATAACCCAAAATAGATGCATAAGGAGCCCACTAAATGTTTCCACAACTGGGACTCGGGGCCTTCTCTCGCAAGGAGAGAATCAAGGCCATAATCTACCACGCTGGTCCAGTGCGGGTTGGTGTATGGTGCAGGTTGGTGGATGACAAAAGAAACGCAATTATCCTGCAATTTGTAGTGGTTTAGTAGTAGTTTGAAAGTACCACACCTTTGTCAGTAACTTTACTCCGCCAAGCAATGTATAAATATTATTATATTCTGGTTTGAAAGGCAATGTTTTCCAAGAAATTACAGGACAGGTAGTGATTTGGACTAATTCTATTAGAACAGCTCCTTGGTACTCTGTTTATGTAGGCAGACCTGTTGTTTACTACCAAGCTCATGTCTTGCGAGTCCCTTCACTCGCTTTTATAAAAAAAATGTTTGTCTGTAAAGTCGGTTGGCTTACAGACGATAGCTTAACGTGACAACATCATTTAACAAAACATTGATAGCTGCGGCGCAAACGCACAATGCGCGTAACGGGACAATGAACGTAACAGGGTATAACGGGACACTTTTTCGTGCATTCAGCCGGCGTTCATCGATTTATAAGAAGTTCAAAAAACACTATATATACATAAGAATACAGTAAATGCTTGCCCGAACTTAAGCAGATGCATTACCTATACTTGTCGTTATAAGTAACTTTATAACTCGTGAATTTCGGAAAAATTAAGTCATACTCTACAAAAATTACCATTGGGAGAGTCAACAAACTCTATGAATAACTAACTTTATTTTCTCGATTTCAAAGTAGTCTTGTTGTAGTTTGTAATCTAATAACAGTTGTTAGTTTTCCTCTAACAACACTGGTGTTATTAAGCTTTTAAAAGCGATTATGATTATTTTAGCATGAATAAATTTAAATAATAACAGTTTGTTATACATTGGTTATACGTATATATTTTATACGTATGTGCAAATAAACTATTACATTTCTTGTTGGTGTTAGATACTTGTTGGCGTTTCATTTTTCATTTTTGGAAACTAATTTTTTGACTTCATGTTCTAAGTACGTGCTCTTCATAATGACGGGTAAATGATCCTAGACTTTTCAAATCATGTGTGGGATAGAATTGAAGAATACGATACAATCTTGTTGTATTGAAGTTCTTCCTCTTGAGTATTTCTTCAAGTAGAAGCCTAGTACATACTCCATTGTAGACCGCATTGCTACATAATAAGACACTAGTCTTTCTGGCTTGCCAAGGCTTGCTATTGGTGACTCTTTAATTTTAAGCGAATAGAAAAGAGCCAGAAATATGAAAGCAAAGACATAATTTCTCCTATACGAAAATTCGAAAGAATGCAAGTAACAGCCTTAAAGATACACACCTTAGTTATAAAATGTGCTATTTATTGCATGGCGTAGATTTATATTATAAGCATTTTATATTATCACAAACCAACTGAAGGATTGCGTTGATGTCTTTAACGTTGTCCAGTGTAAAAGACTTAAACGGCATTTTATGCACATGTCACGGTAAATCTGATTAATTGAAAATTAATAATATTTTACAAAATTATTAATAATAACCACATGTTTTGGTAAATGTGAATAAACGATCGAAATTTATTATTATTAATAATTCACGACACATATTGGTAAAAGTTATAAAACAAATGAAAATCCAATGTTTTTGGCCAGCAGCAGTCATATAATATATTATGTAGGTTAGGTTAAGGTTTTTTTATTATTATAGGTTTTATAGGTTAAGTTAGGTTAGGTTTTAAAATATTCATCTCGTGTTATTCACACGATGATTTTTTTTCCAATCTCCGGTTTTATTTCAAGGCATTTGTCATTAAATCTGGTTCTCATTAAACCTCTCGCACGTCGCACACACCACCCCGCCCTGCAATCCTAGGCCACTTATTACATTTATCACTACTAGGTTAAATTATTAATAATAACCGACAAATGTGATTAATTTATCACTTTAACCTCTACTTTCGGTAATTATTAATAATAATAGATAATTATTAATAATCTTAAATTATTCACTCTTACCGTAACACACATACTGTCTACTGTAGTCTATAATGTAAATTATTTTTCTTCGAAAAAACAAACCGGTTTTAATTTTAAATTAAAGTAAGACGCTCGTCTAAATTTCATATATTTTGTGAAATTAACTAAATACACTGTTCCAACGAGACAGCGAGGCAGTATGTACAAACACATTATCGAAGTAAGTAATTTTTGATTTTTCTTGATATTTAAAAAACGGGTACATCAATTTCAAAAAATGTGAATGAATTGATTCTATACTATTTACCTTTCAAACAAAATATGAATTATCAAAATTGGCTTACTATGGGAGGACATATCACGGAACATACATACAAAAAAACGAATTGAGAACCTTTTTAGTGTTCCGTAGCCAAATGGCAATATACGGGACCCTTATAGATTCGTCATGTCTGTCTGTCCGTCCGTATGTCACAGCCATTTTTCTCCGAAACTATAAAAGCTATACTATTGAAACTTGGTAAGTAGCTAAGTAGATGTAATCTGTGAACCGCATTAAGATTTTGATACAAAATATAGAAAAAAAATTTTTAGGGGTGTCCCATTCTTAGAACTGAAACTCATTTTTTTTTATCAAACCCCTACGTGTGGGTTATCAATGGATAGATCATCAAAAATGATTTTGAGGTTTTTAACATTTATTTTTCCTAAACTGAATAGTTTGCGCGAGAGACTCTTACAAAGTGGTAAAAAGTGTGCCCCCCTGTAACTTCTAAGATGACAAAATGAAAAGAATGACAAAAATAAAAAAACGTGTATGATGTACATTACGATGTAAACTATCAACGAAAATTGGTTTGAATGAGATCTAGTAAGTAGTTTTATTTTAATACGTCATAAATTGATTATTGTTAAAACACTGATAAAGTAACAACGAACGACAAGAACTTTATACTATGTTACTTGATGCTACGGAGGCCTTCATGAGCGAGTCCGACTCACACTTGACAACTTTTATTTTTAAGTCGGTTAAAAATTAATGAAGTAAAAAACAATTACTATATATATAGACGTTTGTGGACAAGTAATAAGATTTATCCACACACTGCGTCTGCCGGTACACGATGGACTCAGTGGCTTAAGTGGCTGAGTGGAGTAACGATGTAATATCGTGAGAAGATCGACATATTCTATCTAATTAATAAATTTTCAAAGACCACATTACTCCACCATATAGGAATTCATTTTGTGAAATTCGCCAATCCACACAGAGTGCCAGCTAATCCACCTACTTAAATTAAGGTAACCTGGTTATTACCTTACTAAACGTGTAATAAATAAGTTAGATAGCAAAGTATTTTGTCATTAGAATATTAAAAATCCAGGTTAATATGTGCGGTATATTGCTTCAGTGTACTATTTAAATACCTTGTTTAAAAATAACAACCCATCCACGACTTCGAAACGTAAGCAGTCGCCGGCATATTTACGTACGTTATTCATTACGCAGTTGAACTCAGATGTCTTCTACTACCTACCTGAAAACGCAGCGACCAACTAACATAATCTTAGTATTTTACTAGCTGACTAATTTAATCTTACTACCTAATTAAGCTAGAGCTAAGCTAAATTTTGGTTTAGATGTGGGTGAGATAGTTTTGTTAGTTTAACTTGTCTAAGGTTAGAATAGTTAGATGGAGTTGTGTGAGCAATGAAATTCAACATTTTTTATTATGTAAACAGTTACCTACTAAATAATGACCAAACAAAAAGGTATTATATAGTGATGTTTATAAACTTAACACGCATTTTTTAAGGCAGCAGTTCGATCATGCTCTGCGTGTAAACACCGTGTAATCGGCAAATTCACGAGTGTCAATATTTAAATACATTTCATAATAGTTATTGCGCAACAATTAGATAATATCTATGAGATCGATGACCGGCGCGGGCGCAGTGAATGGCTTTACGTAATAGGTATATTTTGGTAGGTTCTACTTACATGCAGAAAGTCGACTGGACATCACTGAAACGAGGTTGAAAAACTGACTCGCGCGCAATTCGGTGACTTATTTACTTAATTAAAATAAAGACAATATTCTATAATTCTTTAAATTGATAAAAATATTTTTTGTATTATAATTCAACAATATTGGTTATATAGACCTACATGTAAGTTACATAAAAATATATGTATAGGTATATTTATTTTCTATTAACTTTTAATTATGTAATCGTTTGGATGTTGGCAGCAAAATATTTCAAAAAGATCTGAACGCATCAGGTTCAGATATATAATATAAAAATAGACAGTAATATCCCTTTTTATCCCTGCCAAGAACTGCACTGTGCTCTTTTCTCTTCACTTCAATTTCTCTGGAAATGTTGGGCCATCTGCTCTTGGTCAAGTCGCAGAAATGGGAATATAAGGTGGGCTGTTTATGTAAACTTTTGCCTTGATGCCGACGATGCGGCCCTGTTGGTTGCGTGATGTATGAGAGCCGCGCCAGCGCAACTGAAGTAGGCCAGGATGCAGGAGGGTAGGCGTCGTAGCTTTGGAGTTGACGCCGCGGCAGCAGTGGACCGCCGTCATTGTGCGGTGCACCACTATCCTTGCCGGACACGGCCTTGACTGGGTTCACTGCTTTTGGATGGCGAACGTAGTGGAGCTGCCGGGAATAAGATTTACGGTATTGCGGTTTGCCGCTCTCCCTGCCCTATGCAGTCGTTAAGTGGTAGACGGCGGGACTACAGATCTGAGCCGTTGACGTCGCAGGGGACCAAGGGTGCCCGCCCTAAAGACGCGGATGCGTGTAGGTTCAGGTACATCAGTGACGGGAGTATGCCCCAGAAAATAGCCCGGAGACGGGCAAGCCGCGGTGGGTTCTCCAAAACCTGAGCTACATATTGCAATAGAACTGATTAAATACCAATTATTTTAATACACAGTAGGGTAGCGGACTGGGTCAAAAAATATGGGATGCGTACGTACGGACCGGTCGTGACATCGTCGTCGTTTCCTTTTTTAACAAAATGAAGCAATGGCATTTTCAATTTGAAATGAAAACGTATCATTGGCGAATTCGTCGATGGACACAAATTACAAAAAAAAGATGAACGTAAACCCTCTTGTTTTTTCATCGGTTAAAAACCGCACAAAGCTATATCATACGATTGCGAATAGAATGTGTAATGAAATTCAATCTTATAATCACAGTAATGGAACCATTACGGAGGAAACGGGAGTTTCATTGCGATACTGTATTCAGCTCCCGATAATTTGATACCGTTGTAAGGTGGTTGTAAGTGATAATGTTAAATCATAAGCACTGTATGATGGACACGCCGATTTATAGTATCATATCTACACAAAGCAAAACCTTGCGAAAATTTTAATATTTATATTTCTTTCTTAGGTGGCATTATTAATAATAGAGTTTATTATGACACCAAGATTGTATCAATCGGGAAAAATCCACTAAAGAAACGCATTCCATGGGCTAGACGTTTTATTCCAGCTGAAAAGTATTCATGAAGCTGTGTCTTCTCGTTCAATGACAGTGCCTAACGAACCTTTTCTCTATGATTGAAAAGAAACAACCGCCACCTTTATCTGCCTTAACTGAGTCATAACTCCAACCCTGTTTCATAGGAACGAAAGTTTTCCGAGGCAACTTGTACAAAATCATACTTCCCTCGCATAATTTTAGCTACCATTTACTGCTGTTGGCTGCATAGTACTGAAGAACAAATAACCCGCTTTATGTTACCACTGCAGGTTCTCGGGACCTTCTCTCGCAAGGACTGCGTCAACACACCACGTTGCTACATACAAGCTGAACGAGTAGTGGTTGACAGGTTACATTACCCCAAAATATGTTTTTATTGGAACTTCATCCATTTTCTTTTGATGTTTAGCGATGTGGCATTCGGATCTACCTTTTATAATTATCACATTGTCCGACTAACGCCTTCCTTCCACTCGACACCACCAAAACGACACCATCGGTGGTGTCGTATGGAATCACTAGTCCATACGACACCACCGACTAATAGTGAGGTTAACTACATACAAAGTTGTTGATATGAAAACTCCAATTAAGTTCAAGCAGTTTCATTAATGAGGTATGCCATTTGATAAAGTTTACATTTATCTGTCACTCAAATGGTCATCTTGACATTGTTCATTGCAATTTGCATATTATTGTCTTTCCGTCCGGATATTTTATTTTTTCACAATGGACATGGATACTAATACTGACGACATAAAATACATAAAAACTAATGGCGGAACAGCACATCACTAGGGTGGTGTCGTATGGACTAGAGATTCCATACGACACCACAGATGGTGTCGTTTTGGTGGTGTCGAGTGGAAGGAAGGGACTAACGTACATACTAGCTCACCACGACTTCATCTAAAGCATAACTGGATGCATAAATAAAAGAGATCTATGGTTTTGTGGCTGGTAATGACAGTATTAACGCAAGTAGCGCCCCAAATAAGGGTTATCCCTTTTTTTTCCAAGGCACCGGAGTCGGCCTTTCCGTCTTTCTAGCTCTTAAATAAACTGATTATGGCTTTGTTTCTTATTTCACTTGTAGATAAATAAATAAATTAACAAATCTTTTTATGTTACCCATCTTTGAAACTGTTTTCCATCAGACCTGCACAGGCCCGAGCAACGAGGCAGGAACGCTGACTTCATTGGAAACCTGGACAAGTTATTACTTTTGTTCACGAGTTTGTGAGTCATTTTTACCGAATTGGTATTTCTAATCGCCCAAGTTCAAGAGAAAGTTTCTGGTGGGAAGCGTCGCCTATTGCTTATAACCTCGATTGCCATGACTTAGATAAATAGAGAGAAACACAATGAACACAACAAACAAACACTATCCGATAAGTGAATGTCATATTTTTAGAGGCCCGAAGAAATTCTTTGGACAGATAAGTTCCTATCTATGCCTAGCGACGCATTTTTTACAATTATTGCTTACTGTCTATTTAATTGTGTTTATAACACAATAACACATCATCACAATCCCATTTCGTGGTTGATCAGGAAGGTATTTTCGTTACGAGTTTAGTCGGAACAACGGCAAATGCGGAGCCAGAGCCTCTGGTAACAATTCCATGTGCACCACTGTCTTTTCGAAGTAATGTGCGTGATGCCACCAAATTAAAAACGGTGAAAGAAAACATCGTGAAGGAATCGAAAAATCAACAAGAGTAACCTTCCAACAGTTAAAATGAAAAAGTATGGCGGCGACTCACTGAAACTCTATCTTTCATCATAGTGTATATCACCAATACATTGTACCTAATACGTACCTACCTAAATAGGTATGTTTTGTTTGGATCCATCTGAATAAGATAACGCAACACCCCTAAATAAGGCTTCGAGACCCCTTTTAGAGTTCGTCGTAACATTTGCAAACACTATTTTTCAGAATGTATCAAAATAATTAAATGAATCTCCTAACTATTTTCTGGAGAAATTTCTTCACCCCTGTAAGTATGAGAGTGATATAGCTATCTATGTAGATACCTACGCTAGATTATTTCACGGCCAAATATAGCGAACGGAAATAAGCTTAATCATATTTCATTTTAGGTCAACAAGTCAGCTTTCTCACGTTGAAATAAGACTCAAACTATTATGTAATTTAATGAATTCATTTTTTTCAAAATATCGTCTAAATGAATTAACATTTTTTCTCTATCAAGAAGATATAACCTGCCTCGGGAGACAAGCTATATAGCTATTCAGACAACTTTGATTGATGTTCACAAATACCAAACGTAAATCGTTAGTAATATGTTACACTTTTACCTTTAGCTTTATATTACTATGGCCTTTCTCTATGACACATAGTTAAAAAAAAATTGGTGGTATCACTTAATTATACGATTATTATTTTCTATTCTTAGTCTGTATGTAAGATTTATTTTTGGTCCACTTTTTTTCGAGTTCCTATCCTATACTTATTTTTTATTATATCTCATCCTCCTCTGTAGCCTATTATTACATTTTTCAGTGGTAGGACGTTTTTCAGAGTTTACCCATGGAATTTTCATCGTTGTTACTCTATCACAAAGTAGTAATATGCAAACTACTACCTATGTCAAAACAATGATTACATACTGCCAAAAAAATTTTTTTTACTTTTTGTCACGAATTCAATGTTACGTGTTACTGTAGAATTTCAAAAGTTATAAGTTAATTACCGTCTATTATTATCCAGGATCATTTTAAAATGTTTTAAAAACCTTTATCAACAGCCTTGAATTGAACTCACACCCATAGTACATTCGTATCTATCTATATACCTGCATACAAGATACAGTAAGATAAAAAGTATATTTTGGCAATGAGCTATTGACCCATTTTGGTAATAGATTAAAAATGTCCTTTGTCACCAAAAATATTTGAAAATGGCTAAATTATATCATACAATACAAAGCCACGCCTGCCTTTTTCTCTCTCAAAGATGAATGGAACAAATATATTATAAGTAGGTAGATAAGTACATACTTAATACTATCAGTACCCTATGTATGTACATTATTATTATATTTATATTATTATATATACCAGACTATTATTACAATTTTATTATCTAACTACAGAATATGAATATGTTCTTGAATAGAGACGAATCGGTAAAAAATAGTGCAGGACACCGTAAGGCTAGATAGAGTGACGATATACGAAAGACAGCAGCCAGTGGACGGAAACGTAAAGCTGAAGATTGCTGGCTGAAAGGAGGCTGAGTGACTAATGAAATGGTTACGTCTAGCAATGGAGTCTAGGTTAGACTGATGATAATGATAATAAAATAGGAAATTAATCCTACCAATATTATACACGCGAAGGTTTAGATGTTTGTTGCTCGCGTCAGAAATGTGATCAGATTGAACTTAAATTTAGAACAGAATAGTCTGGAATATCGCATAGGCTGTTTTTTCGCGGGAAAATAAAGGGAACGGGAACTACACGAGTAAATCCGCAGGGCGCTGCTAGTGTTAAAGTATGTAACTGGAACTATTAATCATACCAAGTGGAATCCTAACCGCGGTGATCACCATAAATTATGGAGATTCTTCATAAAAATGCTTACGTCTACTGCGAAATCGGACCAGGCCTCGTCCTCGTTTACCGAACTCATTTTATTTCCTCAAACTTTCTTTCCTTACTAATGTCGAAAAGCGCAAAATAGGTTCTAGGCTTTTCTATAGTTGGTTTAGTTTTGCTGGTGCGCTCATTCGAAAATAACCACGAAGTACGCAATCGCACCGCAATATTATGTTGTGGCTACACCTTAAGGAGAGTAGGTATTCGACCTTAAGAATTTGTGTGTTTAAAAAGTAAAAAAAGGTTATATACAACCTTTCTTTTTCATTCAAAATCGGCGCCGACGTTTTTCGGCAAACGAAAGTGAAAACGGTAATTGCAAATGAAAGGAGGTATTATACGACGGTGATTTTTATTTTTCTTACTTTGCTTGAGGCTAGTGTTTGTCCTATGGCCACGTGGTGATTAGGGACGGTAATGCCCGGCTATTGTGGAATGATCCGTTCTGCTTCACATCGGGAGTATGAGCTTCACTTTCTATGACTGTGACATTGCAGCCTGCTCGTTATTGTTGGCTATTGTTAACTCGTGAGTGGAGAAAATGCTGCGCAATCACTGTGCGACTGGAATCTATTCATTTGTAAAGAAGAAAAGCTTTACAAGTCAATTTTAAAAGTAGTCACAACTTCAAGATTATTTGAAATGTAATATGCATAGAATATTCACGTATAGAAACCGGGTCCGGGCAAGAAAAGTGTTATCATCAGTTGTCAAGGTCAATCGTTAGTGCATGCGTCTCCGACAATTAAAAACCTTATGAAGGTTTGTGTGTTAAACTCCCCTACATTAAAGTTTTGTTTGGCGAACTTCAGTACCTACATACTGCTTACGCTGACATCAATCTACGTTTTGCCTCACTTAAGATTAAGCGTTTGTTTGAAGGTTATCAATCTAGGCGTTATTAATCTATGGTAATGAAAATATATATAAAAGACACGAAGTGTACCTATAAGCAGGCAGTTCTAGAATCTAGATTCACGATTAGCTGGTTCAACTCAGCAGTTCATTGAGGTTAGCATCAGTTTTTATACAGCCAGTACAAAATGTACTAACATTTTGTATTGACTGTAGAACTGTGTTCCGGTTTGAAAGGCAGCTTTTATAACTTAATAATTTCTTCCATTGCGAGTTATGTTGCACGACGGAAAGTGGGATAGATATTTTGAACTAATGTTATAATTGCAAAAGCTTGTATGTATAAATAAATTACAAACATTTTTCTACGTCCTAAAACTACTGAATAACTCGGGATGAAATTTTATACAGTAACAGATAATAGGCTATTGCCTTGAATACATAGGTTACCTTTATTGCGGAAAATTGCAAGACGAGTAAGCCCGCGTGATTGTGCTAGTAAGAAATATTATAGACAGGTGTATGTAGATAATGGTATTTCTCAGTACGGTAAATGACTACGTTAAGTAGGTACCTACATATTTATCATTTATATGGAATGCTTTCAGATATGTTCTACCTATGTATGTTTCTAAATAAGATTAATTACTAGGGTTCTACCCTAAAGGTAGCTAGCTCATTGCCTCAGTAGCAATAAATACCACATTAGTCAATTTTTAAGTTGATTTCTTTATGATTATATGCTCTACAGTCCCATATTACAATGTAACAACTTCATTCGAGTCTCAGATTACAACTAAATACCAAAATAATAGATATTGAAAGTCCTACCTGTTAACGCGTTGGAATGCGACAAGTCCTTCTAGGTCACCGACAACGCCTTGATAACAGCCTGTCATCCGCACAACGAAAGCCAATTCGCGACGACCCACTGCCCCACAACGACTGTTTACGCACTTTATTATAACTCTATGTTTGTTTATTTTGGTGGAGTTTCACCTTGTCTCCATTGAATATATACCCCTATAATAACAGCCTAAGTAGGTACAGTCCAAATAATAAAGATTTATTAAATAGTTTTAGCATACGAGTACTTACATATAGTGGAGTTTCGGCGTGTAACTTTCAGAGGCGGCATCCATTTACAGCTAAAATATTAGATTACAGTTGAAACAAAGTTCACAAAACCACGAAATGGCAATAAAATTAGGAATCAGGGAATCAGCTGGAATTCTACCTCTTTCTGTCGTCTGTGTCTTTATGAACTAGCGCCACAAATGGCGGCCTTATTGCTGAGAGCAATCTCTTCCAGGCAACCAACTTAAAGGAAAATCGCCTAGAACAAGGTTAGGCGAGGCGACGTGACATTTTCCTTAATACTATTACTAATATTTAATTATACTATTACTATACTATTACACAAAACAAATTAATATATACATTTACTACAAAAGTGAGTTTAATACAAACAAAATGCTGGAAATTATAAACCTACTAATCAATA
Source organism: Ectropis grisescens (assembly GCA_017562165.1). Lineage (NCBI taxonomy): Eukaryota > Metazoa > Arthropoda > Insecta > Lepidoptera > Geometridae > Ectropis > Ectropis grisescens. The sequence goes on from CM029784.1 coordinate 15,971,531, forward strand.
TAAATTTTTGAACAATTTTTACATGATGCATGCAACATCCAAGATAATGTAATACAGCCGTACAAATAGCAGTGGACAGCTATACAATCACTTACGATTTACTGGTAGAAACAATTACAATTTAGAGTAAAAATAAAATTGGATTTCTCCTGGACTGCTTCGCTTACATCAATTTTGCACTTTCTTCGTAATGATATAAAATTTAACATCAGCATAAGGACAAGTAAATGTTCCCACGGCTGGGACTCGGAGTCTTCTATCTCAAGGCTCTCCACTAGCCAAGACCCCAATCCACCATGCTGACCCATTGCACGTTGGTAGACAACGCATGACCTCGAGATTCTAGGATCATACCGGTTTCTTCACGATGTTTTCTTCATCGTAAAGACCAGTGATGACAAACTTGTACAACTGCACTTGAAAAAATATTTAGAGATGCAGGCGGATTTCGAACTTACGACTTCATGACTGTGAATCGCACGATTAACACGGACATCAGTAGGTAAGAAATAGAGAATACGAGTACAATATATTAGGTAATCTTAATTTTATAATTTGTAGAATAGGTAGACATAACAGTGCATAACACCGTCTTTCCACTTGAAAATCAACAAACTTATCTGTTTTAGCACGCTTTTTATTTTTTACCAAAATTTTAAAATGTAGGTAAACTGAAACATCACTTTTCTATTCATCGTTATAGTTTCCCACTGAACCTGACCTCATACCAAGATCAAGCAAAATCAAGCTCCGACGCCTTTGCGGTCCACAGAAACCACTACGGGGTCAAATTGTCACTTGTCCCGGTTCTGATTACATCCGTTTGTAGTTGCTTATGCTCACACTAGTTGCGGCCCGTGGTTTCATTCACTATATTAAAGGGAATATTTATCCTATTAATACTATAAATGATATGGTTTGGGTGTTTGTTGCTCAGTCACGTCAGAACCAGTTGAAGTTTGGAACACAGTCAGATTATGACCTGGAATAAACGCGAACAGGAACTACGCGGGACCTAACCACGGGTTGCAGCAAATTTAAAATTAAATTAAATTCGCACAGGTTTTTATATTTCAGTGACATTTCAACTCTTCTCGGTTCTACTCGGTTTCCGCCTAATGATAGTTATAATTTAATTTCATTCTTTATTGCAGTCGTTTTTACTTGCCATGACTTTTAGCCTACAATACAATCATTCTTTATTAGAAAGCCACAAAGCACAAAAACATACAAATTACAAAACAAAGACTAATTCAATAGCAATTTAATTGGCGGCCTGATTGCTTAGAGCGATCTCTACCAGGCAACCGTGCAAGCTTATAGGTAAACTACCTGCCCTGGGGTATCCGATACAAAAAGATTGCTTTTAAAATGACTAAATATATAATATATGATAAAATACGTAATAACGATGTTAATAAAAATGCAATTTCAAGAATCCCGAAAATAAAATAAAACAGTATTTCCCAATTCCCAATAAAATGGCGGAAATTAAATCGGAAGTTCCAAAGATCTATGCAGTGTAAACAAAAAATTAACTTCTGTGCTTAACAAATTGAATATAGATTCCTAATATATTGATATTAAAAGTGATAGATATGATAATTAACTGTACTTAGATCCTGTTTAGTTTGATCTAGTTTAGTCGATATCGGTTAGTGCGCGCCTCAGTTAAAGTAAGTACCTAAGATTAAGTTGAGCCTTACAACTTGAAAGCGTAGCTTACCTGTTATCTTTAAAGCACATGCTGATAACTAAAATTTAGGATAAGGTTAATTTGTGTTTACTAAGGATTGGCTTACCTTGAGATTACGTAGAATTTCACCACGCCCTTTGCTCTATCAAACTGCTCAGAAGATGCGATTGCGTTTTTGCTTTTTTGCGATGCGTTTTTGGTTGACGTTCCCAACATCCAACTGAGAGGTTTGTTCTATGGTACCTATTCTAGGCTGTGAAATAAATTGCTTCATGGATACAAGTTTGGTGCCTTCAAGTCGAGAGTAGGAAATTCAGTTATTTTTGGTAAACGCGCTCCCTCATAGATTGTAAGGTCTACGATATAGCCTATAAATTAAAAAAAAATACTCAATAAGTAGTTACAAAGACTAGTACGGTCAACCAAATTAATTCTGCTTCATATTATTAGAATTTACGTTTGAGTAAAAATTCAGGCATCCTTTAAAATAACCATTTTAAATATAGGTAGTATCTACCCGCCTAGAACGATTTAGCGAACATTTGCACAGCAGGGGAATCTGTCTCAGTCCGACTTTCCAAAGTGTAATCTATATAATTATAATCAGACGGAAATACTCTGACTTAGCATATTTTGCATATTGCTAGTAATTTACAACCTGTTCCGGGCATGAGGCGTCAAAACTAGTAGGTATATTTGGATCAGTAGAGAAGAGAAGTAGGTATGTAAGGCGCATACCAGTTTTACAGTTACCCTGAAGCGGCGAGATGTAAATTGACAAATATGACCGGACATGCTCGACTCGGTAGTGTAGCTTTGATAACTCCGATAGATGTGCTTGCTGATAATACTGTGCTTATAAACATCTATAATACATTGCGTTAGTTGGATCCCATTTAAGATCTATCAATTATGCACAATTATAGGTACTTGTAGTGGTAGGACTCCTAGCAGAGCCCGCCTGGGGAAGACCCACGCCTTTGCTAGTTATTCTACCGCCAAGCAGTAATGTGAAAATATTATAAATAAATATAAATAAATATTGGTGGACAATTCACACACAACGCCATCTGACCCCAAACTAAGCAAAGCTTGTGTGATGGCAGCCAGATAGTTGATATAATACTTATATAGTTTTAAATACATACTTATTATACATAGAAACACCCAGATACAGTGCAAACATTTGAATTCATCACACAAATATTTGCACTGGGTGGGGATCGAACCCACGACCCTCGGCTTCGCAGGCAGAGCTACTACCAACTAAGCCACTAGGGCAGTCGTATTTACTTTTCTCGCTCTATATCACACATTTTTCAAGCGAACATTTTGTAAAATTGCTAAATTTAAAACAAGATCATAGGTAGGTAAGTTTTGCAGACGTTAAACGACAACCTCTTTCCTAAACACTTACCTAAGTATTTATCAAAAAGATATTTCAAATTCCACGGATAGTAAGGAACAACCACATTCAAACTCTTCACCATTATCTTTATACCTACATTTAATTAATCTTCAGTGCAGGTGTTTGTTATTAGACTTCTCCCTAAACGGCTGGACTGATTTTGATGAATTTTTTTGATTCGAGAATAGTTTAAAGTTAGTCTGGGGGTCCAGTACCTAGATATACCACTAATTAAAAAACATGCATGTACCTACTTATTGTAGTTTTGTAGCTTGACCACAACCATGTGACCCTCCACTAGAGCCAAAGTTGGATCCGCTGCATCGTCGACGCCACCACTTCGACGCTACGTCACTACATTAGCATGTCGGTGACGCGTACCCATGTACCACGAAATAATGGCACCTAGATGACATTGTCAGGAAGGCGTGGGCTTCGGGAAATCGGGCATCTGTAACCCTGGTTGGCTTGACAAGCGTTAGTTCCCATTTTTGGGCCATGTGCCATTATTTCCATGTATACCTATCCAGCTAACGGTTGACATGTCGTCGTTCAACTATTACGCTATCAAATCTCTACATAAAAAGGAATAATGCAAGTATTCGGAAATCCCAGTACGAAAGTGAAATGGCGAATGTGAGTCAGAGCGCGGAGGTCAGTGATCGCGGGTCCTCGCAACGCCTGCGCCCAGCTTCAAGGAATCCAGCGAAAGTGAACGCTGTTTCTTTATACTTTCTTTAGGCTGTTTTGCTCATTTTATACCAATTTCATAATCTGTTTTTTTAATCCGCAAGATTATATTATTACAGATTATATTACCGTCATTGTGGATTCTATTTGCACTCGAGAGATAATAAAGGAAGATGGATGAAAGGAATGATGTTTAGTTCGAAAGCCGTAGTAAAATTTAACCACCATTTTACAAATCTTAACTAAAACTCAATCTCATTTCTGTGTTCGTTTGATATCACAAACATCACAGATTTTTACGCTGTCACGACTCGACTCAAAATGCATAGTTTTTCTTGGTCGCGTAAAATCAGGCAAAATATCATTATAATCAAGACCAGCGAATCTAATTTAGAAGAAATGACGGAACGACCGTATCGATCAGGACTTGTGCCTAATGGTACCTGTGCAACACACCTATCCATGATAGAGCTTTGCAGCTATTTGAACGTGAAGAGTTCAAACGGCTGCCTAGTTATACGGAGCTCTTCAGCCGAAGATATCATCATCATCATCATCATCATCATCATCATCAGCCTATCTTAGTCCGCTGCTGGACATAGGCCTCTAAGATAGGCTATAGCCGGAGATATAGCTACGATGATTTATCTAATTAATAATCCCTCTAATTTATTAGAATTAGTGAACGGATTACCCACATGCGAAGGTTTACCCACATTAACTTTTCAACCACATTTTGTTGCCTTCTCTAAAAAAGTGAGTTAACTTTATCATTATTTCGAGTAATTTATTAAATTACTAAATTACCTAACACCCACACAGAAATTATTTTTGCAAAGCATTATCCAACAACTGGTGTAATTTACAGTGAGAACTATTTACTGCATTACTACAGCATACAACTTACAACAGTAACAGTTGCCCAAATATATTTATTGCTGTTTATATTTATTTCCTACAAATAGTAATTTCAATGTGAATGCTCTTTTTTAGGTATCTAGCTGCATACCAGGGATGTAACAGAGGTCATTTTATCGGAACCAAAGCCGGAGTCGGAGTTTTTAAATTTGATTTATCGGATTCGGAACCCAAATCGGAGGCATAGGCAGGGTCATAAGTGGTGACAGGAGAGATATTTTTATTGGAGACAAATAAAACATTATTTTTCCAAACACGTGAAGATAACATTGGGAGGCAATCGATTTAAGGGGTTGGGATTTTGTATTTCCATTTAATTTCCACCACAATAAAGGATAATCTCAAATACTTTTAAAAGTTTCGGAGTCGAAGTCAGAACCGAAGGTGTAATAATAATCGGAAGCTCCGGAGTCGGAGTCGAAGCTCCGTAACATCCCTGCTACATACTTACAAAGGGATGAGAAATTAATAAAAACACATCGTCTATTTATATCGTCATTTATTCATAAATAATTCCATTAAAAACGAAACTTTAAAACAGTTTTTATTTAAATAATTTGACACAGACTAGATACGTCACAAAATAAATTTTGTTCTTAAATAGATAATTTTATTTTATTGTATAACGTGTCGTTTTCATAAACAGAAGTTACAACAAACACGTGACTCATGAATTATAAAACCTAGATCAAAAAGTGAGTCATAAGTGGACGTAGTTTAGCAGAAAGGACTCAAACCACATTATGGTCAAAAATGAGTTGTATGTACCAAAGAGGTCCTAAAGGTTAGTTCTTTCTATCAGCAATAAAGATCCGAGATCAGATGAAGATAAGGTACATTTTTGAATGATGAGTACCAAGCCACATAAAGACGGGTATTCTTCTACAAACAACTATAATGACCCAGACTGCTTGGATCATTTTTGATAAATCCACTTCAAAGAATCAAGTCTATGTTTATAATAGCAAAAGTGACTCAAACCACTTGAATCGTTTCTGTTAAATTTCCGTCATAGAAACAAGTCTATTTTATATTCAGCTAAAACGACTCAAACCGTGTGATTCACTTCTGCAAAATGATATACATAGAAAAAAAACCATTTTTTGCATTTAGCTAAAATGACCTATCTCAGTCTTTTCCAATTAATTAAACAAACAAGATTTAAGTTTATTAAGTGACTCAACGACTGTTGTTTTGAGATTCAATTTTATTATTCTGAATACCTGTCGCAAACCAACACTCCTCACGGCCGTGTCCTGCCCGCCAGAGAAAGTTTCCCATGAAATAAAATGATTACCAAATATGGTAATGAAGCGTCGACTTTGTCTCCTATTGGTAATTAGGATTGAGTTAGCACCCGTATTGGTCAGTCGTAGAGATGATGCAATCTTCCTGATGCTGTGAGGGAGGTGAGGTCGTCCCGCGCTTGCACAGGTTGCGGGTTGGATAGTCACTTGAACTTGCACGATGCTCAATTTGGATTTGAAGCTGGTCTGTCCACAGAAAGTGCCATCATGGCGCTCAAGCACACTGTAAAATATTATACTGACAGGGATACACCAGTTTAGGCATGTTTCTTGGACTTATCAAAAGTATTCGACCTCGTGGGTATGGCTTACTATGGGTAAAATTGAAAGAAATAAAATTACCGAAATAAATAATTAACATGTTTAAAACTTGGTACGCCAATCAAGCAAATATAGTACGGTGGGCAGACGAAACTTCGAACGAATACAGTATTGAATGTGGTGTTAGACAAGGAGGCTTGACATCACCTAAATTGTTTAATTTATATATAAATCAATTGATTGTTCAGCTCAGTAACACACATGTCGGATGCCACATTGATAATTCAAGCATTAACAACATCAGTTACGCAGACGACATGGTTTTGCTGAGTTCTTCGGTATGGGGTTTGAGAAAGCTTGTAAAATGTGTGAGACGTACGCCAAGGTACATAGTCTACGATATAATACAAGTAAAAGTGACATTTTAATCTTTAAAGCTAAAAAGAATGTAGTAAATTTTGTTCCACCTATTTATCGAATGGGTCTGTATTAAACAGAGTCGACAAATTGAAGTACCTGGATCATATAGTTACAGATGATTTGAAAGACGATCTCAATATTGAACGAGAACGCAGAGCGCTGTCAGTAAGATGCAATATATGATTGCACGTAAGTTTGCTCGATGCACAAATGAAGTGAAAATTACTTTGTTTAAGGCTTTCTGTCAATCCTTCTACTCAAGCAGCCTATGGGTGTCACATACGCTAAAAACTTACAGCGCTCTACGTGTTACAAGGGACTGATTATAGTTGTGATACGGATTCCGATTATGTGCCAGATAGCGAAGAAGATTCAGTAAAGTAGGTTACTTAATGTTAATGCTAAAACTTAATGTATTAGGTTAAAAAATAGATATATACCAAGTAGTAAAATGATTCTGATGATGAAACCCCAACGCCGTTGTTAGAAGCCGCCAAGAAGCAGGAAGCAGTTTTGGTACATATAGCGCAAGAAATGCATACTTAGATGAAGAAACTATTGACGACCTCTCTAATTTAGAAGTTCAGAATCGATATTCAGTTGGCCAGAACTTGGAAACACAAAACATAAGTCAGAAAGGACGTGCGAAAAAAGGTCGTAAAAGAAAATATCCAGACCATACTTTAGCCCAAAAAGAAAAGGAAATATAAAAAATGTACCATTCAATGCAAAACTATATATAAAATTTTATTTAAGTATCCGTGGTCCTTAACTGTGGGCTCATAACGAAGCTCAAAGTCACACAGCGAGCTATGGAGAGGGCTATGCTCGGAGTCTCTTTGCGCGACAAAATCCGTGATGAGGATATTCGCAAAAGAACGAAAGTGGCCGACATAGCTCAAAGAGTAAGAAAGCTGAAGTGGCAATGGCCAGGCCACATCGCTCGCAGAACTGACAACCAATGGGAAGAAAGATTCTCAGTGGCGACCGCGTTGCAAGTTGCGCAGGACCGTTCGTTGTGGAAATGCCTATGGATGGAAGGCCTATGTTCAGCAGTGGAAGTCTTGCGGCTGATGATGATTTAAATATCGGCTTATTCAAAACTTTTTGGTACTTAGATCCTTTTTGCGAAATTGAAAGCTACACTCCGTAATGTAAAAACCAATTAAGGAGAAACGACTCAACCCATATTTTTCTCAATAACTCAAAAGTGCATAAGTCTATGTACTACACATTAAACACATAAAAATATTAGTATATTTGCCCATATGTGACAATAATTTTAATATGTTTCGAGTACAACATCATTGCAGAATTATCATCTAAACTTAAAACTTCAATTACTCATAAACTAGTATTTGTGGGTTAGGGCCTTTCTGCTAAACTACGTCCAAGTCTCAAAATTTCATCTCATACACATTACACAACCGGAGGTCTACTGACCTACAAGTTAAGACCGCGAGACTCAAACAATCGAACATTATCGGGTGCTGTATCAAACTACTAAATCGTTTTTTTTACTTACTGATGGACTTCGACGTGGGTGTTGATTATGAACTCCACAAAACATTGGCGATTTTTAAACACTGGCCAGAAACAATAGGAAATAGTACTCTAAAAAATTATAAAAAATCTATGTCGTCACTGTGATAGAGTTAGAAACACTATGGATTCGAAGTCGCGTACCTGTGGAATAGAGGATTGAATGTTAGTTGCAATCTTATAACAATTAAATATAAGTTATAGTCTATGTAGGTATATTAAAAATAGTATGTTATTATTAGAAGCATCCTGCAGTTTCACTCGCGTAGTTTTCGATCTCGATAACATTTGCAACAAAATAATTTTTTTTACTGCAGTAGGTACATATTATTACATATAAGAATGCGACTAAGAATCTGGCGATGACATAAATGTAACCTGTATTATTGTAATAATAGTACGAATATACTACATATATGTATTCAATTTATGCCAATAAAACATATCCATTTTATCATACAGAATCAATATACTTTTTGAAGTAAAAACTTCTTATGGCGCACCACAGACCATAGACAGATTTCTCGTGGCCTGTGAATTGAATTCGAGCGTCACTATGACGCTAGAACTTCCCAAAATTCATGGTGCATGAAAATGCATCGAAATATCGGGTATTCGCTTCACCGTCTAAGTAAATATTCCGTAATACATAATATTAGAGTTTGAAACAACCATGATACAACAAAAGTTATTTTGTTTTGTCTAAATCCATCAAGCTTTAAACAAAATTTAACAAACTTTATGTTGACTGTAGGTACCCTGGTTTAGAGGAAAATTATATGTGAAAGTTTCGGCGGAGAAAGAATTAATGAAATTTCATCCAAAAATTACATTGCCACGATAGTATATTGCATTCAGTAGTTAACATTTGTTCTTCAAATAGTGATTTCAGGAAACACCTTGGCATTGTAAACCTTCCTGCATTTCAATGTTTATTAAAAAAATCATGAATAGGATTAATAGCATCATCAGATGCTACTGAAAACTCAGAATTATTTACATTGGGATTAAAAGTTTCAAATCTGAATGTTGTCTATAATGATACTCGTATTTATAAAATTATTTGGCAAACAAGCTTCGCGCTCGTAAGTTGTGCAGATAGGAAGCTGAAAACTGGGCTTATCCTCTATCCTGTAGTAAATAAATATTGTATGACAAGAATGTCTTCGCTGTGGGAAATACTTTCCTGAATGGGTTTTAACGGATATCGGTGAAAGAATGACTGAAATCGGTTCAGTCATTCCTGAGAATATCGCTTTCAAACAAAACACCTCTTCAGCTACCTGCTACGCCACCTGCCGAAAATGGGTCGTACCAACTCAGATTTAGAAAAAAATATGATTAGCAAATGTATGTAATCTGTGGCAAAGGTTTATATTCAATGACCCAATCTTAGACACATGCTGTCATGTGTCATGTCAAAGCACGAAACGTACGAAAACTCTCAAAAAGGAATATTTTTCCCCGATTTTGTTACATTCTTGATTCATGCTCCGCTTCTATTGATATTAGCGATATGTTCTATAGCCTATAGCCTTCCTCGTTAAATGGACTATCCAATAGAAAAAGATTATTTCAATTTGGACCAGTACTTCCCGAGATCCTAGCGTTCAAACAAACAAACAAACTCTTCAGCTTTATACTATTAGTATAGATTTGTCTACTAGCAGTGCCCCAAAGTAGCGCGTAGTTCCGGTTCCCTATATTCCCCGGGATAAAAAGTAGGCTATAAGTTCTTCCAGACTATAATCTCCATGTATGTATTCCAAATTTTGGACCGATCCGTTCATACGTTACGACGTGATTGGGCAACAAACATCCATACATTGACATTTATAATATTAGTAGGATATTTGTTCTGTTACAGCAAACTTGACCGCAACTATGAGAGTGAAAGAATTAAAAAACGCCGTGGTGGCCTAGAAGCGAGTGTTTGTTTGATTTCTCAATCATGAAATCGTAGGTTCTGAAACCCGCTTGCACCTCTCTTGAATCTTTGTTCATGTGTTACTTTGTCATTACCATACCACTGGCATTAACGGTAAAGGAAAACATCGCGAGGACACCGACATATTCCAAGAAAGACAGGACAGCACTTCTGAATAAATGTGGATCCGCCAACCCGTATTTGGCTAGCGTAGTGGATTAAGGACTTCTTTTAAGGAAGGCTTTTAAGAAAATATCCCGAGTCCCACTAGTGGGTTACCTAAGTACATAAAATAGGCTGTTCATGTTTTACGTTTACAAAGTGTGAAACAGTTTAATGTCATATCTTGATAGTAGACGTAACGCGTTTTAGTTTCCACGATGCACATGTACCTTTCAGAGAACGGTGATGTGGGTCTATTGATCAAAGAGTAATTGTATATTAGAAGCTATGGTGAGAATATTCCCTGTATATACATTGAACAGTAGGTATTGTTCAAAAATTACATTGTTAAAAGAGCTTTTAACCAACTTAATTAACACTTTTTCAGATTTTTAAAAGGGGTCAGTAAGTTTCATGAGAACTTAGAGACTAATCTACAATCCTTTTTATTCATATAGAGGACGGACCAACAATACTTGAACTTATATTTTTTTTTTAAATAAAATTGACGAGACGATCAGGACATGTGCCTGATGGTAAGCAACATGCCTGACACATAACAGCACAGTGACACGCAGCTATTGGAACATGAAGAGTCCAAATCATTACCTAGCACTGCACTGCGATCGTCACCAAAAGATCTAAGATCTTATATCTCTAAGCCCTGTAATTTCTGTGGAAACATTGCCTTCAAACCGGAACACAGTAATGTTTGCACATTACTGCTTGGCGGTAGAATAACTGGCAAAGGTGTGTATTTCCCAGGCGGACTCTGCCAAGAGTCCTACCACTACAAAAATAAAAGTATGTGCATAACAGCAGTGTCCTGCATCTATTTAAATAGTCAAAATTATTAACTAGCACTGTGCTGCGCATATCACAGTATAAGACGATTTATCATTTATTCGTCACAGAATAATAGGATTTTGGTATTTTTTGTTGTGAGTCGTAAAGTTCGCACCTATTTCAATGGTACGCTAACAATTAATAAGAAATATTTTATACGAAATTCAGTATACGTATGTATCATTTGAAAATATAGTTTACACACCTATTTTTTTTTACGATGACAGATTTCCACTGACCGCCATCTCATCTAATATCAAGTGACGATGCGATCTACGATAGAGCGTCTTTTACCTAGAAGAAAACGATTCACTTGAAACCTCCTAGACGATCTTATTACGAAAGTAGATCAATCTACTTTCGTAATAAGATCATCTAGGCCTAGGCTATGATTAGAATCCTGATGTGTTCAATTCAAGAGTGAATCGTTTTCTTCTAGGTAAAGACGTTATCTCCTCGTTCGAGTCTTTAACTTACCCTTCTGAAGCGGCATGGATGTTTATCTTACCTGAAGAGGTGGACGAGTATTACCATTACCTGCCTCAACTATCAAGCTCAACCCCGTGGATAGTATGCATAAAATACCTGTAACAAAGAAAAATTGCATTTTAATATATAGGCTCGTTAATATACTTTTTCAAAAACATAGTAAGTACGGATGTCATGGAATAGTTTGTTTTATTTTATTTGACATGTCACTACATGATTACTCGTATTAGATCGCGGTTTGTGTACCAACTTTGTTGATAAAGCCAATGTCCTTGACAAGGCCACGCGTCGGGACCCGGTCAACGGGATAGGGAACAGGTTGGACACACGGACAGACGGACCGACTAGCACAGTTAGCCATAGCCACTATATCTGGGTCATCATATATATAGTGAAGTTCAAGGCGCGACGCTCATTGCAAGTCAAACCCTCGCACGAGTAACACGCACTTTCACCAGTGACGTAGACTATCCTCTGGAAGATAAGGTGTTCAGTGATTCAGTGATTTTAGTTCCGGCTATTTATAAAGGTAAGATCCCTAAGGTTTCGGGATAACGAACGCGTACTTCCGGTGAAAGCGATGCCGGACGGATTGTGACCGCGTGAACACAAGGTGTTTCCAGTGATTTAGTGATGCTCAGTTTTGTGGATTTAAAAACGAAATCTGAAATATTTTATTTGATGTTAAAGTATAATTATATATTTATAAATTATATAAAAAAGTATAATTATACATCATTTAGAAATGTGAAATCACAGAAAGGATATAAATAAGTGATAGTCCTTTTCGTATTAAAAAAATTATTCAGAACAAGGAAATTATATACTTGTGTATTTACGCAAAACAGTATCATAAATTACAGGCATTCATGGGTGATGCTACGATAATTATCGTATATAAATTAAGGTTTAATATTGAAAATTCTGTCACGAAATTTGCAAAACTATCGTTCAAACGCATGCGCTGATTTCAACCTGTCCCATGACAGAGTTAAAAAAAATTAAATATTTTGAAAAAAAAAAAACTGTGTGAATAGTGTAATCTTAAAAAAGTAATTATGGCATTATGTGTACCTTCTAAAGTTTTTATCTCTCAATGCAATCTATTCCAGACCAAGGTAGGTGAAAGTTGTGATAAAACAATTACTCAATTAGTATGGATTTGAAGAACAACACGCTTGGCATTAGAAAGCGGATCATCAAAATATAACGCTCAGCTTACTTAACTTTCCCTAAGTACATCAACAAGAAACGCGCAGGCAATTACAAAGAAGAATAACAAAAGTGTAGATTACAAAGGCGTTACATACGTCTATTGAAGGGGAGATAAAAAGCTTGTTGCGCTGAAATACAAAACAATAGTTAGAACCAGTCACGAAAATTTCTCACACATGTTACGATCCGTTCAGCACTCAAATCTTTTCACTACACTTTTTTACAGATGCAAATATGAAACCTTCGCTTTCTAAAATGTGAAAACACTCTAACCCTGGATTAGGCGAGGCTAATTAAATGAAACAAAACATTGGGTAAATCGTTTGACATAACAATAGTAATCGTGTATTGATAAATACGAATACCTAAAAACATTGTGAAGATGTAGAGTTGTGTATGTCAATTCCTCGTTTTTCTATTCATGTTGTTGTGGTCTATTGCACTTCAATAGTGAGAAATAACAGCTGTCAATGAGCGTATTGTTTTTTTTATGAATAGAAAATGAAGGAAAACCCCTTCTTGCAACGCACCAATCTGAAATTTCTATGTTAGGTAGGTACTAAGGATTTTTGACTACATTTATTTTTAAGAACAACCCCAAATTGACGGCTAAGATAAACTAAATTACCTACTATAAGTAAATTCAATCTGTTGTGATGAAGAAATTTCTACATTCCGGACGTACAGATTTTTCATTATGAAATGAGAATTTAGGAAGATCTTGTTACTGGTAATTTTACTTGATATTTCAGTTGTAATATCTGATATTCTTTATTCCAGTGTATTTATTCGTACTATTAGCTTAGCTAGTCCGCTCGGTATCACTGAATCAATGTGACCAGTTATAAAGTACTTACGTGTTAAGGATTTACTTGAGAATTTTACTATAATGGAGGTCGTTGTTTGCGAATAACCATCGTGATGCATAAACAGATCAATTAACAATTTTAACGGTTAGCTTCACTAATTGTTCTGAATTGGAATTAGAGCGAAACAATTTATCGGTTTAATATTCAAGTTCAATGCTGACTTGGTTATGAGTTTAATGAAAGTTTTTTCTTCCATATTTTTAACGCAAAGATAAAAATAATAGTTATTTATTTTAGTGAACGTCGCTTTATAGAATTCCTTGGCGTTGTTTTTTTAATTCTATTGTACTTGACAATTCTACGTATGCTATGAATATCTATATAGCAGAACCACCAAATCTTTGTTAAGACTTAATCATTTAAAAAGTATCTACATATATACCCACCTAAGTAAACAATTAGCTACTAATGTGTTATATTACGTACTACTTTAGTACCTATAAGTATATCGTAACGTATATATACATTCAAAATTAACTATTTTAATTTTAGTCACAATTATCGTTCGAAGTCTAGAAACCTAGCACATCCTAGTAATTAACTTGATGCAAACACTAGAGGCCCGTACCAATAACTTTATAAATTGCAGGCGAGATTTGTAACCCTCATCTTCACCTGCACTCAGTCTCAGTTGGACAGCTTTCTATGACGGCATAGTGCTCAATCTTATTATTTTATACCGTTCTATCATCCTGCATAGGTCTCCTGGTGTTTAATTTGACCCATAAAATATTGTTCACGGGCCTGCAGTCTATTTTGTAGGTACCACTACCGAGATCTCTTCGTTTGAAACTCAAATAACCTCTGACTCAGCGTTTCCCAGCTGTAATGTCTCAATTACGTTTTCCTTCATTACGTGCGATGTAACGATAGTTACCAAAAGTAATTAAAAGTCAACGTACGTAGGTCGTTGAAAGCGGCAGGAAAGCTGTTGAGGAGAATGGTCACCACTCACTACGGTCAGCTTGTGTTCAGACCTCTCGGTTTCTCGAACTGCTAGACTGTTCTTGTTCATGTCAATGAAAGAACTTTTTAAAACTGCTCAGTCTAAATTAACATGTCTCTTTCGTGTAACTGAACTGAGTCTTATTTACGACGCTCAGATTTTCTATCAGCCTGTTCTATATACTTAATTAACAAAACGCTCCTAATGTGCCGGTTACGTGCGACCGTCACCAATGTGCGTAAATTATGTAGTTCTAATAGTTTATAGTTTATGTTATTTGTACTTGTTTTATATTATAATAATATAAGTAATTGACAATTATTTTCCAGTTAAATAAATTAGTTTTAGCTTTTAGTAAACTTTATGTTTTTAAGAAACACATACTTAGTAATACATACTATTAAGTACAATATAAATACATCTGTAATTGCAACCGGAGAAAATCGACAACAACAACAAACTACATTTTCGACAACAAAATGTTTAACATTGGTTTTAGTCAGGTCTTCAGAGGTTGAGAATGTCTGATGTGGACATTCACATACTGGAATAAAATAATGCCTTTATTAATAATTTT